>CAWUCR010000070.1:0-39141 GCA_963920665.1 Straminergon stramineum
TGGCGTATTATGCGGACTCATAAGCAACTGTTCTAGATAACTTGCATATTCTTCGGTAAGTTCCCAACGTGATTCAGATATCCCCCGTTCGTACCCATTCACAGAAATACATGGATCTCGGATGCCGCGTAGCATCTTGATCGGCTCTATCAGTGAATCCATCTGATCAATTTCCATGGATTTGCACGTGAATTTAATGGTGATATCGAGGCGCTTCAGTTGAGTACTTTCTCGTAGGTTGCTACATAATTGGAGTACTTGTCTCTGAAGATTTTGTGTACGAAGATTGAAGTCGTACCTTGAGTTCTTATCCGTGATGTAAACTTGCAAATTTTGCACGAAGTCGAAAAAGTTTGGTGATAAGTATTCGGTTTTCAAACCACCTCGAAAGTCCATAGTATCATATTCAAGATACTTGTACAGGAACATATCGTCTTCACATGCAGATCCAATGCCGAACAATCGAGATCGATAAAACAGAGGAATAGCTTCTTTGTAGATCATAATTGACGAGCACAAAAATCCAAGTCCTGTTTCACCTGCTCCATGGGAGTATGGATCAACTATGAATATATATTCATAGATGGCCTCCCGTACCTCCATCGGTAAAGTACTCAGTGACCCTATAGGTTCAATTTTAGTTCAGTTCACATATGAAAAAATAAATGTTAATACCAATGAATAGATTGATCACCACTTACCAAGCCCAGAGCTTTTGATGCATTCAGACGCGTCTCCGACCCACTGCACGGGAGAAGAAGAAAAGTGAGTGTTTCTTATCGTTAGTATCTGCTCCTCTGTTGGTTGTTCCGGTTGCTGTTTTCGCTGTTTTCGTTTTGCCTTGAGCTCAGCAAAAGCTGTGTTCAAAGCTGTGATAAATTCCTCATGTGTAGTAGGCAATTTAACAATAGAGAAACTTTTGATCAAGACCGGGACCATGGTATCCTCCTCTCTAATATCGAAGAACATGTTCTTTGTGGAGTTGTCCTTCCGCTCATATCCTTGAAATACCTCAAACATTCCACGATCAAGATCAACCACATAGAGCCACTCACAATCTGATTCACTTGCGAAATTCAATCCCAGCTGAACAGGGACAGGCTCCTCAGCCGTGGCCTGCGCAACAATCTCAAGTATGCCACCACCGGTATCGCGGGAGAGAGATGGAAAGTATTCGTTAAGCGTGTCTCCATATGGAGTAGTTGTCATGGAATTCATGCCGCGATTATCTGTGGACAAATGATTCATCTTGTCTATTAGATCTTCGATTCTTCGAAGCTCTTCCTGATTTGGTATGTAGATGTGCTCGAGCCGTCCTTGAGACGCTGGATGTTGGCCGGGATCAGTAAGAATCTCAAGACCTCCATGCCTTGATTCTCTGGATAGCCATCCATTGGCCATACTGCGCGATCACGAAGCGGCCGTTGTAGAAGATGCAAATGAGGTGGCGAGTGCCCATATTGGTTCGCTAAACTGATGATTGTGTTGAGTTAAGTAGTGTTGTAGGATGTTGCCAGCCACAATATGATAGGCCTATGACATACTGATTTCAAGCACCTGGTTGATATACTCGAAGGGATAAGTGAAGTCAATCGTTCTGGTAAAGCTAAGGAGCAGATTAATCACGTCAACACTCGGATATCTCCGTACTTACCGATCCGTGACTTCGCTTTCTGAAGCGTACCATAGTTTTACCACTGTCACAGGAAGAATACTCGATTTGTGCCTCCGAATTCTGCAGGTTTAGTCGCTGTTTTAGGCAGTTTAGACCGCTCGTATCACTCAAGCGTTATTCGCTCGGCGCATAAATCATCAAATACACCCCTCTCATAACTGCTGTTGATGGTCTAGAATCACCCAAAATCATCAAAGGATTTAATAGTGGCCTTCGTTCTCTCATCAGCCATAGTTGACCAGACGCCCCTCGTCCTCCGTAGCTGTTTGAGCCGTAACGAATAGTTTTTTGAATCTTCACATATCTCTGATGAAGGATAAAGATTTTTAGTCCCTCAAGGACTCTGTAGGGTAGGTTAAAACCATTGAAATGGATATAAAAGACGAAGGTTAACATTTCAGTTCTACTAAGGAATGAGGGGCTTTGAATATAGGTTTATAATGATGGAGTCTAGATTACTCGAATAACTCCATTCGCTTTCCCACTGGTTCTCCTTTACGTCGTCTTACAATCCCCGCTCCAGAATCCTATACATGTACCTCCAGCGCCAACCTGCTCTCACTTGTTTGGAAGACTCTCGGGATCCCACTTTCTCAAACGACGCATTCTCTCTCACCATCTCGCAATTCCCTTCGCGGTGAGGAAAATCATTGACATGCCTGAGCCATTGAATCCAGCAAGGATGAAATGGTTTGCCTGGCCTGGAACATTCCCGACATGTGGAAGGAGTCGGCTGTTGTGCCCATTACTATTTTTATGTTAGAAGATGCATGGTTGTATGAAGAATGTTGTGTGGAGTTTGAGCAAAAGAAGAAAAGGGATGAGTGAAATGGGTTTGAAAGAAAGGGTTAGAATCACTTCCGGTCCAAATCATATCCACACCCGCACCACTCTTTTCCCATCCCCGAAAATTATCTTGCATAACTGTTTCGAATGTTTCTTAGTAGCAGGTATTGGTATCAAAGTACTATCATCAAAATTACCATACCAAAGCTTCCTCTCGTTATTGAAAGTGTATTTTGCACCACCACAAATGACGCCACCATCTGGTCTTGGAATGAGATAATCTCTCAATTTAGCCGGCGGATAATTGATGCCATATGTTTGGCTCAAATGAGGAGGTGGAAATTCTGTGTCTTTTGGCACAGAGATGTGTGAACAGGTTCCTTTGGTCGGAATGATTTTCCGGCGTAAAGAGGAAGGATTCCAGAAGTATAGGCGTTCGTTGCGAAATTACCTTTTGGGCACGCACTGAACCGCGGTGCGTATTGACTATGCTGGTTCCTTCTAGGGATACGGAGACAGATAGGACGGGAGTGTTTGTTTGGAGATTGAGGCACCCTCTTTCTAAAACCCGCGCCAGGAGGCCAGTGACTAACTTGTATGGCCATAGTTGTGCTCCAGTTGCGCTTGTTGCGGCTTTGGCGTTTTTGATTCCGGAGAGCTGTATGAAGCCTCAGCATAGAAGAGAGAGCATCTACTGGGGAGTGTGGTTGATATGATGCAGCATATTGGATGGACGGACTCACCCTCTCAACATATTTTGGGCCTATGAAAGCTACATCTTGTATGTAATCAAGGCTAGCTTTTAGCTGTTTGTCATAAATATCCTTCGTATTATCGGCATGTGATTGATCCAAGAATGTCTCGACATATCGATTCAAGACATAGTCGCAATCGATCTTCTCTTTTTCCACTACATGCTTCATGGCATATATTTGTGCTGCCATGAATAGAGACAGTTCCTTTGCGGCCTCTGCACCATAATTTCTCCTCGTTGGATCAATGCCTTTGTACCCCATAGAAAGATGGCCACCTTATAGAAGTAAGGACATTGACCATCACAAGGATAACTAAGGCAAGGGAAAAAGGATAAATTACCATTTCGACCTGTTGCTCCTGAACATACTTCTCTAGCTTCTAACATGACGATAGACGGCGGAGAAGGGTTTCCATCAACCAGAAAATATGCCGTAGAAACTCCGGCTAGACCTGCTCCTATTATAATAATATCGCATTCTGCAGGTAACTCGGTGGAGCTTCTGTGGCTATCAATCTCATGGAGATCGGTCGCCAGTAAGGTAAAGTGGCATTTGGAACAGGAAAGGGCTTTGATTCTACCATGGTTCTCTATCCCTTGGATCTCACCCAAGACTCCGGTGGCTCTTTAAATGGAATTCGGGGGAGGGATAGAGCTTTGAAAAATAACGAGCAAGCTGCGCAAGCAATAGCAAGTTAATTTGTTAACTTTCCTGAAGCAGGTACGCAATGATCATCATAAATGCGTAATCGGTACGTATCACGGTCAGAAATGTCGGATTATCAAGGAACCTACTTAATAGGAGTCGGGATACGATGAGGTATGCTTGAGCAAGGGTCCACGTTGTTATCGTGCCATTCTCTTAGTGCGAAATACTTCATTGGTGATAAATCTCACAGCCCAGCCGAGCAGCTTGCAGAATCGTCGTCATAAGGTACCTTAGGCACGGTAAGTAAGAGATATCCCTGCAAAAACCGAAAATCTGTATAATTCCCTCCAAATTCAACACAGAACAATCTTTATCTATTTTCCGCTTTATAATCTGATCTAGTGATTCCGATAATCTTATAGGTACGGTAATTCTTACGTCTAACCTAAAGTAGTGTAAATCAATCAGAATTTGAACTTGTTCTATGTCGCTAATAGCCCCTGGGACAGTCTAACACTCAGGACCTTTCTCCTAGGACCATTGGAGGCCAGGGATAAAGGCCCGAAGAGATTATAGCTAAATTAATGCCTGGGGAAATCATTCTTACACTTTGGCATGTGATACAAAATCACGCAACTAGATCAGGACGAATCCACTTTATCCTGCGACTATTTACAGCAACGCCGAGGTAGGGGGATGGAGGACCAGGTGGAGCGCGCATCTAAGACACCGATCTATTAACCGGACAAAGCCCGAGAGAGAATAGTGAAAAGAGATTTGAGAGCAAAGGGATCTTATGAGGTTTTATGATGTCGAAAGTGGCGGGTGGACTGTGTACGCACCCTCCCCAAAGTGTCGGGAGCCAAATCTGGTGGAGCAGGCCGCAGTACTGATATAATAGTAGCCAATGTTGCTTGCTTAATATATGGTAAGTATTTTACTGTAACAGCGGTCAAGTTATTTCCTTGATTGTAAAAGCCATAGTTGATTGATCAGGCAGGGATTGAAGTATCACGGGTGAGCAAGTTACTAGTATGTATGAAGCTGTACTGAGTTGAGCATAAGGCTCGTATCTAAGGGGAGCTATTTACTTATACAAACCCTTATACTTAGTGGGTCAAAATAGTAAAGGTAAAGCAGAGCAGCGACAAAAGAGGCTAGTAATAATTCGCAAGGTGGTGAGCTTCTATTATGACTGAGGGGAAATTTATTATCGTGGGATGGGATTTCAGACCGTTTCCCGTAGATGAGCGAAGGGATATTGCAGGTTGCGACAAGTAGCAAGTTAAAGCGTCGCTCAGACATATCTTGATCGTGAGGAAGCGCCGGAGTGGGTAAGTTGAATGCTCACAAAGGGAAGAGCACTATTAGACCATTAATTGATACATGCTATGCATTAGTTAGAATAACTTCCGACCAAGCAAGTACGGGCGGATCCACACCGCTAGGGTACATCATAGGATGGCCGATGATGATTTCGCCTTGCGTGATAGCTGATTGGACTCCATTTTGTACGTGCTAGAAAGTGCGGGTAAATCGCTGGAGGAAGAAGAGGGAATTGTGGATGAATGTGGAATATAGCTGCTGTTTCAGATCCCACCAAAGGGTGTATAGGCTGTATTTCGAAATCGAACTCTTGTCATGCCTTCCTTGAACTCGCTCTCCAATGCATACTTAAAATACGAGCAACAGATGCCTAAGAATAATAGATGTGCATCTTCGACTCACCGAGAAATACGGCCCCATGTCAAAGTATTTCTAGCTGCTGAATAAGTTGCTATATTATCAGCTGGCGTCTGAATAATGTTGCGGGTCTGTCTTAACCCGTTAAATGCTAACATAACTAATTGCGATAACGGCCCTTTACCGGACGACAACAGTGGCTCTCATAAACACCGTGGATGATACCTCTCTGCGAACATGATATCCCAACTGCACGGCTAATAGCTTACGATCTCTTTGAAGGTGCACACTCTAGATATGGTAACTTCATAACCATAGAATATGCAAAAGGAGACATGGTTATCTGAGACCTGTCACAATTGTCGGAATGGTCGGACACGACAACTAGATGTCACCTAAAGTCGCCTCTAGCATGAACTTCTAATCACCTCCAACATGGTGTCTATTCGTAACCTCATGTATCCTTGCCTGACATCATGTTAAATGTTGGTATTTTTGAGGAATCGCCTTTCCAGCCAGTTTCAAACCTGCCCTGCTGTTTCTTCATCCCAACAAATGTTAATGCAGTCTTCTGTATATTTTCCCAATCAAGTATAATTCCCTTGCCACCCGCTCTAGCCTGATTCAATCGAAGCAAAGCTTGCTTAACCCACGTGACACAAGTGAAGTTTGGATTATCTTGTATAACCGGGACATCTGCAAAGTTTTCGGCTGCGTCTGCTCGGTTTACTTCCCCAAGCAGTACTCGAACAAGAATCCGGTTGTCATGGCTAGGGTTGACATTAACAACCTCGTATACCCACGAGATCGTGACGATGTCTTCTTTAACTTGAATAATATTCTTACAGTGATGCTTAGTCGTCTCGCAGACTGCTAGGTCAATGGACTCTTCTTTCGGAGATATATGAAGAGCATAGTGATAAGTCTGAGGATCTTTCAAGCGGGCATAGAGTGCAAGATACAGTTGTGCACTATCAGATGAAGTTGTAATCTATATATAGAGCTGGTCAATGAATTACACATGCAAGGTAGAAAAACCTACGTATTTGTTCCGTTTCTCAGAAACCTTACGGAGTAATTTACTTGGGAGGCGTCTAAACGACATTTGATATGCAAAGGGGTTCTTGGTGAAGGGGTTATCGGATCGTATTTCAGGTTGATTCCTTGATGGGGTATAATCAATTTTCGAACATCTTGATGGCAGCACTAAATTTGAAGAGGTCTGCTGGGTGACAAAGGGTTTGTTTACATTGATGACATAAACAGCTAGCACTAGCGCTTGACCCAAGCTGATGTCCCTCAACCTACCTTACTCCATAAGGTACCTTGGTATAATAACAGATACTATCTTACTTTCAAAGTCAAGCTTTTACCAATTACTGTACTAGCTTCTAGATAACTACATACACTTTCTTCTTGATTGATATTATTGATTGATATAAATTCAATAGATAAAGAGATAATATTAATTAACTTAAGACAGTCTTAAGATACAGATGTTTAAGTTTGAACAGGGATGTCGTCAGCCTCGTTTATAATGCACTGCCTTACTGTCAAGGCTAACTTGAGGCCTCTCCGCTGTTTGTGTAACCTCGCATCCAATTGTGATTCGTTCCGAGATTGACAACGAGGCTCTGGATGCTATGCAGTCTTCCAAGAGATCCCGAGAAAAGTAGATTTTAACATTAACTTGAGAGCATTGCAACTTAACTATCTATATAATTAGCCATATGCCGTTTATTGTTTGCATGAGTTGAGATGGCGACTGATAGGCAAGTTAAATTGGGGACGTCGACGTCAAACGAGGCTGACTTGAATGCTCAAGTGTCGGCTCCTTGACTGCTGCGATTCGCGACTTCCAAGCTGCGTTAACGGATGAGCAGCGAATTGAGCTTCGCATACAGAGTAATAAAATCGATGCAACAGAAGTTGCAAGGTTTACGGCAGAAATCGATAGGATCAACGCAGAGCGCAAAATTCGTGGTGTGTCGGCGCGGTTGGTAAAGGTACTCGAGGCCGTTCAGTGGTTCTCTGATACCGCAGAATCGTTTGTCGCGCCAAAAACGGTGGTGTCGGCCTCAGTTTTTGGTTCTGTCAAGGTTTTTATTCTAGTAAGTATTGCACTCGTATATCGTCAATCTGCTGACGACTCGAAGATTGCGAGTAATATCCTAGGGTTCTTTAACAAGCTGTCCGAATGCTTTCTTCATGTGGGCCGACTTTGTCCTAGGTATTCTGAATACAGTACAATTTTTGTTGACTCCAAGCGACTGCAGGATGCTCTTGCAGAGTTCTATTCAGCCATCGTGAGATTTTGTACAAAAAGCGTTCAGAGTTTCCAGAATCCAGTGTCCGCCATATCCAAAGCATTATGGAATCCATATGAGAAAGAATTTGGGTCGCTCGAGAAGGAGCTCGATAGACTGAGGAAGAACGTGAATCAGGAGATCAAGCTTGCAGCTGCTCAAGCTGCCGTCCAAGAATGCCAGATTCAAGCAGCTGAACGGCAAGATTCTCAAGAACACAGAGGATTTGCAGCTCGATTTCGCCGAGATAACAGGGAGTGGAGACTAGAGGCAGAGGCGCGCAAAAAGAGTTAGTGTACCTACATCCAGAGCAGGAATGATATATTGACTATTATCCAGAAGCTCGAAAGCAAAGCTTGCTTGACAAGTTATCCAATCATGATTACATGAGTGCTGTCAAGAGGTTGCGTAAGAAGCGCTACAACTTAACCGGGTCATGGGTTTGCCAGAGTAAAGGTTATCAAGACTGGAAGAATGACTGCAAAGCAAGCACAGTTTGGCTCTCAGGTATCGTGGGTTCTGGAAAGTCTGTGGCTACAGCAGCCTTAGTGGACGATCTTTTGGGTCAAGTTCGGGATGTCGACGATCGGCTTGCATTCTTCTTTTGTGAGTATGATGATACAATAACACTCAAAGCTTCAACAATATTGGGGTGTATTGTTCGACAATGCCTGTCAGCAGAAACAATGCCATCGGAAATCGAGAGCAAGCTGGAGCAGCTGTTTAGTGGATCAACACCTGACAAGGATGAACTTATTGGATTAATAGACGATGTTGCTGCTGCTGCGAAATTGAAAGTGGTGACACTGGTTATCGATGGGTTTGATGAATGCAAGGTTGGAGACAGGAACACCGTCCTTGCGGCTCTAAAACGTCTAAGAGCATCAACTACAATTCAGGTCAAAATATTGATCTCGAGCCGGCAAGGGGCAATCGACGACATCATCAATGCCTTCGAGGTAGAGCACGAAATATCTATGAGGTGCGAAGAAGCCGACGCCGACATATCCACTTACGTCACTTCCATCGTCCACGAAAAGTTAGGCTCTAGAGAACTCCGTGTGACTGATCCTCAGCTTATCAATGGCATAATAACCACCATCAGCGCGAGTGCCAACGGCATGTTTCTCTTGGTGGCCTTCCAGATTATAGCTTTATGCCAGCAGAAGACGCATGAAGATATTCGCAAGTGCCTCGAAACCTTACCGAAAGGCCTGCCAGAAACTTTTGAGAGAATACTTCTCCGAATTGCCGAGGGAACTGATGTCGAGATTGTAGCAAAAATCTTCCGTTGGCTGTCTGTCGCAAGAAGACCTTTAACTCTGGCCGAGCTTCGAGAGGCTATGGCCGTAAAGGTGGGAGATGAATTATTTCACCCAGATAGACTTGTGAATGGCATCGAAAGTATTGTTTCGTGGTGCGGAGATCTCATAACTCTTGACGAAGAGGATGACGTTGTTCAGTTTTCTCACCATACTGTTAAAAGATTTCTGCTCGCACCGCCTTTAGACAACAGGACAGGGGAACTTCATTTCGAACTTTGTAGTGCCGATCACACAGCCGGCGAGATCATTTTGACTTACTTGACCTTGAATGGTCCAGATGAACGAATAACAAAGACATCACAAACGCCTGCAGTCATACCGGCAGCCGATCTACTGGAGAAGGTGTTAACACGAAATGGGATTGGCCTGCACATCCCTCGGTTTGTTAAAACGCTCACGAGAAGAACTCAGAAGGAAAAGGCTCTAGATCTGATGAGCATCTTCGAGAGATACAGCAATCATGAGATGGGCCGTCACTTTCAATCCTATGCTATACGAAACTGGCTATCACATACAAGAGGATTCACACCTGATAACACCAGCTTATGGTCATATTGGAGGGAATTGATTCGTGAAATGAAATTAACCGAAGTCCACCGTGAATTTCCTCCTTACAAGATCAATAACTCGAATGATAAAATCAACGATTACATATTGACTGAGAGCCACTGTGCACTACTGAGGTACCTCCACGGGTTGAGCTGGGATTATTTAAACGGCAATAAACAAGTCGAACAAGGCCTAATATTTATGAAAGCCGCCATGAGAGGTGACGAAAAATTGGTCGAAGAAATTCTACATCTGGTGCACCCTTGCTTTCTGTGCGGTGCGTGGAATCTAGCGCTAGGTGGGGGGGACTTGAAAATGAAGCGCCTGCTCAGACACATGGAGACTTCTATGGATAACTTCAAATCCTCAAAGCAAGAATCTAAATTAAGTGATGTCCTCTCGCAAAGCAAGCTCTATCTTTCACCTGGAGTGATTGAAGAATTTCTTTCGAAGGGATTCTCTTTTGAGGACGAGACCGGACAAAGAAGGTTCGGATATCTCATAACCTGTCACTGGTTGTTGGAATTGATGGTACATGAAAACTCACAAAAACGTCTTCAAATTGTGAAGAAGCTGTCGTCTGCGTGCGCCAACACTCGTGTGTTTGATTACCGCCGTTGGAATACCAGTCTACAACTTGCAGCCAGCACTGGAAATATTGAGGCGGTTGAGATACTGCTGCGACATGTTCCAGCTGTACCCCGACTCCTATCTGATGAAAGAAACTCCTTTGACTGGAATTATAATTTTCTGGTAATGTCTCAAGTCTCACATAGTTTTGACCTCTTCCAGGGGTTTCTTCGAAACAATGAAGATGCAATCAAGGCCTTAACACTAAAAAAAGATGCTGCGTATCTAAAAACATATCCTTTTGGTATGTTTCCAAAGGTAGATACCCACGATCCCTATCTATATGAGGTTTGGCTATTTCTCCAAAGGCTCGAAATGAGAGATTTGGAACTCGATTTGAAGTTTCCTATGCTCTTCCACAAGTAGCACCCGGGAATTTGAGCATAGGTATCCAAGTATTGGTGTCTGGGTGTGGAATGCAGGTGGTCTCGGATCTACGACAGCTCACCACAGTGATAAGTAAAATGGTGGGACAGATGAGAGAGTCGAGAAATCAGAACGTTCAAAGTGCTCAGTGTAAGCTGAGATACTACTTGGCTACAACAATCACGACAGCTCATCCCCAAGACTGCAGAAACAACCTCGGCATGAAGAAGAGAGGGAGGAGGAGGAGGAAGCGAGAGAAAATTTACTGCATAGTCACTCCCTTGAGTGACTATGGTATCTTGAATATCAATTTATCTATAAATCCAGAAATAAATTTCTGATTCAATCTTTGGTATGAAAACAAAAATTGCTTTGGATTTACTGGGTACAGACAAATACCTTCCCTTAAATGCAGACATCTGCATCTTTTAGGGCGTGAGAACAATATCCGACAGGTCGGAGAGCCGAAACTTGGATGCACATGCAGGATCTCTCCCGACAGGGCAGACATGGACTACAAAAGCGGGTATGGAGAGGAGAGGAGCTTGAAGATGTAGCACCGCCGTGACAGGAGGACATGACAGTGGAAACGATCAGTGTGGTGGGACAAGAGAAGAAAGAGGAAGGAAGAATGGGAGGCAAGCTAGGTGTGGTGATATGAGACGTACGAGAGGGTTAGACATGGGTTAATAGGAAACGATGTAACACAGAGCTTGATTAGTTTCGTGGGGTATGCAGAGACACATGCAGGAGAAGGGTCGTATAGTTCTAGCGCTAGAAGACCCCTTGACATTTGATTTCCGGCAGTGATGCATAGGATAAACGACACTTGTGCCACGAGGAAGTAGCGGTAGGTGAGATGAACGACGGAGATAGGAAGGTGAGAGTGAAGAAATCAGTTTAGAAATGCAGATCCGTATGTAACTAATCAAAGCACGAAGCAGGCAAAGCAAGGGTTACGCGAGGTAATTCACAGATGATATTTCCAAGAGAAGAAAGATATGTCTCCTTCCACCATCGACATGCGTACCAGAAAACTATACGTACCATCTCAATATAAGGTTTCTGCCTCCATCAACCTACCAGCCACCCCAAGCTGCACACTAGTGCACCCACCCCCTCCAAGACCGGTAGAGATAAGGTAGGTTATTAGAGCAAAATAAGGGCAAAAAGAACAGCTCCGAGAGGAGCCTAAACTATTAGCTCCATAAGGAGGTCATAAACTACGGCCAAACAAACTCCTGACGAGGAGAAGAGTTCTTACAATCGACTGCAGGCGATTGTATTTCCGCCTTTGCTTTTTTAGACTTTAGTAATTGGTAAGGATGGATGGGTGGAGGGAATTATCTTCCCTTCCTGGTCTTTGTAACATTGATGATTTTATGTGGGACCTGAGAACATGCTTGTGGTATATAGTCGATGGCTACAAAAATGGCTCAGTTACATCAGTCTGTAACTTTGTTTTCGGGTGATTTTAAGCTCACTATTGATCAGTAACCCTTGAAATGGAGTGTTATAAGCTATGTCTCAGTAGTAGGTGAGCCTTTCCTGTCACCAGGGACTGTACATGCATAGACAGGACAAGGTCTTGAATCTCAATATGTAAATCTCTTAGAAAAGAGTTGGTTAAGAGCGAAATCAATGAAACATACGAGTATTACTGCCTCGTCAATTTTTTATTAATTTCCCTAGGAACAGATGAATATTACAACAGATGTACAGGGGAAAGAGATATGGAAACATAGAAGCCACGACTATCGCTTTGTAGAATCAGATGCTAAAATAATGCAGAAGCCATCCATAGCGAAGCTAAGAGCTCTATACGAAGGAGATATAGACCAAATAGGCTGGTGGTTCAACAAACTCTCGAGTTGAAAAAGCGGGATACGAAGAGGGTGGAAGACATATGAGAATCAACTGCGGAGAAGAAGTCTTGATTGGCAGCGGAGCGGTTGGAGTGTCGTCCTCTCCGATTATCATATCCAGCCGGAGAAATCAGCCGGCGAGGAGAGACATGCTGAAACTGGGGAATGTCCAGAAGAGCTCTGCTTTCGTTTATGCATGAATATCATTTTAGGAACACAGGCCTTAATAGGATCGGGTACACGATCATGGAGATGAAAACGAGTGGGGGCTGTGAGATCTATTCTATATGCGACTTTAATAACAGGGCATGATTTTCATGGATAGAGGTCCTCAGCGTGCTATTGGAAGCGTCTTGGATCGTTGATGTGCACACCATGAGCTTCTCATGCAACCCTGGCACTTCTGTGTGCCAATGACGACGACGACGAGTTTCTACCACGCCACTGAGTTCCACGACAGATATGACATACGTAAAGTACCCACACGAAACCAGCGAGCCAGAAACCCGTAGAGTGCTCGAGTCAGAATGAGGGTACGTGCCAATACTGCATGTTCATACCGACTTTGATGGCAACTGGCAAGCCAACATCTGTCTGTGACTCACAGCTGCAGTGCAGACAATATACCAAGTACAATTAGAATCGGTACGTAAGAGAGTAAAACTAGGACCGACATCTACCTACATGTCCAACTTGAGAAAGATAAGGTAGACTTGACGTTGAAAGAGGCAAGTTGGCATGTTGAGACACCCTCTCTATAGCGGGTCTAACGATAGACAGTAGTGGCAGAGAGGGAATCTGTTGCTACACCACGAGTGAACGGAACCTCAAAATCCCTATAGGGCATGGGAAACTCTGGTAGTGTGGTGTTGTGAGACATTCCGAAGATTTAGTACTCAAGGCTATGAAAAAATAGGACAGTGTCGAATCATGTTGGGATGCGAGCTCAAATCTTTATAGAAGAGGAAGGAAGTAAATTGTGCTTGAAAGGTCCAAGCTCTAAAGAGGGGATGATACACAGACTTTCAGTACCAAAGCTTGAGGCTGAAATCGTGGACCTACATGGGTCATGTAGACTCGTACGTGCAGAACGTGGTTGACAAGATAGAGATAAATGCAGCTGAGCCTGCAGCGGTTCAGTGGCAGTTACACGAGAAGAGCAGATTATGCCTTCCACCGTCTCAGATATAGTCGAGGCGGAGTGGGCAATGTCTCGGTGCTAGGAGCGGAGCCGATCATAGGAAAGGTACCTATGGTGGCAATCAATGCGAGTGATAAAGAACAGACGCGTGGACGATGTGTCCGCAGAGTACAATTACACACTAAACTCGGCTCATAGAATACTACGTAGAGGTGCGGCGGAATTTCTCAGATTGTAGAGCTCAGGCGCGGTTAAGTAGCCGAGGTATGGCTGAGACATTGGACCCCCTAACACTTGGTGAGGAAGGTTTCACAAGCCGTTCGATATACTTTATATGAAATATAATATGAGATATGCAAATAAGATAGCACGACAGCAGGGCTGAGGAAATAATGCCGGACAAAGTATACAGAAGCATGAAACATGCAAGACGGGAATAGACTCTGTGGAGGCGAACTTTGGCGAACTGCGGATATGCCTAGGCGACACAAAAAAAATTACAGTATAGACATAGAGTCAGGAAATGCTTGCAGTCCGGTCTTTGATGTCTAGGCGACCCAAGACATTCAGTAGAGATCGAACGCAGGACGTGTCTGCAGCCCGAGCTGTCGGCGTGAGATTCTTAACTCCAGGACGCTATGCGCACGGAGAGCTTCATGAGCCCCGCTTAGGAGGACCTCGAGCAGCTAAGCCACGTTCATGGGACCTTTTACGAGAACGTTCCCGCAGTCATACCTCAACAAAGCTAAAGCAGAGTCCTGTGAGACCTGCAACATATGCTAAGGTAGAGGCATGGAACGCAGTGCGGAGAAGCGAGGTTCGCCAGCGTTCAGGGACGGGAAACGCATAACCAGGCTGGGGTGGAAATTCCACGTACTCCGCGAGAGGAAATAAAATGAGGGGCCAGGAAACTCTTGGTATGTGCAGGATGCAGAGAGCGGATATGCAGAGAGAGAGACGGGGTGGAAGAAATGGCAGGTGGGAGCCAGAGCGGAAATGTCTCACCGCAGCTGAGTACCGAGGGCCAAAACCATCAAAAACGTGGTCTGAAGTGAGACAGCCCGGTATCACGACCAATGAACCCCCCGAAAAGTCTTTCCGGGCTGATGATGCAGAGGTGAGAGGAAGGTGTAAAGTAGTACTTGGCAGATCGTCCCACGGGACTTCAGGGCGGTGATTTGGCCGCTCGGCTAGGAGATAGTTCCCAGACAGCCACGCCAGATTGGAGACTGCCGTTACAGAGGGGCGGACAGGCATTCACGATGACGGAAGAGGAATTTCCGGAGTGGAAGGCCTAAATTGTGTCTGAAGTGCGAGAGCTTACGAGTAGGTCGGTGAAGCGAAAAGTACCGGTTGCGTACCGAAGCTTAGCAGGAAGCCTAGAAAAAGCTCTCCGCGCATGAGGTTGGTCTGTGTTTAGAGATCATGGGACAGAATAACCTCTCGTAAAGCAATGCGAGAATGGGAATTGAGCGAGGAGTAGACAAGGGGTGTATAAATGCCGGAGACGGAGGCTAAGACTCTGAGACCATGATGCAGACAATCGTTCTTACATCAATTAATCAATCAATAGAATAAAGAAATTGGTTAATTACTACCAGCCTAATACATGGCATATCGGCTCACGAGTTTCAAACTGTTTTCGAGAACTTCGCCGGTGAATGGATGCGGTCAACTAAGCATCGAATAGAGAGAGCAGAACTTCCGTGTATCTGTCTTGTGAGCTCTCAAGTATGTCTGAATCATGGATACCATCTACACTAGTACATCGAGAAACTACTCCTGCCATGATCTAGACTGTGGAGCCATCTGTAGACATTAAACTAGACCAGAATTGTCCCCGTGTAACGAGATAGCTGACTAGACACCGCGAAATCCGACACTCAATAAGTCATGCTAAGGGGAGAAGCCTGCTACACAACGGCTTTCTAGCGCCACAGAGCGTATCTCAAAGCGCTAGCTCAGAGATAGCGTTGATCCACTGCTAAAGCTACCATCCATAGATACACGCTTCTTGTTCGTGCTTGCTTGGTGAAGCCTGCAGAAGAGAAACCCCTCTTCATTGATCTCCAAAAGAACCCCTCTGACAAGATACTACTTCTGCACAAAGGCGCCCCCCCTTGCAGTAAGGGTGGAGTAATATGGTACGATGTGAATCATAAACAAGAGCAACGCGCAGCCTGCCATAAGAGGACGTTGCCACGACGAGCAATCAAGGGTGTGGCCACGCTCATGGTTACCACGTTTATTTCCTGCACCTTCGGCGACGAAGTTCCAAAACAGTAAACCCTCCGGTATGGAAGCATCCATAGCGATTAAGGTATGACGATGGTGCAACAGAAGCCCTCTAAGGCAGGGGTGCATCAGCCACAAGAAACAGAGGATATCAAGCTGGATCTTCATTGATAGACAGAAATGCAGCCTGACGGTTGTAAAACAAGGCGCCACCGGCTGCTGCTACTCTATCTGGTGGGACATGGCTTGCAATTCCGACCCCGAAGAGAACCCGGGACGATCACATCCGGGAAATCAGCTGGAACAGGAGGCCCACATGGACTGACGAGAAGGGTACAAAGACGTATAGAGATGGCGACTTAAGGTCTAGAACATACAGGGCAGAGCTGAAAGAAAGCCTTGCAATGCCACGAGATGTGAACCTTAAAAAAGAACCAGGACACTATATCCTGAACAGGTACCCGAGCCAGTGTGCCAATGAGAACGCGCTGACTTGAGTTCCAAACAGCCACCTACGTTTCAAACCTACAGCAAGCAGAAAAGGTGTGGATGAGGAATAGCAGAAGAGAGGGGTTTTCAAGCAAGCCTAACACGTAATATCTCCAACTATAGAAGACGGGATGGACTCACGTACGACTCGTCGGCTGAGTCGAGATGACTGTATGACCGTATAGAGGAGAGTAGGAGCAAGGCTAGCGCAAGGCTGAAATGTCTGAATTGTCCTACTTTCCGTCCCGTGAGGTGAAGTGTGGACAGAAAGACATTAAGAAAGTACAACAAGAGTCAGCACAAATAGCCGTGAGACGAAGTCAATAGCCTCGCCGCGCACTAGACCCAAAGCAGTAAGACAGCATTGTGCACTGCAACTCCATACTGCAGCCCACTACCTCAGTTAGGTATGTGAAAGCCCGGTGTCTGAGAGAGTTCACAATATCATTGATTGAGACCTCGAGTACCGCTCAGCCAACTGCATTGGGCTGGCTGGTGGTGCTGTCTTGCTCGCCAGTCCCCCGCAGGTTGGAAGTGGCGGCTCACATTCCACCGAATGGTCGTCGTCGCAGACGATTGTTGGAGTGTCGTTGCATCCTTCGAAGGACGGATTACATAAAGTCGATGATAAAGCAATGATCGTCTCAATGTGGTGCTTCATCGCTGTCGTGCAACAAAACTGTGGGTTTGGGAAGGACTAGGGCTGCTTGGGGAATCAGCCGTGCTCGAATCGTCGTTATCGCCGATGTTAACCTCCACGGCGGTAAAAGGTTCCGAGTAGACTTGAACTTTTGCTTCCGCCGCAGGGGAACCAACCACACCTTTGCTAACCACTAAACACGAAGCAGACTAAGGCCTATTTTAGGCCATATTAAACGTCTGACGTTATCCGAAGCCGCAGCTGGGTTACAGCTCGCCATCCCGGCCCATCGTCCAGTCTGCTTCGAGTGTTATATTGCTCTGTACTCTCACCTTCTCAGCCTTCTATACCGTCGCAGATCGGCGAATATATGTACATGCCGAGACACAATATAGGCACTGGAGAGGGCGACCAGATGTCTCGTGCTACATACAAGTGCACCGCGCGCAAGACTAGAACATATGTACCAGACGTGGAAGCTATTGGGCAGTTGCATGCGACGCCATGTATCTTCGTGTTAAAGTGCCTGTCCCTCTAAACTACACCGATCCCATGATAAGTATAGCAGCCGCATTATACCTATTACCATTGACTTCGTGCATATTCCCATACTAGAGATGAGGCGAGGCGAGGCGAGCTCTGCGAGCAGCTGGGGCACCTGATCATCACAGACTCTGAGCTGGCTGTACATACATGTACTTAGGCTACTAGGGGAATTATATGCATAACGTACATGGAGGATGTACATGCCCGTACCCATACAGAGCGTTTCGTGGGGTGGGGTAGCTATCAATACACAGGCTCATCCCTGGAAGAGATCACCATCATATATACCTCATCACTCTCCGAACGTAGGTAGGGTCGAGGAAGATGTGAGACCGGTTGTGGCGCAAGTTTCGTCGATGATTTGATAACTGTGCCTGACATGTTCAGAATCGCATATTTTTAACTCTTCTGCGACCTTACGACATATCCTCATCGAGAAATAATTGCTGACGTGGAGTAGCATCTCAGGCTGATATTGAATTTGAATATAATTCTATACTGTTTCCTGAGAGGGTTGCGGAGCTCGCCGACTTGTGCTCTCACACGCTCTGTTCTGGCTGCGGTTTCTCATAAAGTACAGCTGATGAGTAAATGCCACGTTCTTGGGAAACCCTGCAACTCTCTCAGACAGGAACCCAGCTTTCGCCTTACTTAGTAAAGCAGAGCTGATGACTAGGTGCGCCGACCAGCTCTTACATAATACGAGCCAAACGAAAGCACGATACGAGTATTCCTGGATTGCGGATTTAGTAGTATGTCGGCATTCAAGAAGCTCCATTTTTACCGTCGGGCTTGTCTCATAAGCGTCGAAGCTCTGAGGCACAGAAAACAGATGGTGAGAACAAAAGCTGCCCGTCTCAGAATTCGGTGCTGGAATTGACGCTGCTTCCCTGAAAGCTAGGGATGGTGTAAGGAAGTATGATGTGCGTACGGCGTAGATGCAGGATATTGGATTGAACAGTTGGATTTGAAGGGTAACGAGGTCCTCGGCCAATCAACATGGTCGGTTATTGAATAACGAACCCCGTAATTAAAATGCGGACCTCTAATTAGAAGCCATCCACTTGTATCTGGAAGCTAAGGGTGCTTTGGAGACATGGAGACTGCCAGATTGCTTTTTGGGACACTGCAGGGTTTGCGAATGTAACCGTCTGCTGCACTGGTGGTCTATCGTGTTTGTGTTGTCCGTGTCGTGGTCAGTGGTTAGTAGTTTGGTTCATACGTAGAACAGTGCCACGACAGGGGTTCGCCCGAGATTTGTGATGCATTGTTGTGCCACAAATTGGGGATCTTCAAGCCCATGGCGCGATAGAGCTGCTCAATATGTGGGAAAGCGTCATCTCCCCATCTGGCTTCGTGCCATATGAGTGACGATGTGAGGCACCGTTAATTCACATCCCCTCGATATGGGAATTGATAAACCCCAGCGACATGTGCTTTTGTTTCAAAAGCAGCCACATTGTCGTAGTTGGGAGACGAGATCAACATTCGACTTTCCAACATGCAACTTTCCAACATGCAATTCTTGATCGACCACAACGGCCGCTATCGACATGCTAAAGTGCCAATGTGATGCTTAGTTCGGAATATGCACTTAGACTTACCTTACACCCTACGGGCATCATATAGATTGTGGTCACAGCGGAAGACGAGCTGAGCTTTCGTGGATTTCGGCATTGGCGGGCTTCGCTCTCCGGCGCAAAATCCTGCGTCTAAGAAGCAAGTGAGAATGCGTGAACTGCGATTCCAAATTGCGACCGCGCTGGAGAGGTCTAGACTTCTCCATCCTGTGGAGTTCCCTTAGGGTCGGGAATACAATTTGGTGATGACTCGCGGCTGAAAGGGCGACTGTGCCTTATGTCTTGTTTGGGGGTCGTAGGACGCCGTCAGGGCAAATGACGGGTGGTTAAAGGGAGACAGCTGCGGTTAGACTCGTGACCTCAGCCAATTGCGCATTCGTAAAGCGTCAGATCCGCTCGGGACCAAATGAGCGAGAAGCTGTATTGTCTCGTTCATGACCTATTTTTGACGTTCGAGGGAGGGGGATTAGGTGAAACAAAACAAAACAAAACAAAACATGAAGCCTGCACAGACTATGACACTTCTTGGGGGTCATTCGTATACCGAGCTGCTCTCTCTGTGAATTGTCACGAGTGTACAGTAGAAGCAGATGATCCAGATGATCTACGGAGTCGAGGGGTTTGCACAAATATTATGAAGGTCGAGCAGCGTAGTGCAGTGCATAACTGGTGGAGAACTCGTTCGACTTGTGCGCAAATTGGCCGGAGAATAAAGCTGGGTTGTCTGGGAACCTTATTTTGCCCTGTCGCCATACAGATCTACCAATGACGTGCAGGAGATATTGAAGATCCCGAACAGGTGAAAAGAGAATGGACTTTGTGTGTCTTGCGTGCCTTGCGCCTCGAGAGCGCCTCGCACGGTAATTAATCACCAGAAAGTAGCGTCCGAAGCCGGTGATAGCCCTCTACTGGCGGGGAACCATATTGTGGGCTGGTTCCCGGTGTTCGTCCAGCAGAGCGAGCACGTGTTGTGCTTACTCAGGAGCGGTAGAGTAATCATACGAGGGGAGCCATAGTTGGAGCAGACGGACGCCGGACACTCCACGCACTAACCCTCTTTTTAGAAGTGCATATAGCCATACCCGTCGACCACCAGTGGCAGAGCGTAACACGTTGTCGAGCACACCCTTATCTCTGATACAGCACGCAGATGCACACATTGAGACAAGCAGATCAGAGAGAATGCAGAGTGCACACTTAAAACAGTCGCTCGTCTACCGCTAGTAGCTAGCCACCTGGGCGATAAACGTGCTCGCCAGACACACCAGATAGGCGGGAGACGTGCTAGCCCCCAAGAGCACAAGCGTCGAATGGATGATTCTAGACTGCCACGCTGGAACACGCTAAGCCTGTTCAGGCTCCATATCTCATCTCAGCAAATCAGAGAGCCTCACATCAGCTTCCAAGCATTACCAGCCAATCAGAAGCCCCATCCCGAGTCCCTGACAGGATGGCAGCGACAAATATAGACTAGCGCTCCAGCTCTTATGACCTAATTGTCGCTGTGTGGCAAAGCAGCCGCTTACTAAGGCGCGCTGCAGCACTAAGATGGGCGTTTACTCGGCTCTAAGCCTCTTGGGGAATTGTTTCACCTCAGATCCTCAACGGGGTGCGATGTATACGGGAACAGGATATTTCCCTCCTCCTCCGGCCCCCTGGTGTGTGTTTGCCTCTTTGGTCCTTCATACCCTTTGGGGAATGGGTCAAGATGTCTTTTGTTTATCTTTAGAACTCTCAGTCGCCGTGCTCCCCCTCCCCCGTCCCCTCAACTCAGCCCGTTGCTCTCCCGTGCACACTCCTGGGTACCCTACGGACAAGACACATTCTGCTTCCTGCTTCGATGCTGGCTTCCACGCAGTCGACCAGGGCCTACATTGACTTCGACCAGTATTGTCTGGCTGCTCGTCTAAGTGCAGTACAGCATGTCTTTATGTATGTATGTATGTATGTATGGATGGATGGATGGATGGATGGATGGAGCTGGCTCTCCACCAGAGCTTCGTGCTCCTTCGTGTTCCTCCCCTCTCGCTCGCACCCCGGACGGAGGCTGGCGCACCAAAAGCCAAAGAGATCGGTGATTTTCTACCAGCACGGAGCTCCCGCCCCACTGAACGCTTGTCTCGCTGTACCTTGAACGACGTCGCTCCCCTGCTGCCCTGCTCCCCTGCTGCGTCGGCTCCCCCTGTCTGCTCGAACTGCTATTCCTATTCCTAGTCCTGGTGAGCCTCGACCGCAAGGCACTGCAAGCCGCGGGATGTCTTACTGCCAGCTCTTCTACGAGGCCAAGTAGCAACAAGACATAAGATCGCCATAAACCCTCCGTTTCTCATGCACCCTCGATGACTGTCAGTGAGGATTATCTGATCCACAATTCCATTTCCCCAACCGCAACCGCACCGTACGAGACGTGAGACGTGACCCGATCCTGTCTCCTCCACCAGGACTGAGATGACTATATACACTACATGAACGACACCGCTGACGACTTTTTCCCGACCTCACCGATTTATACTCTCCTTTGGACAGACCACCGGCGCCCTTTTCTTCATCAACGCCCATCACCACATTCACCTGACTGCACTTTACTCCCTTCCAGTATCTTGTCACCGAGTCCCATCATCACCGCCTCGCGCTTAGTATCCAACAAGCAGGCAAATGCTGACGCCGCATACTCATCTACACTCTCAACTCTAAGCACCAGTACATTCATCCAGCACTCTTTGCCTCTACCACTGGTAGCATTGACCACAAGATCTTTGTACCTCTTCCTGGTCGACATCAACACTTGTCCACATCAAGCTTCACTCCGCCGCCGCTTGGCACTCGTCCCAACAGCATCGTAGATCGTATCACAATGGCTCAGAAGTACTCAACACAAGGACCAGACCGCGTGCGGGCTGCGTCGACCTCATTTCCTTCATCGCTATCACAATCACCAGAGAGCCTCTCAAACTTGGCAACCAAATTTAGAGATGCAGCTGAGAGAAGAAGAGCACAGAACCGGATCGCTCAGCGTAACTCAAGTGCGTCTTTCTCCTTCCCTAACGTTAACAAACTCTGAGACTCGTGTAGGAAAGAAGTTCAGAGAAGCAAGACTCAGAGAGAGCCAGGCAAAGGAGGCTGCTCAACAGGCAGCCCAGCAGCAGCAACTGCAGCAACAGCAACAGGCTGCCCAAATACAACAACAACAACAACAACAGCGATCAACGGGACTTCCATCCCCTACAATCTCTGGAAAGGACAAGTCCTCACCACCACCCAACCCTACCGCACAAAATAAGAACCAGGACGGCAACAGCCTGTTCTCAAACCAGAACGACCTGTGGATGCAGAACCAGTTCGATGTTGATGTCAAGTCGGATGATATCTCTGACATGAGCAAGGGACCGTTCGATCAGTTCACTGACGAGGAGATGTTTGCACAGGCACAGAACAGTGTCTTTTGGTCAATGCCATACCAGCAGCCAAACGAGATGATGATGGGCAACAACATGAACGGTGGACTCATGATTAACAACTGGAACAATGCATCCAGTAAGTTTGTGATCAGCATCCTCACGTGAATAATCAGCTGACAATCCTTAGATCTCTTCCCAGCCTGCACATGTGCTACACACTCCGGCCCATGCTCGTTCCACAATGATGCCATCAAGAACTACCCTACCTTTTCACCAACCTTCAGCCAGGTCCCACAGCAGGCTCTCCCCACCCTCTCCAACGAGCCACTTACCCCCATGACACTTGACAGCACGACGTTCGCGTCACCTGATACCATTGGCATGCTCCCAACTCCAGAGATGGACTATCACTGGCCGCAAACTGTCACACCAGCCTACTCTAACATGTCAAGATGTACCTCGCAGACAGAGATCCAGGTGCCAGTCGCTGCTACTTCCAACGCTAAAGTTGAGAATGCTTTCCACGGATCTTCACCCGCGGCTGCATTACGCCAGAACTCTTCACCTGCGGTCTTCCCTTCGGTTCCAGCACCCACTTCTGCTGCCACCACGCCTCCCACCTCTGCTACTCCCAAATCTGCACCAACCTCTGCCCCGGCCCAGGCTCCTGCTCCTGCGGTTCTCCCCGCATCGGCTACCCTCTCCGAGAGGATGGCCTACGTTCTTTCACACATGCAAGCCGCTGGATTCACCTCCTTTGATGCATGTGCTCGCACCTACTACACCGCACCCTTCGACCGCAACTCTACCGCTGATCTCGCCCAGAAGACCTCCAGATCCCGCCGGTTGGGTAACCTGATGGCTGGACTCCGAGAGAGCGCCGATACCTGGACACGATGGGAAGCAAAGGGATATAAGGACGAGACTTTCAAGGCAGCTGAGCGAATGTACGCCAAGGAGATCAAGAGCACCCTAGGAAAGGAAGGCAGCGTCATCGCTGCAGGATTAGGCTCGCCGGCTCCAATATCGAGCGCCTCTAACTCAAGCAGCAAGGATAAGTCAAAGGGACTTTGGATCAACACTAGTAACGCCACCAACATCGCAGCTGGACAGCAAGCTAGAACTCCAATGCAAATGTCACGACAGTACCAGAACGAGCTCCCAAATCTATGGGCGCTTCTTACTGAGATTGCCGGTACTTCAGGTGGCCCACAATCAGAGAGCGCCGTACTAGCAACCATCTCTCTCCTTTGCAAGGCCAGGATGGGCGTCGACTCTGGAAGTGCCAACGCGAGCTCAAATCTCGGCGTTGGTCTTAGTGCTCTCGCTAGCCTGAACAACCTCGGTGGCCTGGCTGGCCTACAAGGTCTACAGGGTCTGCAAGGACTCCAGAGTATGCCAGGGTTCAACGGAATGAACGGTCTTCAAGGCCTTCACGGTTTGGGACAGAGAGGAAGTGTATAATTTGTCACGTGTGTTTGTCTTCGTAGCACATACTTTTCTTGGTGCTTAGGGATGATAAAGGAATAGAAGGGCTCGGTCATAGTCTTGGATGGACGTGGTGGCTTATTTGTGCGTTTTGTCATGATACCCAAAAGAAGATAAAGTGAAAACGATTTCTGTATGAGTCTACGAGTTTGGGAATGTTACTTTGGTGGCGTTTTGGGTTTGGGCACTGGCTTTTGGTTTGCGGCTTTTTGGGAGGTTACTACTCTGGTGTTGGTGGTTTAGGATACATATCCGTCTGTGATGGCATTGATAGCGTCGGAGCATGAGTTTACTCAACTCTATTTAGACTAGCGATTCAATCAAGATACCTTCAAGTCTACTCATTGTCTTTACTTGTCTTCACCTGAGTGACTTGACTTAATCTGAGTTGACCCTGCTGTTGCCACTTGACATGTAATCTATAGTCTCTCACTACGGGTCTATCTATTCTTAATAATTCAACAAAGCTAATTAGCTCTCCTTACTCTTTATATGTAATCCTTAAAGGTGAAAATCATCTCCCTTATTCTATAACTATTACGCTCTTATAGCCTACTGTATATATCTAGTAACAGCATCTCTATCCCATCACTCTCTTAGTATATACATACATATACAGAGCCAAACGCATCGATATCATCCCTTTACTAGCTGGAAAAAAACGCATGTTCAATCAAGTATATTATTATTCTTAGAATAAGTATAAGTACACATACATATTAAGATAACCAGAATAGATAGAAGATATATTAAGTGATTAACTACTCGTTTATTGGTTGCTAGTAGCTTGCACCTTGGTAGATAATATATAAGCAGTGCTGTATCTAAGGAACTTAACATGCTAGATATACCAACCAGAGAAAGAGTGATGAGGTATGAGATTCAGAAACAAGAATGTAGAAATGAAATTATAGATTTCTTTTTTGACGACAGCAGAGTAGATAAGGTAAGTTCTTTCTCTCCAACTATATATCTATCTATCTATCTAGTTCTCTTTTATTTTCTTCTCTAAAACCTTCGATTCTCAAACATCCGTTTTAGATACTTACTTATTCACTCTCCCTGTTTTATTAATCTTTCAAAAGATAGTTCAGAACCCCGCAGGAGAGAACAGGAAATGAGTAGTAGATTATAGTTCTGATATATACTAGAACAAGGTATATATTCTTATATTTGTAGCAGTTAATTAGGACATAGCTGGAGATGATGTTCTTTAGTTAGTAGTATTAAGAAAGTGAGATTGCCAAAGAGGTCTCTGCATTGCGCTGTCCTGTGTATAATATACTGCTTGATCTGTGCATATTCGTTGCACGATTTTAACCTCAAAGTCACTCGCAATTGTTAATAGTGAGAGTTTTTACAGATTGTCTATCTCAAAATACCAACAATATAAAACAAAAGATCGATGGCTGCTCTCTCCTGTTATCTATAGTTGAAGTACTACGACTGTGAAGACCTCCCACCTCTATGATGCCCAAAATCTCAGCTTCGGTTGAGCAAAGACAGCCTCCCAATCCACCGTCCTCTCAATGCCGCTTGAATACAATTAGATTATGTGCCCTATTCATCATCGCCATCCTTACCATCGTCGGAACCGTACGCCTCACCGAACTCTTCCACAATCCAAAAGCAGAACTGCTCCCACTCGACAGACCATTCCCTCATTCTCTCTGCCTTGATGCCCTTTCCGACCGATGCCTCCTTAATATCCTTCAACCACTCCTGGGCATTCTGATCCTCAAAAGCGGCATATCTGACACTATTTTCTGCCAAGCTCCCGAGACCTGCTAGTCCTAGGTTCTCCCAGCCCTGTAAGGCCTGCCAGAAATCGTGTGACATACCAGCGGTGTCCTGGCCCAGAATTGCCGGGTCATCGTTACACAGAGAGCAAGTGACGCCTCTTGCTAAGAGAGCAGGCAAGGGATGAGACATGACCGATGCCGTAAGACGTAGAACCTCGTTTGAGATGGGGCAGGACTCGATGAGGATCTTCTTCTCTTTCACCATATCAATCAAGAGAGGGTGCTTATAGAGCGAGAAACCATGGCCGATCCGTCGCGTTCCGAGTAAGATGGCATCGAACAGGTTGGAATCGGTGGCGTCGCCGTCGCCGAGACACTCACCAGCGTGGAAGAAGAAAGGTATCTCGACCTTTTCTTGCGCGCACTGCTTGCGAAACCAGAAGAGTTCCGGAAGGAGATCTTTCAGAGGCCGCCCTCCATCTTCCTGGCCCACCAAATCATACCCTGCTATGAGATGTGGGAACGCGATCTTCGTTGTGATACAAGCGTCCATATCCTCGATTATGCCTCGAGTATCCAGTTGCCGAAGACCGGTCCAAATCATGCGGCAACCCCAGAAGCCTTCACCCTCTTTGGACTTTTTGTACTTCTCGATTTCCTCGCCGAAGATGCGAAAGAACTCTATCCGGTCAAATTGTTCCTCCTCATCATTTTCGAGATAGAAATTGCCGCTCATAGCCAGGCGGAGGTCGATCCAGCGCACGCCATCACTATGTAGCTGCGAGAGCATGCGTTGCATGAATGAGCGGAAGATTGGTTCGTACATGATTATTGAATCGACCATGGGGAAGATGGTTGTGAACTTCTCCCAGACCGCATTATGGCCCAGGTGATGCTCGAGCGACTCATCGTTGGTGATTGTCATGCGACGTTTTAGCCAGGATAGGAAGCCGACTCTTCCACCTTCAGGAAAGCTCTCGGCGGCCTTGGTGGCAAGAACAAATGTGTTCGGCTTGTATTCCTTCTCCCATATTGATGGTCCACTACCTTCTGTCTTCCTCCATTGGAATCGCGCAGCACCGGTGTTCCGTTTCTCAGGTGTGGATAAATCCTCATCGCAGAAGATGTGTATCCCAGGTGTAGTTAAGAGTTTCTCAAAGACGAAATCGAAGTCTACCATTGCGTCGGTATGTGCATGCAGCAATGCTCCTTTGGGCATCTTTCTGACAATCTGCCACAATTTCGTCTTCTCCATGTGGGTTTTCGCCAGTCCAAACATCATTCCTGGGAACAGGGTACTCGTTTCCTGAGCAATATCCTCCTCTAGCTGCGGGGTCCATATTGTGCGCTTCTCCTCGTCGCGGATTCTGCCGACTATCTCGGAGGCTTCAAGGGCTATAGGGGACATGGACTGTCTGAAATGACTATCTTCCATCATTCAGCAATGCTCTTCCCACCTGGATTGAGTACTAACCACTGCGTTGTTTCTTCTCTTGTGCTATCAATGCTTCTCGCCCTGAGATGTACCTTTGGATGAATGGCTCTTCTTTTGCGGGGATGTCCGCCGAGAGGTCCTGCCACTCATCATCAGGGAGGGGAGGCATTACGCGTTGAATATGGAATCTGCGATCTGCTGCGTTGCTTGATTTGAAAGGTGACGGCACTGCTGGAATGCCTAATCGGTACTGGGACTCTCATGTTGTGTGAAGCATGGCGGGGGCGGGGTGTCTGAGACAGGGTCCTGCGGGAAGCGGCCGCAGTCGACTATCATATTACTGCTGTTACGAACTGCTAGATCCTTTTAGTGAACAAAAAACATCCAGCGGCATGAGGCTATTCGCTGTATATCGAGGTCTATCATTACCTTGTCGAGGCTCTTGATTATTTAGAGACAATAAAAGTGCCTGTCGCAACTGAAGGGATACAATCAGCTTCCATGCATTCTGTGTCTCTCCTTCTATTATGCTTCTAAGAAGTTGACCACAAGCATTCATTAGTCAGCCCCTCCGTCTAAAGTAAGCAGTAGCCCAAAGACTGAGTTCGAAAGAGACACCATTTTAAAGTCTGTACCTTGGTTCAAATGATCTGAATCAGTACTCTGATGCATGCGGAATATGAGGAGGCGGCCGCGAGACGGTGGAATCGCGGAGACTTCTCGCGGATATTATTCAGCACATTAATACGATGCTTAGTCTGAATGATAGATCCACACTCGCGAGACGATCCGGACGAATGCCTCGAGCGCTATCTCCATGTCAGACTCAAGCTCAAAGCGTACATAAGCAGAGCGAAAGTATGCCATTCTCATTTCCTGTCAAGCCTCTCACACTCAATCCTCATCAAGCAGTTGGTCCATATTTCTCATATTTCCTTTACCTTTCACAAGTTAAGACTAGGAGCTACAACAACAATTCTTCATAATGTCGTCAAACCATGTCAAGAATATTGCCGTCATAGGGGTGAGTCTTCCGAGTATTTTCTTTGGCACCGTCTGACTTTCCCTAGGGAGCTGGTAACCTTGGTATCTACATTATCAAGGCTCTTCTGGCCGCTGGCAGTTTCAATGTTACAGCTATCACGCGTGAAGCTTCCACCGTCACCTTCCCGGATACTGTCAAGGTTATTAAAGGAGACTACGACACACCAGGTTTCCTTGAGTCAGCACTAAAAGGGAATGAGGCCCTCATCCTCTCAGTTGCATTCGGCCCCCATATTCTGGGAGCATTTCAGGTCAGAGCAGCCGAGGCCGCCGCCGCCGCCGGAGTGAAAGTAAGAACATTCTCACATTTATTTCTTCCGATTCCAGTCTATCTTGCAGCTGCAAGTAACCTGGTGCGAATTCGTTGTCTCTAATGTAAATTCCGGCGTGGCTGCACTTGCTCGAGTACATGTTTTCCTACAGAATTTAACGCTAACAACGAGATCTTGCAGTGGATCATGCCCGCTGAGTATGGCAATGATAATGGCAACCCAACGTTGGAAGAGATGGTACCTTTGAACAAACTCAAGAGAACCGTCAGAGAGAGGGTCGAAGAGCTTGGGAAAGGCAAAGATGGTCCTTACTGGCTCGGGCTTGCAACTAATCCTTGGTTCGAATTCGTAAGATCGCTTGTCGACTAGTTCTCAACTCATAACTGACCTAGTTACTAGAGCTACAAAATGGGCAACTTCCTGCTCGACACGTCCAAGAAGGAGGTTACCTTGAGCAGCGGGGGCAATGCCAAATTCAGTACCACCCTACTTGCTACCGTCGGCCTCGCCATAGCTCGTCTCTTTGCTCTTCCCATCACTGCTTCCTCCCCAACTACAACAACACTCTCATCCTATAACAACAAGTTTATATACATCTCATCGTTCGCCATCTCCCAACAAGAAATATTTGAAGCCACTCTCCGAGTAACAAACACCAAGCGCGAGGAGTGGACAATCAAAGATGTCGACGCACAAGAGTGGATGGAAGAAGGCAAAGAGATGCTAGCGAGGGGCGAGATGATGGGTATGCTTAAGTTAATCTATGGCCCACACTTTAAAGGTGGCATGGGCGGCTTGTTCACGGATGAGATGCTAAGCAACGAGGTCCTGGGACTTCCCAAGGGTGATCTAGATGCAGAGATCAAGCGGGCAATTGCAGAAAAGGAGACTATGAATTTGGAAGAGTATGCTCAGAAGGCAAATGAAAGGGAGTCGTATTGCGGTGATGATTTAGTCCTGGAATGAAGCAGTAATATTCAATCAGAGGGGATTGCAATTCATTTAAATCTACTGCACGTCTACTAGCTACATTGATGAAAGGCGTAGAAATATTCTCATATCCTTACATACGCGGAAGCTGCTGTGCCGACGGGTAAGGTACCCTGTATAATGTTGTGTGTAATCGTTGCACTAGAGAGCGCGATATCTTCCATTAACAATCATAACCCTTAAGGTTCTTAAGGTTCTTCATAGTCGTCTGGGTCTGGTTTGAGTGTTCGGATTCTGTTTACCTCTAAGCTAATCTGTAGTTCGACAGTTGTTATAAACTCTAGAAACCCTATCGGATCTCATGCACTGAATATATTCGGTACAGCATATATAAATTCGTACTAGTAAGCTTGTCTATAACTTTAAGACCAACCAAGTTAAAGTGAGGTAGCTCTAATTGTTTCCATATCTTAAAAAGCTCGTGTTGAATAATCTTGGTCCTGATCTGTTTCTAGCTGTCAATCTTTTAGGTTCAATATATTCAGAATCACATATGGAGAGAAGTCATTCACTTGAAGATAATTTTATTTGCTATCGAATTCTCCAAATCTATCTCTCAATTCGGTGCTTAGATATCGTTAGCTCATAGCGCTTGACTACTATCAAAGTAGAATATCTATCGGCCAACCGATCTATCACTTAGCTTCTTGATCGTCAATAGGGTTGAGCTCTGACCCTGAGTTCGAGTCGCGATTTTGAGTGAGGCTTCTGCATAATTCTTCTCTCGTATAGGTCCGGAATTGTATTATCTCGACCACTTTCGAATTTTTCTGCCTTCGCCATCGGGGCCTTGTTAAACTTCCTAATTTACCAAAAGAACTTTGGTGGCCCTGCCTGTATGCGGACGAGATAGCGAGCTAAGATATCGGCTGGAAGATTGAAGTCGTTGTTTTCATTAAGCCATTTCTTAATGATGAGTGCAGCAATTGCCGATTCCTTTCCCTTGTACTCTGGGCGTTCGGCCACCGTGACCGACGCCAGGCGCTCTTGTAGTTTGAGCTTTGCCGCCCAGTCTGCTACAGCCTCTATCTTTTCAATTTCTGTCTTAGATAGTGGATTGATCGATGGCCGGTCGCTATCCGAGTTAGTTGTTCCCGTTGGGTCCAGTATCATTGCGCATCTGGCTACAAGAGGCTTTGGAGCAGGAGCCTTGGCTCTGCAGGCATCACAGGCGCATCTGAAGCCAAACCTGCTGTTGATAATAGCGTTTCTGAATGCAAAAGGAGACCCGTCAACCCCAACATAATCCGTTGTTATCTCTTCGGCCCGAGATATCTTCTTATGGGCATACAAATGAAAGATGAAGTCGTTGGAGACTATCCAGGTAGTGTTGTGCAAGCATGAGTGCTATAAGATCTTGTGTTAGCCTTTTATTTCTTAAGAAATCATGTGCTCAGCCAGGTCTTGCCACGAGTAGAATCAATAACAGAAGCCTCTTATGAGCTTGGTTCCATGCAGTTACACGCAAAGCAGGCTGGTTAGGAACCAAGTGTTATTGTGAATGTGCTTACATTGATACGGGATCCAATCTCGTAGATGAAGTTAGTTCTATGATTAAAGTTCTGTCCTGGGAGCTCAAAACTGTTTGGATCCAGCGAAGCATAACTGGCGTTCCCGACATGGTGATTGCTTGCAGGAGCATCTCGCATGCAAGGCCATGAACTTTTCTTTATTCTTCTGCGAGAGTATTTGGAAGGAAGCTTCTGATTGAAGCCAACAGCTGGTGTTCCTCATAAGTGGCGATTCTTTAAGAACAAGGGTGCCTGATGGAATGTTGCATGTTGCAAAGAGGCCAAGACCTCTATCTGGGGTAGCCTTGACCTCGTAGCAGGGCGTATCTGCTTCATTTGTCGGGACTGTTGCTGCTTGCATCAGGACGCGGACGCAAGTCGAATTTAGAAGTGCACACTCACCTTCAGCCTTGGACTCCGCCATATTGGTAGGCAACATAGGAGTAGTCTTCTCGAGTTTCATCACCAGAAAAACCTCACTGGCACCTCTCAACTCCTGTTGAGAACCTTCCTTCTTTCTGAGGGCCTTGGCCTTTCTCGCTCTGTGGTTTTTGGCAGCCTTGGCCGTCTTGGGAGTTGAAGCAAACTTCTTGACTTGATCCTTGACGGTCAAGTCTTCCGTCGTGCTTTCAAGTGGCATCTATTGTGCTGTCAGAGATTGAAGAAGGGGTTGGGTAAGAGGTACTAACCTTGCTTTTAGGTGAGGTCGTAGTTGGCTTCTCACCTTCATCCTTGGCTTTTAGCTCTTCCATCTTTGCAGTGAGCGACATCTGTTGCATTGTTAGTAACAAGGTCATAAGCTAGGTTTAAATACTGAACTTCGTTGAGCGAGGTGACGTTGTTGACGTTATTGTTGTTTGTAGTTTGTGGTAGAGAGAAAGAGGTTATGGAGTTGGTGATGTACGTTAGTGTTCCAGAATTGTATCAAAGACCAGCCAACAAGGTGAGATAGCTACCAGCAGGAAATTTATCAGACCAAAATAAAATTTAAAAAAGACTGATAGGATCCATCGATTCTTGATCTTCTACCTACCACAACCCGCAGCTTCTAAGCTGTGTTAACAGACAAGCAGTAAGTGAAAGATTGTTTGCAGAGCAATAAATCGATACTAGAGAAGTTATAATGTTTACGGCGGAAAAGATAGGATCAACATATAGCGCAGGAGTCGTAATGTGCCAGCGCGGTTAGTAAAGATACTCGATCAAGTTTCTTTGAAGGTTGGGGTATATGTTTCATTGTTATTTTTGCTGTTCAGGTATAGATAATCGTTTAATTCGTGCTCATGCGCGCTAAATACTCGTGCCACCCCTTCTATATTCTCATCTAGCAATTCTCTCTATCAGTTATATATATGACAAGGCTTAAATCTCTCCAATATTTAACAGTAATCAGCATACTCTATACGCCTTGCTAACCGCCAATGCAAAAGATTTCCGATGCAGTTTCCCAATCCATACAGCAGAGCTGCCATACAATCTAGAACTCAATACTATATGATAAATGCCCTCAACAGGCTCATCACACAAACGCCGAAAGAAACTGAAACGTCACTGAAAATGTGATGAAGCACGTTTAGACTCTGTCTCCACCTCGCTGTTGAGAAGCATAGTATGCTCCGACTCTGTTTCGCTCATCATAGTCATTGGAAGGTTGTGTTTGGTGACGACCAGATGGACCGCGCTGGGCTGTGTGTCTTGGTACCTCCATCTGCTGTTGGTATCCCTGCTGCTGGTATCCCTGCTGCTGGTATCCCTGCTGTTGGTTGAATCCAGCAGGCTGCTCGTAACGTATATGCTGGTGGTTCTTGGGTTGTATCCATATTTGGAGACGGTGAATCCAACAATGACATACATGATCACGATGAGAAATTCCTCGATCGTAGCCATGCATACCTGAATGATGACGCTTCCACCAGAAGAGTTGAAGTTGTCGCTGCTGGTGAAGACGGAGAGAGTCGACCAGAGGAGACGGGAACCAAGAAGTGGCAGTGCGATGACCATAACGAAGAGGACGCGCTTCTCCTCAGTAGGAGTCTTGTGAAGCTCAAAGATGGACATGCCGGTCAAACAGATGAGCAAGACGTAGATTACAATGAACATGGAAATACCGCCCTTCAAGTAACCAGGACCCTTGGCTTGATCGGAGGGATCGCTTGATGCCTCGTCCATGCCACCAAGAATACAGAGAATGAGGGCGATCATGCAGGGAAGTTGGAGGAGTTGAATGACACGGCTGCGTCTAGATGTTGCGGTAGCTTTGCCGGCACTTATGAAATAGTCAGTCCAGACTCAAAAGGGCTTGCCGAGGGTACTTACATTCTGTTGAAGATACCAGACTTTTGGCTCATCATTGACATCATGACGTTGCCTGCGCTGTTGGGGTCCGATGGAAGACGTTCTGAGGTCTCATCGACACTGATTCGAGTCAGCGAATGCTTCATCATCACAGGTATATAGAAAAACTCACACTCTCTTCAACAAACCGAACGTTGCCAATATTAAAGGACTCAGACCGACTGATTGCAAAATCCCAGCCCATTCAACATCTGAAGTGTCCGTAGGGTTGTTATGGGCCAATATCGCGAAGATCGAACCGGCAATTCGGATAACACAGAAGATAGAGAGGTAAATCCATCCTAGTTGGCGTTGGAATCCCAAACGGAAGATGATAATGAGTGTGAGGAGGAGTGTGGGAGCATAAACTCCGAGTTCAGCGTACGAAATATCGAGACGCTCGGTGGTAGCGGAGGTACTCATAATTGCGGTGGTATCAGTATACCGCTGCAACGATGTGCTTTAGGAAAGCTGACAGAAGCCAAATAGAAGGCTCGTGGAAGCTCAGCAGCTTGGCAGTTCGAAGTGAGAAAATCCGGGGTGCAGTTTGCTTACGCCGGATACCGTATTCAAAATTCGATCTTTCGAGGAAGATTAGAAGAGGGTGAGAAAGTAAGACACGGCCGTTTGACGAGTATGATTTGCTTGTTTGTTGTTGGTCCTGGACTTTGGCGACTTTCGATGGTTTTGGTTGCGTGTTGTGATAGATGATACCTGAGCAGGGATGTCTGTGACTTAATATCGCTGATAATGGCGTCTTTCCTCGACGATGGATTGTTGGAAGGAGTTCTCGCACAAAGATCTTGTTTTGTGGTTTGGTAAAAAAGTCTTGGAAATACCAAGAGATATATAACTTCCGTGATACGATTTGAGAAGGCTTAAAATACGAAAAGACTTATTTTAAGCTCCCATTTTGGCTCGCGGCACGGACGGTAATGTTTTTGCATTTCCGCCGACCATGTCGCAACTTGCAGGGGTCTTTTGCTCCGACCGTCGTGGCAAGTCCGTCACCTGACCTGGACAAGACAGCAAGATTCCGACGCTGCGCCACTGCGACGCTCTCATTGGCTGGACCGTGTGGTTTCAATTTGCCCAGTGCCACGCGGATTTATTGGCAGAACGGGCGAGAGCGCGAAGCATACCCACTGGACATTCTCATACAGCCCCCTCCACTGTGATTCACTGCCACTATGGAACACAAAAGCAGCACCCGCTTGAATCCTCCGGTATCACTCTCACCTTGTTTTGTTGCCCACTACAGTTATCACGAGATGAACTTGCCTCGAGATAATTAAATTTCGCTGATAAAAAACCTTCACGGGTTGCAGATACGCTCACATAAGACCAGACTCATAAGTAGGCGCAGCTGCCTGCAATAAGCCTGTCATTTTCACCGCTGTAGCTCATCCTGCCATCATTATTTCCCTCATGTGTATGTATGAACATATTCAAAATCACTGCTCTCGAGACACTGACGTCAGCCTTCGTATGCGATGTAAAAACTCTGCCGCTCTCCTCATGTCATGTTTTGGTATTAGCAACTTTCCCTTCGTCTCTGCTCCGCAGAGGCTTCGCGTCCTCCCTCTTTCGACCATCTGAAGCCGGAACTGGTACTGGCTCGACTGAATGAGAGCGCTAATGGCGTGCTTAATGGGCGTAAAAACTCAGCCGCTAGATACGCCCTTTCTAACATTCCCTTCTGTTGATAGTCGGTAGATCTTTGAAGCCAACAAAAGTATTATAAAGTGTACGCCAGACAAATTCATTGATAGAGCTGCTATGACGCACCGATTAGATTGCCAGCTAGTTCTTGAGCGTGGCACAGCAGCAAGCGACTCATAATGTCATGCCGACGACACGAGATCCTCGCATGGCTGTCCTTGCGTCTTCTTAAACTTCTGACCTGCTTACGTGACAGCCGCCGTCACCCGGCTGGGCGTGGCCGATGCCCCGACATGATCATCAAGCTTTTATCTCGAGATACAAACGCATCAATCCAATGAAGCGTGAGGAGCAGCACACCAGTTGGACGATCAGGCGGGCTGCGCGTGGCCGATGTCGGGCTTGTGCCTGACACGAAACGCACACCAGAAACCACGAAGAGAGAGCAACCCTATAATCGATTTAAAGAACTCAATGCCCGTCTGGCAAAATGCTGAAGTACGCGACTTATAAAGTGCCGGCTGTTGAAGAAGTCCTAACTCGCGGGAGAGTCCCGTCTGGGCATAAACAAATGGGTTCTGTGGCACGCAGGAACGACCAGAGCTCGCCGAGGATACCAACCACGGGGAGCGTTCAGACGATTTCTTGCTTCTATTTGTCGCAAGTGCGTGTGAAGATGTTCGATGATGTATGAGTGACTGCTAGCTCTTCCTCTCTCCTACCTCAAGTCCGTTTGCTTGGCGGTAGTGAAACGATCTAATCTGATAAGATCGTGAAAATCTCGGGTCATGATGGTTAGCGGTCAGCAAAACCACCAGATCAGGCTACTGAGGAGCTCTCAGCTCCACACTTTTACAATCTAGGCCGTTGTCAAGCCGTGTCATGGCAAATACCTCATGCGAAACAGGAAAATATCCACACATTGAAAGCCGTTGTCATAGGCAAAAAAGGGTGTGGAGATCGGCTGGCTAGAAATATGGAGATTGGCTCCGATGGAACTATATTTCGCGGGGCGGCTCATCACCCGCGAAGATTCTAGGAATTCCAGACGCACTGTGAGTTAGCAGACGTCGGATGACCTTGAAGAAAGTGATGTACTTGGCCGAGTCAAATTGTCGGACTGTCTTGTCAAAATATAGAGCACGTGAACCGCAGCTTACCCCTCGAGGTACTCAGCGACCAGAACTGCCTTATCTTATTAGGTAAATTTTCATATACTATGAGAGTTTGGATATCTTAAGTCAACGCCTCTCTCCACGAGCCAATACACCTCAGATAGCCCTATACCCACGCAGAACAAAATACGCCGTCAGCAAAGCTCTATCGTGTAGCTAACATCCACTATCAAGTTATAGAAAACAAACATCCGCCTGCCCTAAGAGCTCTTAGGCTTATCATTCTCACCGCACCAGAACACCAAATATCAACCAGCATCTCTATTTCAATTCTTCACTTCAGTTTCTAGCGGACATATGCATGCGCACTCTCACGCCTTTAAGTGGAGTTGTTGTTACGCGAGGACATTTTCGGAGTTGCTGGTCCTCTGGTAGCATTGTCTGGAATTGATCGAAGGTTTGAAGGATACGAACGATCATGAAACCCACGGAAGCCTGGGCGTAGGCTTGTCCCTATAGCACCTATTAGAGAAGTCGTTCGGTAGCGCTCCAGAAATCACTTACAATGCAGGTTCTAGGACCTGCAGAGAACGGTATGTATTCATAGCCAACCTTTCGACCGTTCCAGCGCTCAGGGTTGAACTCATTGGCGTCCTCTCCCCAGATATCCTTTCGACGTTGAAGCAGATATGCACCTGTCACAGATATTAATTACTACCTCACAAAAGATTTAAAACGAAGAACTTACAAAAGTTAACTCTCGTTCCCTTGCGAATTGCGATTGGATCCAGTCCGTCCTTACCGCCACCTACTGGCAGTACCGTATCTTTATTGGCCAGACGAGCGTTGACGGTCAGAGCTGGATATAACCGGTTTCCCTCCAAGAAAACCCATTGCAAATATGTGCTTGCTTTGAGAGATTCGAATGTGAGTGCGATTCCGCTTTCACTTGATCCAAAGTTTTCATTTACCTCTTGGCGTAAACGTTCGAGAATGTGGCGATTGCGAGGTACCAGAAGTTCGGCCATGAGCCAAGACAAAAGTGCAGCGGTTGTGTCACGCCTATAAAAGGGTTAGTGCACGATCGAGAGTAGATATGACCTTAAAACCTTTCGGTGCACGGCCGCTTGATATATTAGATTTGAAATGCTAACAGAAATAAGACTTACCCCGCGATTAAAACGTTTAGTAGTTGGGAACGGACATCGATATGATCCGATGTCGATTGCAAGATAGAGTCAAGAAGACCATACTTATTTCTCTCGTCCACTTCCTGTAGGTGCTTCTCCCTGCTTGCCCTTGCGCGAATGATATTATCTGCGTAGTCGTGGGTAATCTTACAATTGGCCTTGAAATTCGCAGTCGACCATAGTCCAGCTAAGTTACCCAGTCGAAGACGAATGCCGACGAATTGATTGGCGTTGTCGAAAGCTTCAGAGAAGTTTTCTCCCGCTGGAGGGTTGCTCGGATCGATTATATCTCGGCGTACAGCTTGGATTCCTCTTTCGCTTTTTCGTACTGCCTCAAGCTGAGACCCTGCGGATGTACCAAAGAGGAATTCGGTACTGCTATCCATGGTGAAACTAAGACTATTGAGCTATTGAGCCGCGAATCATGAGAGGTATATTACCGTTGGAAGAGGGGCAAGAGATCAACTTCGCCAGTCCAGTTCCCCTCACCAACTGGTCCCAATGCTCTGACGAAATCGTCGAAATGTGTTGACAAGAGAGTTAAATCATTGAACCTTCGGTTGTGGAAATGCGGTCTTAATAAAGCCTTTCCTCGAGCTAGATTCAGTCAGCCCTTGGTTCTCAAGTACGAAACCAAAATTATAAAAATAGACTTACCCCATGCGGTACCATCCGACATGAATATTCCTGGACCGATCCATGGTCTCGCTGCGACTTTGAAAATATTTGGACGATCAAAATCTTGGAATCCCGTGGCCATCAATGCTTTCATATTCTCGGGCTCTATAGTATTGACGGCCTGCCAGAATATGAGTCATGGGCTTTAGTGGAGTGGTGTTCATTTTGCAGAACATACCTTGATGTGTCCAGAAATATCACAGATCGCATGAGTTCGTCCCCATCTGAAGATTATATTAGCAGAAGCGCTACATGCATGATGCAGGTGAGAAGGTAGGTTTTCCACGCACGTGTTATATTTCGGTGTGACAAAGTCATCCAGGAAGTCTCCTTTGAACTTGAGCACCTTGAGTTTATGAGTAAAGCTTAAAAAGAACTTGTTCGGTATCATATTCGGATCCTGGTGTCCATTTGCGGCGGCGAAGACCGCAAAGGCTCTATTGTTGATATGATTGTTAAAGATGAGAACTATAACCAAGATGGTGGATAGAATGGCGAGGATCACCTTAGTTGGTGGTAGTGTCGAGCTCGCATCATGCAGGCGAGTCCAGAGGTGATTTAAAGACTCTGCAGAGGATAGAAAGACATGAAGTCGTGAGAAAACCGCGAGTGGTGTAGGTTGTCCATGTTGGATATGGCAAGTGTGCTTTGTCAATTCCAGATTTTGAGCGGCTTTGGGATGTTTAATACAAAGTGAGGAGCTGCCTGTCTATCATTCATCAACAGTTCTCTGCTCGGTTGCAATTCATGCATACATAACAGTGATTGCAGGACTGGAATCCCATGGTATGCACAAGCAAGTGGGATGCGGATTCAATCATTGACCAGGGAGATTGGATACTAGAGGGGCGTTTAAGGAATGGAGCATCAGAGCCTTGATACATTGGTCATATACGGTACTACTTTCTCCGCCATAAAGGAGCTCTCCGACAGGATGAGTAGTATTTGCTGCAAGTGATTCATAGCGTCAGATCGTTGTGCTTTCTGTAAGTTGACTCCAATCGAGGTACGAGGTACTGAACCTCTGTAAAAAAAAAATAATAAAAAAAGGTTAGTCCGGAGG
>CAWUCR010000087.1:0-16606 GCA_963920665.1 Straminergon stramineum
CCTGTGCGTACCGTGGCCTGTATGCATATGATGGCTGCCCTACCGCGAACTGCTCGTGACGATAGGGCGTGCTCTGCCATTGTTGCACCATGTAGTGGTCGGAGCCTCCGATGTAGGCTAGAGTTAGTGAGTTGAGGTATCTGTTTTGTGGAGGAGAGGGGCGTTAGTGAGTGTTGTTGAGCTGTGGGGTGATGGAGGGGATCGAATGGACAGGATGGGAAGAGGAAGGTGGGGTTGGACGTGCGGCATCTTGATGGTTGTACAGCGGATGGTTGAGGGTGCTCTTGAGGAAGAGCTATGCGGAGAGCACCACTGGCCCGACCTAAGGGAATGGGACTTGGTGATTTTGAGTGGACTCAAGCCACAGACCTTAGGGAATGGGCCTTGATGATGTCGAGTAGATGATCCCCAAGGGTACACCAAATGCGACCGATCTTGGGGAATGGATTTATTATTGAGTAGAGTTGGTCTGATGGAGTCCAAATCTATCCAAGAGACACCAAGTGTAACCGAACTTAAGAAATAGGACTTGGTAATTCTGAGTGTACTTGGGGAGGTCCCGATCAGGTTGAGACGAAGACTACAGACGTTGGAGAATGGGGTGTGGTGATCTTGGATATGCTGATGCTGTTGAGTATGCTTGAAACAAGAATCCTAAGAACAGAGCCTGGTAAGGACTGTGAAGTGGTGATTTTGAGTGTGCTTGGATCGAGGATTCTTTTTGCTGCACAGAAGGAAGTGAAAGAAGAGAGAGAGACTGTGGGCACAATCTCTTCCCTTTATACATCTCTGCGGCCTGATCATGAGGAGTCAGCGTTTTCCAGATGGTCAAAGGAGATTGCTCAGCTACCGTACAACGATCACTCCAGCTCCAGAACAGTCACACCAGGATGCTTCATTGGACCACATTGTAGTGACACGAATATCTGAGCGTCTAGAGAGTCATCTGCCTCCGACGGCGGTGGCGATGCTCTGTAGATTCATAACTGTTGCGTTACTTTGGCACCTTTAGCCAATTGTTTGTGTGATACTCAGTTGCCTTCTTTTTGTATACGTGTTAAGCTTTGATGATTTGCTGGACAACAGTCAGTGCTCGTACACAGCCTAAGATCAGCGATCAGAAGATGAATGTTTGAACAACAAAATCTAAGTCTTGCTCACTGCAGGCAAGTCATAGGCAAGTCAGGTGACGAAGGCATACCTTGGTCGCCACGGAGAGCGCCAACATACAGCGACCAAAACAAAGGCAATCGAGGCAGATATCACGGTCTGGTGGCTATATATATTTAAGTCGCCGTTGAAGCCCGACAAAGCTGGCGGACGTGGCTGCGATTTAAATAATCAGACTTGTCTGTTTTCCAGGCGAACCAGTTCGTCTTCACTGTGCAACACAACACGCGGCGGTGACACCTGAATTTTATCGACTGTTACAAGCTCTGTGCAACGATTGTCAGCTATGACTGTTCACCGTGCGAATGCCCCTACCAATGAACCATTGATTCACATCCCAGAGCTGAAAACCCTCCATAGCCGCATTGTTCAGAATTTTCTAGTACGCTTACCACGAGAGAACTGTGTTTGAGTGACAGTGACAGAAAAAAAGGAAGGCGTACAAAACGTTTGTAGTCTAAGAGCCCAGATGGTATCTTCCTTGCTACTTATCAAGGCAAGTCGGCCTGGAGCACTGACTGCAGATTGTTAGAAAAGGAACTCGTCTGGGGTTGCGTGCACCACCTAATACTGATTCTTGTTGACTAGGCGAGGTAGCTGTGAGGTAGCCGTAATGCTGTTGCATGGCTGATCAGGTGCTTGCTGCAAAGAAGTGGTGTTCTGGCGCTTCTAGATTCAGTCAGTCTACTTGACATTGTGCTTCACAGACGCCAGCTGTGTTCCAGCCCTCTATGTTATGAACAGCCAAACAAGACCTTAAAAGTGAAGACACTTTCATCCATACAATTGTCAGCGGAGCTTGTGCGTTTCGACGAATTTCTACTTCAACGAAAAGCATGCTGAGCTTAACTCCCAACATGGCTCGATCAACAACACGCTTCTTTCACCTTTCCAATGAAATCTACATTCAGATTCGAAAAATCTCGACAGACAGCGAGACATTCACTCTCTAAGCTGCGTGTCTCGACACCTCTATACTTTGTCTTATCATCAAAGCTACATCGATAATATCAAAACCCACAATTGCAGTGAAGTATTCTGGGCTGCGGGGTATGGCCAAGAAGCTACAGCTCGCAACATGCTCCAACTCGGAGCAGATGTGAACATCAGGCAGGGCTTGGTGAGACTACTTTGGGCACATATTCGATCCGGTACGACACCGCTCCATATGGCGGCCTATCGAGGTCATGTTGGTATGGTCGAATTGTTGCGAGAGAATGGAGCCGATCCTGGCGTCGTGGATCACACAAGGTGTATACCCCTCACATACGCTCTCTACAAGGAAGATAAACAGGCTGTCCGTACGATATCTCGGCATGTTACGGACGCGCAGGATTGTCTCATGCACACGCTAACAAAAGAGACTGCGTTGCATCTCTCGTGTATGCTGGTACACCTTCCTTCAGTCCATAATTTCCTTACTAAAGGCGCAGATGTCAGCGCTCTAGACGCTTATGGCATGAGTCCTCTACATCGTGTCCTTATGCGTGATCAATATTCTAGGCGAATGACTCCCATCGTTCGTGGGAATTTCACTAAAAATCCCACCTACTGCTCTGATGAAGTACTCGAGATTGTCTGATTATTATTATACTAAGCTACGGTGCTGATCCGAACATCAAATCGACGACGCAGGATAGATTGCAGTGTCGAACATCAATTGTGGAAGGATTACTTCATAAGGATAAGCGGGTTAGGACCTTTTTCCGATCTTTATACCAGCCGACGCCAATGCCTGCCGCCTCTTAGATTTGTACGAATTTGGATGTTCCTGTCGCACACCACGGCGAGCAAGATGGAAAATGGCAAATCCATCCATGAAACAAGTTACATGCGCAACTAAAAGGGCATCAAATCCTGTGGTTCAAATCAAACATCAATTGACGAGCTGGTGACCGCTATCATCAACTTGCCTGCGCTCGCAAAAGACCAAAATGCCGACATTACACATTGAGGTTCCCGATCTTCTTTCCAAGCATTCTTCCCATGAGCTTCAGCCTAAGAGCTCTTCAATGGTTGAGGAATATTTTAAAAATGATTCCATCCACCTCCTGTTTCAACGTCTCTTGACGTCTTTACTTGAGACCGGGAAAGTGACTTTATGGGTGGCTTTAGGGAAGCTGGAGGCTTATATACAGGCTACATGGATTGTCACTGGCTCTACGAATAACAAGAGAGAACCCCGACAAGAAATTATCTTCACGGAGGCGGAAGGAGACCAGGGACATCATCCTATTGACATGGCGACACAGATGAATGTGTCCGGCGAGCTGCTTCCTTATGTGGAGTGTGGTACAGTGAAGCGTGGTTGATTCAGCTACTTAGTTGCAATGAATTTACTACTCACTACTTGGTTCATCTCCATTTGGCGTTGCTGGCGATTCGTATTGTTTTGTTCTCTATCAGATTCTGCTACTCTGTTCCGAGGGACAACGCCTACGCCAACCTAGAGTCAACCTTGGTTGACCAGTATCTAAGGGATTGCTAGGCAGTAGGATATTACAACTTGTCCTTTATCTTCATGTTCGCATCGTGATAGGAAGAGAGAACAAATGCTTTGTTTGTCGGCGGATTCCGAGGCTTGGCAATTTGCCTTGTTTTTTTGCCTGATAAATTCGCCCGTCCATGCACGTTTAACTCTACCTCTCTGCTCCTCACCGCTCTGTTTATTTTAAACCTTCTTACGGGGTCGGTGGCGCAAGCTCATATCGTCTGATGGGATGAGGACAGCAGGGATCGGAAGGGAAAGGGGACCAGTGTGAGCAGTGTTGGAAATGAAGCTGTTGAAACCCTGTGATGTGTCTCCCGTATAGACAAGTGTGAAGAGCTTTGCAATTCATAAGTGCAATGAAGCATGGATTGAATTCTAGCGCTATCATTCAATCGTGGAAGCGACTAGTGTGTATCTATCTGTTGTCGTCTGATCGTAATACGTCCCTAACAAGACCTAATTTCCTGTCACACCTTGCTAGGTGCTCTGCTTCCCACATCTGAGCAAATGAAGGTAGTCATAACGTCGTTGACTTGAAGTGGAAGCTGAATTTGTTTCACTCCGATTGCAAGGAATTCTCGGTGGAGGTGATTAAAGGTACATCTCCTTCGTAAAGTATGTGTTGCAATCCTTCTAGTAGTTAGAGTGATCTGTATCCGGAGGAGTTTGCTTCAGATTATTGCGCGACAACTCTACGCATTTTGGACGGCATTGATGAGACACTACGTCGATAAGAGGCTGTCCGAAACGACACACTTTCTCGATGGGAGCCTGTCGAAACGACACGATTCCTTAATGACAGGCTGGTCTTTCTAAGCCCTTTGTGACGACAAGGGCAGCTAGAGAAGAAACTAGTGGATGATCACTTAGAAAGTTGAACGATTTATATAAACTTACGGCCGTATTCAACGCAATTTGATGACTTGCGCCGAGCAGAAGAAATAGACTCAACACAGTAGCGACCGTTGAAGCCGTAAGAGAATTTAGTAGAATGCATTTGAAGAGGTGTTGGGTAATGGATTCGTATCCTTGGCTGAGCTCATTAGAGCGCAACATGCCTGGAAAGATGAAAAGGGATCCAGCGTTGGTAGCTATCAAGATCAGCTATTGTGAGCGCGACCGCGACAGACCTTGCGCTTTTGTCGTATATTTTTCTTCGCGTACGTCTTCAGGGCGAAGGAAGTCATTGGAGCTCATGGATTTTGAACGATGGATCTTAGTATGCCGGTCACGATTCCATTTGTTTTTGAATATACGTCCACAGTCTTCACACTCGAAAACCTCCGCACCTTTATGTTGGTCCTTGATATGACGCTTTAAATTGTGCCGTTGGTCCGAACCTCTCTTGAACGTTCTCCCACACAACATTGGGCACACATCCCAATTATCCATCGCTGCTGTTGGATCGTCGCCGGATAGTTCGATAAGAGATACTGACGTTCTTCTAGATGAAGTCAAAGGCGCTGAACTGCGTGTCTTGCGTAGATGCTGGTTCGACGAACGAGGAATTGAGGACTGACCCGGGCTCGTAGTTGGCAAAGAACTGTTGGAGTGAGAGCTGCGCAGAAAATCGGGATACGGCTCAGGACCATTCCAGGATCTTCTTCGGTGATTGTTGATCTCAAGTATGGTTGCAAGCATCCCTTCGATGCTCACAGCATAGCAAGGGTCCCTCCAACTTAGGTTTTCCATGACTCTGTCAAAGTGGCTAGTGATTCTATGCACGACCGATTCTCGATGATCACAGTTTTGACAGGATCCCTAAGAACTATCAGTATGAGAATTCAGCGAAGATCTGCTTATGTACGTACGGTGACATGAGACCACAGCATGAGTTCCGCTTCCCGGGGATGAAGAAGCCTTCCATCTTCAAGCCCGTCTTGGAGACTGTATAGATCTTCTATTTCTGTTCCCAAATCTTTCTGTAATGGTTCGAAGACCGTGTTCATGATCAGCTGAGCGTTTGCGGATGAATCATTCTCCAGCTCGGGAGGTCGGTATAGTTTAGCGCGACCAGGTATATAGGTGGAGTCAAAACCTGAAAATATCATCAGCTATGGGCTTTGAACACGCGGAGTGGAAAAGTCTCACGATCCAGCATCGCCTTGGCTTCGTCCAAAGCCTTCTCATTTCCATCTATGCCCGAGATTGGCTGGAAGCCTAGGTTTTCTTCTCGTACTGTCGTAGACGCGCTATTGACAGGACCTTCGGCAAAATGAGGCCCAAACCCAGCAGGCATGTTACACTGAGCTTGCCAGATGCAATCAAGGACAAGTGGATAGAAATCTCGCCCTCTTTCGTCTCCAATGTTGTCGTTCAATCTCATTAAGCTGTTCTTCAGCGCATGCCAGTCATAGATCTCGTGCTCATGCACGACGCGGACCGACGCCATGACGATGTGTACAAAGCAATACACGCTCTCAAATGCCAATGATGAACGATGTTCGCAAAGCTCCTTGAAAGCTATCAGACCCCTCTCGACAACGTTGATCAGGTTCCAAGTTGCTAAGCCATCAAAAGCGATAGGTGATCTGACCAGCATGCGAAGCGTTTCGAAGTGGGATCTGAATGTAAGACCACAAAGACGAACGACGACGTCTGCGCAACGGTTGGTATGCTCGGTCTGTGGGACACCAGCATCAAAAGTGTGTTGAGGCCGAAAAAATGCTTTCCTTAAAGCACCAGAATCCGTGTCCACATGTGTTTCGCTTTTCGCAAATCTCAGGGGAGCTGCAACATTCTCCAAGGTCAGTTTGACATCGTACTCTGAGGATGACGCGCGAGCGAAGGCACCAGGCGTGTTTCGAGGCTGCTGTGACTCCCACGAAGCTGTCGATATAAGGATGCCAGGACGTCCCGTGTTTCCGCGTGTGCCGCCAGGTATGACAATGTGTTGTGGGAGTTGTGTTTTTGCAAATTGATCCCCAATGGATCTCAAGGCTGTTGCATTTGACTGAGGACGGTGCAAAGATCTCGCAGAGAGGGGCGAATAAGCTGGCTTGATGCTCCTGCGAAGGTCGTCGAATCGATCACAAGCACCGCAGGCATATTGGGTGCAATGCCAGTGATTGCAACTGTAGCTGTGCGCGATGGCGGACTCGAGGCTGTAGTATAGACAGCCGCAAAGGCTGAAAGGGCACGGAAACGTCTTCACTGCTTCATTGATGTGACCAGTAGATATCCGTAAGCCAACCCAATGTTCGAAGATGTTGAGTCGCTCCAGAGAGGTGAAGGAGAAGAGCGACAATGAAAGATCGTTCTCTTCAAAGAACCGGTGAGCACTGTGGCTGGATGAGCCATGTGACTGAGGCAATAGTAGCTGAGGATAACTCACACGCATGGTGTATGGTTAGCTTCCTCCATAATGATAGTCTCAGCCATCAACTTTCGCTTTCCAAGACTGGTGCAGATAATGAGGGCGGTGCGTTAGGAGCTCAGGGCTGTCTAAGAGACCTTTGCGAACAGCACCTCACCGTTCAAGCTTCTACCGACTTCTGGTTGCAAAGTGGGGCGCGGGACGATTTATAGCCCCTGTTGGCGTGCTAATCAGCAGCACATGTCCGTTCTTTAGTGGATCTAGTCGTCGGACATACGGTCAAGACACACTGCCCTTGTCTAAAGTGGCCGTGTTGTCATCTTGGATGATACAGGGTCTCTGTGAGGACCTTGGATCGTGGCGAGTACTTGGACAGGGCGTTAGACTTAATGACTTGCGGAGAACAACGCAGACGATCACAGTTCAGTTACCTGGTCCAACGAAGAAGAGCCGAGCTTAAGCTCAGGATTGAGGATGTGCATCGATGAAGGAATTTCCCGAACAGCGTGTGACTGACTATCTTAATGCTATCCGATTTCCTGAATGCGTAGTCTCATATGTAAACAAAGCCAAAATCCAAGCCGCACTGTGAACCAACGGCCGGGAGTGCAAATAAAAGTAGGGTTCCTTAGTAAGTTGAATTGGCCACGAGGTGAGCCTGGGGAGGTAAAATCGGTAAGGTACAGGAGCTCCGCCTCGACGAGAGGACCCGTTGCTGATAGGTAGCATAACGAGAACATGTAAGCACGTTATTCTTGCAAGCTGCGGCAGGTCTAGCAGAAACAGTGATCTTGGCCAGCTGGCGCTGCAATTGTCTTGTGGGAGCAACACGGTATGGCCGGCTCTTATAAGTCTTTCTTATCTTCCCAGCCTTCACGTCACACGATCTTCATTTCGAGTTTTCCAGAGAAATTGCAATGCTGAACATGGCGTTGAAAACTGCAGGACATCGTTCTGTTTTGAGTAAGGAATTGCGAGTAAAAGCACACTATGTCTGCCGCCCCTCCACACATTTCTTCTTTGAGAGACACTTAAGGCTGGGCAGTGGACGATTCGGGGGGGATCAACATGTGTTAGGCGGCTAAAATCTGGTGGTGTTGGCCAACCTTACCTCACATCTTTGGGGCAGTAGGACAATTCAAAATATAAGGCGTCGCTCGCACCCATCATCTTCCATCTCTCATTCTTTGCGATACTTGAGTAAGGCTCACATTGGATTTCATGGCATATCAACCAGTAGTCAGTCACCCTTACCCAGACAGCCTGTTCAATGATGCGTCTCAATAGCTCTGGCTTTCCAACAGAACCCTATTTTTCTTTGCCGCAGGCATGGGATAGTACAAGGATCAGGGGTCTTGTAACACTGTTGTATCAACATCATCAGCCTGCCTGTTCCCTTCAAAATACCCTGCTCATTAGCTTGTGGCCCCCCAGATCAAAGATTGGAATATGCCGTGATCGCTGCGACGTCCGAGCTCAACCCCTATTGTGCGACACAGACCGATGAGAGGATTTCTTGTCTTTCAAATGACAGACACCGTAAGACTTCGATTGCGAACAACACGCTTCCGACTGGTTGATCGAGATCTATGGAAGCCGTCGCAACGCAAGCAATCGCAACGCGATACGGGAAATATGAGACCACATGCGACTATCACCTCACACTGTTGCTCGCTAGACGGGCAAATGGGTTTGCAGTGACGGGTACTTAGCCGCGGTCGGGACTCTATGCGATAAGTCGATGATGACAGGGTTCTCGTTCAGCTCGATGCCCAGATGCATGTCTCTGGCCTAACGGCTTTAGTGCTTCTTGAGTTCTATAAAATCCCACTCACAGCAGTCAGAAGATCTAGAGATTGGCTGACTGCTCGATCGGTCTGTTCTTAGGACTTGTGACGCGTAGGGTACAGCCTGTACGGCAATCGGCAGCGCAACTTTTTCGATCCCGATCACCCCTTGCAAACAAGACTGCTTCACCTTGGACAATAAAAAGGAAGAAAAGGAATACACGCTTCGAAATTATAATCAGTCAGCTACGCGGGTACGAAAAGGCAAGAAAGAGAGTGGCCGGGAGCAATCGCTTTACTTCTCTTAGAGATTTAGGGCAGAAAAGGAGACTTGAAAGGCCACCATTTTTGCGACATTCATCCATTAATTCTCACAACGTCACATGCAATGGTCCAAGAAAGAAGAACCCCAGCAGTGTGCTACTGGTACTCCAAGGATTGAGAGACTTATGGACAGTGTCTGAATGGACAGACCACTGTAGCCCGGTTAGCGGAGATGGCCAAAAAGACGACCCGGAGAAACACACACACATCAAGCACATAGTCTCAAAGGCGTTATAGATGGCATCAGCCCAGAGGAAACGAAACAAGACTACGGCCAGGATGTGGTCCAGTACTCCAGTGTTACACAGAGAACGAGTTGCGCAAAGAAAAGGCGCCTCTCTACTGACTTCCGCTAGGATAAACCTTATTTTGCGAACCGCATTCCCTGCAATTGAACAAGGAACGCTCGGAGTGCTGCAGAAAAGTCTCCTATCATCAGCCTCTCTAGGTCGAGATTTATGTCGGAAAACCTTGCTGTCTCTAAGTATGTCATCCCTTTATAAGTCTCTTCTGAGTCTGTTTATCTCATCTACCTCGGTTGTAATTATACTTGCTACTTCAACGAAAGAATGGAGCCAGCACTCCGCCAGTGACTCATACTCATATCAAAATACCAATCATAAGGCATTTCCACCGATAATTCCGCTCTTATGTTGCAAAGCCCATTGGACAACACGTATCTAGAGATGTAAGATGGCTTACCTGATGAAAATGATACTCAACGGGGACTTACAACGTCGCGAGACGGACAGTCTAGATGGATATGGACATCTATCGTTCCTTCTTTCCCTCAATGATCTTTGCATGTCCTTTGACCCACTCTTTCCTCTTCCTTTGGGCTTGCGCTCTGCTCATTGTAGCCCGAGGTGTTTTCTCCCCCATGGAAACCAATTCATGCATATGATCTTTCTCGTACCAGTCTTGCATTTGCTTGTGTTTAGAGTACCCGAGGTTCGCAAGAGCGTCCTCGGTCAGACGCCTCCTGCTGCTGGTGAGCTCGGGGTGGGACATGGAGAGGTAGGGAACACTTACGACATGATGAAGCTCGGCTGAGAGGGAGGTATTTGCTGGCCTTTCAATTGAAGTTGAGATGTTCGACTCTGTAAGCCGGTGTGCTGGACATTATATTCAAAATGCGCACAAATTGATTCTCTTTATAGATTTCATGTTCTCGACGGTGAGAACGAAGATCTGGTGATGATCGAACCATGTCCGTCTTCAAAGCGTGCTGCGACCGTGGCACTGTTTGAGGACGTACAGCCTACATTCGTCCGCTTCATCTCACCAGCATATTTGAATAACGAAACTTGAGGTTGCCCACGACATTTCGCAGGGTCCGAGTCGGAGCACAACGGAAGACGTTCTCTTAGAGAGCTATATCTTCTCCCAACGATGGGGCTGTGCCGCGAATGAGGACTGATGGCGCTTTGTGGCCCTGTGACAATATTCCCAATATTCTTCACTTATGGCCCAATTTGCACGTCAACTTTTGGTTCTAGTATATCACTTCTTGTCAGAAGCTCGCCAGATCGGTTTGAAATCCACCACAGAGTGGCCGTATCACCTGCGCCACGGGCTTACCCAGTAGACCGCAGTGAGATGTACGTTGAGTGACCGACCTTGCTTAATCATAGACAAAGATTTGAAGACACTTCCTAAAGATTGCAGTGCTTTATTTTCCATGATATCGAAAATACCTTCTCTCACTATTCTTGGGAGGTGGGTGGCAAGTAAAGGCGGGCACATATACACAAGGCGTAGTAGTCCATGCCCAAGCAAGGCGCACCGTCTTTGAGGAGCAGCATTGCTCAGCATTCCTACAGACTTTTCCGTGAACCTAATAAAGCGCCGGGCGTTCCTGCGCTTCAAAGGTTTGGTAACGAACTAAAATTTAATGAGGCTTGCTTCGATTGTCGCAATGTTTCAGCCACGATGACCTAGACCAATGGCTGGCCACGTTGTGTGGCATGAAGAAGGGGATCTCAGAGTTCAGGCAAGACTCGAAGAGTCGAAAGGAACGTTATTATTGATCTTGAAATAAACGATACGAAAGTCAAAAGCAGAAACAAAGGCTGACAAATGGACACGGGCACAGCTGTATACAAAGTAAAATGCTGACACTTAGTTTTCGATTCATCATCCATGCTTAGAAAGTATATGTTTCCATAACCCGTGGCCTGCCTTTGCAAGATAGTCATGAAACCGTAAATCGTGTGAGGAAGCCGTAAGTCTTCCAACCACGGACGTCCACCATTCAACCGAGTTCATGATCTTATACGAATCCAGCGTGGGGTCAAGAAGATAGCCCTGCTCTTTTGATTGTTGATGTTGACTATCAGCATATGGGCTAGCGCTCCCTGTTCTTTTCGCGAGTCTCTCGATGGCGTCTGAGGTTCGACGGGCGCGTGAATTCTTTGTGGCAGTTCGGGCTCGGGCATCGTGTTCGAATCTGCTGATGCGTTTCACGAGCATGACGTACCATATTTGTGATCCTGTCGTGACCGCTGAAAGGCTTTTGACATGTTGGGCATGGTAGCGGGTCGGGACGATTCATATATCTAGGAGGTGACGCGCTGGGTCCAGACGCTTGCGATGCGAGTGACATACTTGTATTTGTGGTCCTCGTTGACGCACGACGAGCGGGAGACGCCACAGGCCCCGTTAGGCGGTCACTGATATCGCCCGAAGTTTGGGTAGTTGGTGAAATGCCTAGTCGAGAAGAAGCATCCATACTTGGCAATGATGATGTATCTTCATAGGAATATTCCGTGGGAGTCGCGCGCGTAGGTTGTCGGCCTTGAGCATGGTGAAGTGAGGACGTAGGTGTAGAAGTGAAACCATGATACGGTGCTAAGTCGTTCGAGCCTTCGTTTCCTGGAAAATTGTGTCTTGAGGATTGAAGAGCTTCCATAAGGGACGTTGGACCATAGCTAGGATTAGATCTGTAGAAGGAGCTGGGAGTATTGTACGAGTATTGAGAGACTGGGGCATATGCGGTAGGTACATTGGAGACACCCATGCTGTTGTGTTGTGGGCTGAAAGCACTGGAATCTTCTATGGCGGGATGGTGCCAAGGATCTGGTCCAGCCAGATTCGACGGTGAGGATTCAGTAAAGCCATCCAATTTGTAAGGTGGTTGATTTGGTTGGAAGTTGTAGCCCCCATATGGTGACAATGGTCCACTCTGAGCGTATGCAACATCTCTACCTGATCGACTTCTGCCCGCGTAGGGGTCGGTGACTTCGGCGAAGTTTGCATGGTTACTGCGTGTAGAATATAGATTTCGCTCTTGGACGGTCGATTGACGACTATCAGAAAATTGTGACCCAGTCTCATTAAGCCGCGGGTCGACACCACCGGCATGCAACGTCGTCTGCGGTCCTATGTACGGGGTTCCCTCTGCAGAGAAAGTCTCTCCATTCATTTGGTAGGATGCCTGCTCGACTTTGGCAGCGCGAATTGATCGTTGGGGACTATCAGCCGCAAGCCTTCTGCTCTTCATTCCCTGGCGTGTCCCTGAATTGGCTTTGTCCATGTATACCTGATCTTGACCTCGTTGTGGGTGCCTTGTAGGATTTCTGTAACATTCCGGATCATCACTTTCTGGATTGTTTGTGCGCTCCACGGTTTGCCCGATGAATGAACGATGCGTTGTAGCATACGGATACCCATGCCTGTCCATGACGGGGTCTGAAAAGCTAAAACGGGGCGAGGACCAAAGATCGGCAAACCAGAGAGTTTTGGGTTCGTATGAAAGCGCGATGGGTTGGGTGATGTGAAGAGAGAATTTCAGAGCGGAAAATGTTGAGGAGGTTATAGCTGCCAACCAGTCGAGCAGGCACAGGCCTGGGTACCTCCAGAGTATAAATGATGTTGCTTTCTTGAGACGAGTGGCTGTTCAAGGAGGAGTATGCTCTTTACACCCAGTGTGATGGGAAACGGTTCGCCGCTTCACGTCTACTATATTCTAGATCAATGAGACTGCGCGAATCGTGAAAACTATGACGAGGGGGAAGCTTACCACCGACGTTGAGTAATGTGATCGCCATTGCGAAACAGCCTGAGTGAAAGGCCCACCAGCATAGCTCTCCGACCGAAAATAAGCTTCCGGGCCCTCTGGCGGTCTGCTTACTATCATGCAATGAAGGCCTGGCAATTGTAGCGAGACAGTATTGAGCAAAATTGCCACGTATGCAGGGTCCATGTATGCGAAGTCCTCAATCGGCTATGCTCTCATGGATCAATTTCACAATGCGCAGCATCGAATGGTGGAGTCTTGGAGCCGAAGTCGGAAGGTCATGTGATGTTGTAGAAGTAAGGCGTAACATTCGATGATTTGACCAGCGATGAATACCTCAACGTCCATAACATTTGCTCAATGCGAAGCAAATGATACTTCTCCAGTCAACAGCATGATTGTAAACCGTTGAATTGCTTCTCCGCAGGGCTTTCGAATTACTGGTGGCTTCATTCTGCGAATAATTCGAGTGGCCGTGCCAGGCAAAATGGGGACTTGGGAGGACTTTGAACTATGAAGACTTATGCTTAGAGGCGATAACGAGCGCTGTGTCGTTGCGAAGCCGAAGAGGGGGTGCAAGTCTTCGATGAGCCCTCCGTGACACTGCTCAATGGCCTCCATAACTCAATTGCTTCGGCAGTCAAGTTGCGTGGTGGTAACCTGGATGAAGAACTCGACGGTTTGAACTTGGCTTATCCATCCTTTTAGCTGCTCCAGCTTCCGGTCTCGGGGCCCTTTCATTGTCGCAGCGTCGCAACCAATTACACTTTCATCATAGTTGAAGATCAGTGTATCGTGCCGATCTTCTCTCAAGACTTCCCCTTTCAATCTTCACGTCCATTTCCAAACGCTAGCGGCAGCCACCAACGATGTGGTGGATGGTTGATCAGGCACATCCATCATTGTTAGCGCCAGCGCCAACAAACATGATGGACACGGGCTGAAAATTCAAGAACCTTCGAGTCGTCTTGCAATTACTTCTTTGCAGGAGATCGCCATCCAACTTCCAGAGAAGACTTTCTTAATTTGTCTTGAAGCAAAGACTCTTCAAGCATCGCTGGAGGCCACCGCGAACAAATGCTGAGTTGGGCGCAGAAATCCACAGGTCTCACAACGATCGTAAAATACTGTTCAGAGAGAGACAGAATCAGGTGGAGACGTGCCTGACACGAACATGAACGACAGTCGTCGGAACGAGAAAACATGAAGCACAAAAGACAAAACGACGGGCACTGACATCAAACTATCTAATTTGCATCGTAGTCTTAAAGTGTGAGCAATGGTACGAAGCAATGTTGGCCAAGAAATATGTGAGACAGCCGATATGATTCATACTGCCGGAGTTGAGACCAAGGACCGTTCGGATAGCGCTCTGAACCCGGTGTCAAATCCTCTTAAAGAAGAGGAATAGATTTCACGGAGGCAAAAGTGCAAGGACGATACCAGAGAAGGCATGGCGGTCGCATACTATAAAGCTCAAAGAGTAGCAGAGGGAAAGAGGCTCGAGAGACGACTGCGCGCCGCATTTGCTTTATGCACATCAAGACACCGTTATCTGTGGCTTGGGCACGCTCGATCTCCAGGACAGTGGACCTCTTGCATTTTTATGAACCTATGCTCCCGGTCCTATGGGTGAACACTCAGACTTACCCTTGCCCTCGAGTAGCAATTTTTTGCCTAGACCACGGGTTCTCGAACAGAAATGGTTCATGTGAGAACGGATGATGGAAGCAATCCAGGGCAGAGGCGAAACACTGACGAGGGACGTTGGCCAGTCGAAGAACCAGGAGCTTGCTTCTGAGACCTGAGCTTAGCATCACAGCGTCGAAGTGCAAGATCACGATGACAGGTGGCTATACGGCCAGGTGAGACCACAGACCCACACAAGGAATGGAAAAGCAACGTGACTGCGCCTCGAAGGCAAGCGAGATGAGCCAAATGAGATGACCAGGGGACCAACTATTACCGCCAAAACGACGTCGAAAATAGGTGGGACAGGACCGGCCCGCAAGAAAAAGACAATGATGCGAAGTCTCACCCATAAATACCTCGTGTCACTGGTACTCTCTCTCAGCATTTTCCATGGTCTGCTTACTGCAGCTCAGATCGATCCCCACCCGTTCCTAAGTCAAGCGCCAATCAAACCTGCAGGGTCGTATCAGCAGAACAACGAAGCATCGGGTTCCACAGGATGCTATCGAGTTTAGCCACCAGTTACAGATACAAGCCGTTGATATGGGTGGCTCATATAACAAACCATTGCGCTATTTTTCGCCACCATGGTGGCAATAATTGACAGTATATTGGACACATCATTGCCTTCACGATAGAATGAATAGAACGGCTTCTTCTCTTCGAGCTGTTGGGCTTTTATGATGGAGATCATTGTTAAGATTGGGTAAATGCCTCTTCAACGGGACCCTTTTGATATTCTCCTCATCTTTATATCACTGCTTCTTCTAAGGCTCGACGACTAAGGCAAATATTTCTTGCTTCTTCGAATCCCCAAATGAACTGATGGCCAGCACATACCAAATACAGGCCTTTCGGTATCGTTAACCCTGTCTTAAATTGCGTTCAATTCGTAATGGAGGGTCGGCAGAGGCTTCAGGACCATGATGTAGAGAAGGCGGAGTCAACACACGAATTGAGGCCAACGAAGACGTTTTGGGCCTCAGTCACTATCAACGCTTTGCATAAATGATACAGGTTGGTCGTAATAACAAAGGGTTGTTTTTGAATTTTTTCATAGATCCCTGTCATGTACAATTGCAAACCGAACACGAAGCCACTCCATGGAATGGTCCTGCCTGTCACGCAATTGTGCAAGCCAATTCAAGTCATGAACACTTTCTGACGCAATATCATGTGCTTCCTATGATAAGACTAGTATGATGCATATGTGAAATTGAACAACTTCTATCATCATCAAAAAGTCCTTTTGATACAGTAAAATTATGAGCGGTGCCAAGGAATTTCAATCATTTTGCACAGCCCAAGCTTTGCGCAACGTCAGAGTGAAATATTAAAGCTTCGCACCATCAAGTGTAGGCCCATGGTTCTCCAAGAGGTGGACAAGTTGTCACCACAGCATGTCAGAACTACGGCCGGGGGCCAGAACCCGTTGCCTGAGGAAAATGGGGTTGAAGTTATGGGGCCAAGGCTCTTCATAATATTTCCACAAGCAAGAAACAGAATCACAGATCTTGTGATGCGAGCTTGATCAGGTACAATTCGTTGAACCACTTCGTCAAGGAAGTTTGTGTTAATAGAGGACTTTAAAACCTATTTTTGCTATTGCTTGATCGTTATCTCCTAATCTTCTATTGCTGTACATGCAGTTGATACCGCTTTGGTCCTGTTCTTCATCCTACACTCTTCTCCTTCCCCTTGTGGTGTTCGTGAGGCGAATTGATACTTCTTCACTCGGTACTTGTCTCTTCGGCCCCTATGGAACGTAGATGGAAGAGCTTTTCCTATTGATATATAAATGGCCATTT
>CAWUCR010000089.1:0-13730 GCA_963920665.1 Straminergon stramineum
ATCTGACCTTTTGATCAGGTTTCATCCTGTAGCTGCCAAGCGAGTCTATCATGTACATGGCTGCCTGCATCCAGGGCAGCAGCTCGCCCATCTGCTCCAATGGTGGCAGCGTGAAGGAGAACTGCGCTATCTGGACAGCGCACATCTACAGTCATCACTTGCCAAATCAAATGCAATGAGGGTGGAACATCAAGCTGCATTGCTGGCAGCAGCACGAATTAAGGTGGAGGCCCCCATGAAGAGGTCCAGTAGGTGAAAGATATCTCCAACTGAAGGGTACGACATTCAAAGGCACTTGAGATCTTGACTGCCCCGTGCCGGTTCAATCGAGTACTGATCTAGGGTGGCAAGTAAGCATGGGAGGAAGGATGGTATGAGTGTGGAGAAGTTTGTGCTACCTGCTTATGCTTGCCCTCACCCTCACTGGTGAAGCGCAGGGCCCTGAAGTACTTTCCCACGCGTGCAAAGGCCTCCCTGCCAAAGACCTGCCAGAATATGAAGGGCATCGGTAATGCAGTCTCTGCACACCCTTTGGCTGATATTGCATCGCATGAAGCCTCATCAGCAGAAGCAGACCCAGGCATGTTGAGGACATCGCGCTCTTCCTAGATGCGGGGGGTGCCACTCAGGTTCAGGCATATCAAGCATGCATGCTGACCAAATGTATGGGATGATGATCTCTTGGCTATGTAGGCATCTGTTACATGCACTGAGGGAGAGCTGCATGGCAGCAGACCTGCTCCAGGAGCTCGGGCGTGAGGAGGTCGTAGAAGATGGAGGGCTGCTCCGCGAGCACGGACAGTTTCTCGTGGGGCCAGCTGGGCAGGCGGTCGCGCGCCACCTCCACCTTCCGCGCATACAGCCGCAGGTCTGCAAAGTCGCATGCTTTTGAGTAAGGACGCCCAAGGTGTGTGCGGCATGCAGCCGTAGGAAATGGAGGAACTGCTTGCCAGCACACTGTGTAATGTCATCTTGCAGGACCAGTAGGGTATCCCTAGGAGAGCACACCTTCATAGGAGTCGTCTCGCCTGAGCATTTCCCTGCCCAGCCGCCCTGTCGCGATGGCCAGCACCGTCTGAGGCATCACATCCTCCCTCATCTGAATCTGTAGGGCACCACGAGTCCATTGAGACTGCCCAGCCTGACAACCAGTTGGCATCTGTCTATCCTTCTAGATTGCAGCACTGGACAGCACCATTTAAGGCACTGCACATTCTCACACCTGTATCTGAGGGAACCGCACTGGACATAGCAAAATTTGTGTGTCCTCAAATTCAGTGCGCACCTCTCAAGGGATAATACCCTGCACATTGTCATGCTGAATTCACAGGCAAGATCAGAGCAGATGCCTGTCCTTATACTGAGAAGTTGAGAAGATATGGATTGCCTTCATGCTGAGACTGTATGAGCTCTGTGGAGATGGATGGGGCAAGTGGGACAGACCTCAAAGTCGATGATGTCGTCCTGGGGCATGAGCGCATTGACGATGTAGCCCATTAGCAGATCCTGGCGCGGGCGCAGGTCCAGGGTGACCAGGCAGCCCTCCACATGGCGCCGCCCGCTGGCGTAGTACCGGAACTTGCACCCGCTCTCCTTCAGCAGATCCACCCTCTCCTCCTCCTTCCCTGCAGAGGCAAAGGCTTCCCGTGAGCAGAGCTTTTTGAGTAGTCGGCCTGGTCCCTGGCTTCACTGCACCCAACATGTGATCTAGGCAATTGAAAGCATGTTCCATGGCAAGGAATGCCTCGTGATCTTCAGGAAAGGTATGGAGCGGCGCTCAGTCATGACTGGCGCCTGCCCAAATCCACACAAGCGTGCTGGAGTAAGGTGGCATCTGAGCTGTCACACCCCACGAGCCTGTGGGTGCCAGTCTGCATGTCTTGTCCGCAGGCTATTGGCTGTGGGTCAAGCCTGTGCATGACAGCGCTGCCCACATCAGCAGACCCTGGTATCATGCATGATGCTCACCTACCCCCACATAGGCAAACTGCTGTGCCAGGATGCCACTGCCTATGCCGTACATTGAGCACCACCGCTCGGCGAGCCTCTTGTTCTTGCGGCTGCCCACAAACATGGTCACGATGTACAGCGCCAGGAACGAGATGACCCGATCTCCATTCCAAAGTCCTCAGCCTCAGCTCCTTCAGCACATCCTCTATTGGCCGCAGCTGCACACACAAAGTTATGGTTCCATTTGACATCCGAGAAGCACAAGGGCAGGAGAACCATGATGCCCAGCCCGGCCCAAAGCTCTCTCTGCATCGCGCACTAAGCATTTCCATATCAAACACAGCGGTGGCCGGAAGTGTCTCGCTGAAGACTCTGACGCGACCGTGCATGAAGAGAAGGAAATCCCGCGATAACGGTCTGGCAGCAAGGATTGCTGCAGTGGTGCACGAGAATGATGCTTGAGAGTGCAGGAGCGCAGATTCTGCAAATGTGAAGGGCGTACAGCGTTCAGCAGCTGCATTGCACACAGCAGTCGGGGTGCCTGTGCCGAGTGCTCCGCTCACCTTGGGCTTCACTGGGACACTGTGCGCTTTGGCCTTTGGTGCTGCTGATAGGTCATCCAGGCCTTCGGCAGCCTGCTTTGGGACTGTGATGTCGCTGCTGTCAAAGGTTTCAGATCCCCAGGCATCGTCCAAGTCAATATCTGCAGCACCAATGCTATGTAAGAGCCTGATGCAAAACCCGCCCTTACCGGCCGGCAGAGCGTGCAATAAAATGTAGGGCGGATGCTGTGCATACAGTGGTGTGTCCAGGTATGGAACCTTCTGAAAGGAACACATAGGGAAATGATCTGGCATGAGATCTGGGCAGGCAGGGAAGAATCTCGACAGGACATGCGGCGCGCTGTAGATCGTCACCTGTTGCAATTGCTGACGCGAATACATTGGGGGTGCATGTTGCTGCCCACGCAGCGAGCAAGAGGCCGACGAAGGCAGCCTTCCTGCTGAAAAAGTTCATTGTGCGCCCAATTAACGGCGCAGCCCTGGCGGCAGCGATGTGTATATCAGATAATAGCGTTCCAATATCGCTGAGCAAGCCGTCCTCAGGCAAGCTTGGCTGCCAGAATTATACTAGCGAAAGCAGTGGCATCCGATGCACATGCGTGCGCCCAACATCAAGCGCCAGCCTATTGCACCTGCTTGCGCACAGCCTCAATGCCCTCCTCTCATTAGCTCTTCCTCAGGAAAGACGTTCCGCATTCACCAGGGTTTCGGGTGATGGAGCGCATCTCCAAACTAGGCAAGCTTACTGCACTGTCTCGGAGAAGCTGGGGCTGGCGAGCCGACTCGTGTAATTTCTGTAGGGCCGCAGAAGCGGCAGGCTAGTCTTGTTTCCCCCGTGAAATTACTTTTTGAATGGATGCCTGGCCACCCGACTTTCCTTTGCCGGCGATGAGCCGAGCAGAGGCGCCTGAGCTTGACATCGACTCCCTGCTGGATTTTGCTTCCCAGAGCCTGCAGCCTACGGCGGACCCCCATGCAGCCGCCATGAAAGCATCTGCCGCACCATTTCATGTACGGTGCCTTGACCAGGCTGCCCTATATAAGACAGCTGTACTCAGCAGAGACCTAGCGCGCGACCTTTGTGCCTTATCGGGTTGCCCCCGGCCCTGAGCTGTGCTGCCGGGCTCCCCACAATGGATCTGATCGCTAGCATCTTGTACTGATAGTGCAAAACCCGTGTCGCAGGACGAGGGCATACATATGCCATTCATCGCCCTTCCCATACACAGAGGCAGCTCCTTCACAGGTCAGGGGGAGGAGCTGCCTAACAATATGGTCTCGATGATGACGTATCGAGTGAGTCCCTCGGTTATACGACAGCTTTGCCAAACCCGAAGCACCTCAGGGCCATACCATGTGCTATAAGGAAAGTATGATATGGCAGCCTGCCTTCCCTAATCGTTGCCTAAGTTCTGCTGTGAGGTGCAACAGGAACAGGAGACCGACAACAGGAAGAATTGGGCGGCCATTGGGGAAGCCAAATCCAGCAGTGAAGATGACAAGCAGCACACTACTGCAGACGGCTTGGACAACAGCATTCAAGCCCTCAGGGAAAAGAACAGGTCTTTCCTCCTTTATGTTCTCCGGTGTGAGCTGCAAACTGTGCAGGGATATGATGTGACGGCCTGCATCAGTTCTGGCATGCCACAGCAAATCCGAGCCTGCACCAAAACCAACGACCACACATGACATGACTTCTGTGCAATATTAAAGCTGATGCAAACTCTGCTATGATGCCTGCAATACACATCATAGCCAAGATATCAGCAACTGCAGCTGTACTGAGGCAATAGTGAAAGGACACTGCATTAGACAGATGCATGCATTGGACACTGTGAGAGGGCAGCATGATGGGAATGGAGAGCAGGGGCAGTCTGATCGAGCCGCTCAAGAAGCTGCAGCAGCTGCACACTGAAGAGGACCTCTCAGGGAGAGCTGAGCTGGCAACCCGGGAGTGTCAACACCACTCTATCTGTGATGCGTGTGATGCTGCGGTGTGCAGGCGCGCGCAACGGAAGTTCCGCGAGCGCCAGAAGCAGAAGCTGGCTGACAGCGAGGGGAAGGCGACGGAGCTGCGCAAGGAGCTGGAGCAGCTGCGCGTGGAGAAGAGCAAGCTGGAGACACGCAACGCGCTGCTGGAGCGCCTGGTCACCATGAAGGGCAGCGGCGCGAAGAGCACGGTCTCCGATAGGGACTCTGCGCGCGAGGAGACCCCTCGGCACGCCTCGCAAGGCTCACAGATGGTGCATCTCACCGTCCGGGAAGGTGTGGGATTCTTCTGCCTACCTTGAGTCTCTGGAGTGCTCTACTGCACATGGCATGAATTCAAGGCCTCTGCAGTCACAAGAATGCTTCAATACCCAGAATAGGAATGACTCCAGGTCATACAGCAGAATCAGGCAGCCTATGGTCTCCCCATGGCCGGGACATTCTCTGCTCATGGATCTTGACAAGGGTTGATGCACAATAAATATCATGCCTGGCTGAAGATGTGGCTGCCTCAACTGCAGTCAGTATGTCTATAATTGCTCCACGATGCAGGTGAACCACAGAGCATCTCGCTGGAGGAGCTCAAGCAGCTGCCCCTCTCGCGGCTCACGCATCTCTGGAAGGAGTACGTGGACGAGCTGCGGGCAAGCCTGGGCCGGGCAGCGGGCGATGAGGCCTCGCCGGCGGGCAGGCGCGTGGTAGCGCTGGTGGAGGAGCTGCGCACAGTGCTCATCTGCCTCATGGCTGCCAGCCCGCTGGGCATGCAGTCGCTCAGGCAGGCTCCCACCGCATCCCGCCCTTGCTCTCCTCAGCCCTTCCAAGTGCACATCTCAGCAACCACAGCAGGGATGTAAGGGGAAGGAGTTCGCCGGCAGGCAGGCATGTCGTGGCCTCTGCCTCATGGCTGTGACACGTGCATGCAATTGCTCAGGCAGCCTCCGGTCGCATTGTGTTCTTATTGCTCCCTCTCCCCAAGAGCCCGACAGCTGCCCTGAGATCATGGGGCGGCGCTAGCAGGAGATGCATCATGAGGCTCATCTCGGTGCTGTGCATGGCCAAAAGGGCGCCCAGCCACACGTCATAGCCTCTCAGGAATGCCTAGTGCAGATTGGCAATACCTGTCACGTTGATCGTTGACATGTTTTGAGGCAATCTTGGGGGCATGCAGGGCGCTGAAGATGGACGCTGAGAAAGGCGGTGTCACAATGGAGCCCCCGCCGCCAGAGCTCCATTCCAGCATCCTGCGCGCTATTGGGCTCAATCCAAAGCAGCGCCGGGCGGCCTTGGCATACCGCAACCACCTGCTGTCGCGCATGGGCGCGACGCTGCGGCAGCGCAGAGACATCTCGCTGCAGCTGCTGTGCACGCTGGGTACCCAGCTGCCGCCCGACAAGCAGGTAATCCATCATCTGAGCAGACTCATGGACATTTGAGCTGTACACAGCCAGGCTGCTTCTTTTGGCTACACAGTATGCTATGTTGCATAGAATTCACCATCAGATGGTGCCTGTAATTTCTCGCTGCAGCTGCATTGCACACCGGGGGCTCAGTTGCCGGTCAACAAGCAGGTGACACCTAGGCATACAAGGTGCTGCTCATGGCTGAGTAAGACCAGGCTTAGGACGGGTTTAGCAGGCCCATTTGTTGCCTTACATGGTTGCGTCTTCAACTGCTGACACTTGGCACATTCGTGCAAGCTCTGTTCCTACCCTTTCCATCATGTCACTCTGCAGAGACCAACCCTATCTGCATGTCATGCAGACTGCAGCTGGCACAGTGCTAGCGCAAGGCGGGATGGCTGCATCCCGGGCAGCCGAGGCCCTGCGCAACAACATCAGGGATGAGCAGGAGCTTTACAACCACTTTTTGATGGCCGTCAGGTCCCTGCTGACGCCTCTGCAGAGTGCTATTGCCATCAGCCATGTGAGCCCACTTGCTTGTCACGCTGGCTTCTCCATCCCTAGCAAGCTCTGAATATACACTGCAAGCAAATTGTGGATATGCAAGTCATCTGCATAGTGCCATGGCAACATTCATGCATGCCATCCCGTCTATATACAGAGATGCAGGCTGGCATAGCAAGGGGTGGCGCAGCTCTCCTTTGAGGAAAGGATAATGCTCTCACCATAGAGTTGGGAGTTGTGGCTTGTCTTGCTGGAGCGGTGGGCTCGTACGTAATAGGACTGTGCCATGTCTGCTGTACTCTCACATGTGCTGAATCTGCTGCTGTAGGCATGGCCATGGTTTCCGGACGCGCTGACACTATTCAATAGTATTGCTAGGGAGGACGGGGCACCCAGGGAGCACGAGCTTCTGGCCTGCCCAACACCTGAGGGCCTCGCGAAACTGACCGCCACCTCGCCAGCAAGCCTTCTACCTCTCCAGCAAGAACACCCATGATGCCTGGTCCATATTATGCTGCATGGCCAGACGTTCACGGCTGCTCTGGCTTTCAGAGAGCTGGGAGGAGAAGGCTTGCCATAGGATGGTGCCCTGGCTGATCAAATTCCAGATTCATGCCAAAAGGGCAGCTTCAGAAAATTCTTTATGCACATTGAGTGACAAATATTGACATAGTCTTTACCATTTTCTCGCGAGGTTCTGCGGAGCTCAGTCTGGCATAGGCGTGTTTGCAAGCGCCTGCCCACGGCATGTTATCTCCAGAGCCAGGCTGCTCTTGGCACAATCCTGTACCTGCAGGTACTGGAGCATCTGCAGCGGGATGCCCCGTTCCTGCATCATCCTGCCGACCATTCCTTAGGGTTCTGCAGATCCTGCTGTCCGTTCCTTGCAGCAGCTTGCGCTGGCCCTTTTGCAGGTTTCGAGCCTCAGTGCTAAGTGCAGAAGGGCAGCACCAGTCTGCGCATGACAAATAAGATACCGGCTCACCCTAGGTGACGGCGCCCCCTCATGACTTTGAGACAAGGCAGCACTTCAGCTGCAGCTTGGCACCCAATAAGACATGACGTTTGCCAGTGCCCCTCATGTTGCTTGCTTCCCTTCCCGCCTTTTGTAGGAAGTCCCTGAACTCATGCGCTGCGGCATGAGAGCCTGCGAGGGCATGCCAATTGCACACAGCGCAACCCCTGAGTGTTTTGTTGCTGCCATTGGCATTGTGCATCAAGATGTGAGCATCCAGTGATCCCAAGCCGCAGTCACATGAGAATGGTAGGTGCGGTCACGCAATTCTCAGAATGAGCGCAGACGCCATCTTCACCACAAGAACAAACAAGGAAATTTAAGCTTTACCGCCCCAGGACGAATGTGCAGTGCTGCTGAGTATTATTTACCCAGTCAGGTGATATAACGGTCCCCACTACGCAAACACACAGACAAAGCTGCGTTCAAATGTGCGAAGGGTCCAGTTTTCCGTCAGTGGACCCCTTACAGGGTATTTTGGACGCTCATGCCATTGATGCCGCCTTGCATGTCCAGAGACTTGGGCTACATGGGGGCAGACCTGCCATGCAGCTCACAGACCTGTACACAGGCGTCATCTGTGTTGACATGCTGACAACTCTTTAGCACTTGGAGTGCACACCACACCGCTCCATGTGCTGCTTCCTGCAAGAGCAAGGACATCAGAATGAGCCAAGTCTCAGAGACTTCAGCACTCACCAGCAACACATCACCAGAACATAGCTGTAGACGGCGCATCTCCATTGCAGATCTGTCATAGGGATGCTAGACAAGGTGGGTGGGTGCATAGTAAGTGGCATACCTGGGGTGATCTTTCAAGGTTTTGGAATAGCTCCAGCATCATCAGCATGATGCAGATATAACCCTGTACATTGCTCAGATGCCACTTGGCAAATGTGGAAGGCTAATTTAGTGTCAGATCCGGGTGCTCTGGCTAATGTAGACCTTAGCACTTTCACTGCTGCTTCAGCTTGAACACTTCAATATCTTGTATATCCTAGTACAGCCTGGAAAATATACTGCTTCAGTGAAGGCACCCTTTCAGCATCCTTGCTTCACGTCATGTACTACATGTGTGTCATGTAAGTCTCCTAAGATTGAGTCATATGCAGAGAACCAACATGGTGCATTTGAACAGTGATTGAATGTTGGCATACAACGACCCATGATCAGAACCAGATAGCATCTTATATGTGACTGCAATAAAGATACTGCATGTACATGTTGCTCAACTTGATAGCATGTCCACGCGCGCCGCTGGCAGCAAGCCTTGGCTTAAGCTTTCACTCAGAGTTGTAGCTTGCTTGCAGTCTCTAGCCCTTACTGGAGGGCATGGCATGGCTGCAGTAAGGACCTCCTCAGTCCCATTCACTTTGCATGCAATTGAAAGACAAATTGTGGTTTCATCCGAGTCATCAATCAATTCGAAGCTGAGCGTATCTGGGGAAGGCGCGCCACTGCTGCGAGGCGCTTCTGGTCTCGCCCGGCGGCATTATGAGACCTCAAGGTGGCTGAGGTAGAGGATATAAGAGGAAGAGAGCTGCTTCAAGGCTGACGTGCATGCCACAAGCCTCATAAGGCTGCGAGAGGGCCGTCCAGGTGCAGCACCGTCCGTTCCGAGCATCTCATCACCAGGTACACGCCTCTCCTCGGTCCCTACGTCCAAAACATTCCTGCATAAAATCAAACAATAGTACTTGGTTAGGAACTAGGCCACGGACTATGCGGCGAGAGGGAAGGCACCATCCTCATTAGGGCCATCTTGTCGAATAGTCACAGCCTGATGATGCGCACGATGTTTAAGGCGAGCCCTATCTGCGCCCAGCTTCGCGAGAGTGGCTTGAGCTTGCCATCTTTGCGAGCTAGCAAAATCCAGTGCTGCACCAAAGCTGTGATGAGGGGTGGGCGAAAGGGCGACCCGACTCATCGACATCTGCTTGTATGATATACCCGGTTCACGGCCCTGTGCTTGCTGTCCAATACCTCCAAGTATCTTGACTCGCAGATGAGATGGCGAGGTTGTGAGGTCATACGCCAAGTTGTAGGTCTAGGTGTTCGTCGGCCAGCTATGACACAGGCTTCAAACTTGTTGCTCGCTCCGAAGTTGCCTTGCACTAAGATAGTGGCTGTGCCAACGCTAATTTTCGATGAAATGTTCTCAGCGAGGCTAGCTTGCATTTGTCACAGACGCAGAGCCACACGCTCCTGGTGCTCTGCCTGCAGGCACACAGGCATGGCGCACAACCGCGAACATGACCAGACAGAGGCATCAGTCATATCACCAGCGACACCCTTCTGCCCCCACTCTGATGATACGGACGTCCCCACCCCAGCCCTTGTGGCTGTCTACCCTTCCGCTGAGAGCAGCAACGTACCACAGAAGGTGCCACATTCATGTGCAAGAGGTGCCAAAAAGTGGCAATTCTGACCATCCGCTCCTGCTGCAATGATGCTCCTCCTTTGCATGGGCATGATTAGTGTACTTGGGGCTGAGAGCAGTGTCAGTCCAGCTTCAGCTTTCATGTACCTGCTCACAGGGTAGGGCCAAGGACAATACCATCACCAATGAAGCCCACGACTTCTACCAGGAGACACCAACCAGCAGGAGCATGCGCCCATTTCTTGGGTCCCTGACAGGTGGCCAGTCACTACCATTTGCATTTTGCATGCATGCAGTTCCTCATAGAAGCAGATCTGCCGGAGTGAGGTGACAGGTCTGCCCGTGCATGACATCTGGTGCATGGTGTCACACCAGCAATTGCCCATCAGCTTTCATGTGAGGCTCTGTATCTGGGTGTGATTGATTGAGTCACCTAAGCCGCATCATTATGTCATTGACGGCACTGGTGGCACCTGCGCCATGTCCCAGATCTTGTCTGCTTTCGCATGACAATTTTGTCTGTTATTGGGTATGCTATTGTCTCTTGCCATGCAGCTATCCTGGCTATGCCAATCAGAACTTCCGTCTATTACAGTTTTTTGTCTCCGGCTCTTTCTGGCCAAGTACAAGGATTGACGCAACAATTAATGGCATGCAGAGCTGCTGGCAAGTCCCACACCGACGCCTGAGGTGCAAGCGCCCCAGCCTCGTCTGCTTAAGTACAGCGACTCATCATCCAGCGATGCTAAGGTGGTGGCCAGCAATCCCTCAAGCAGCTCTCGCAGCAGCCACACGCCCAACAGCTTCCAGACCCAGCAGTCCAGGCTGACTGTTCAGCTGACGCCTGTCAATGATGCCCTCAGTGAGCTGCCCAATGAGGAGCAGACCCTTGTGACTGTGCGCCTGCTGACAGAGGACGCCGTCACAGACGTTCCTGCAGATGCGGAGGAGAATCATGGCACATGCGAAAAGATCTGTACTGCAGTCAAGCCTTCCCAGCAACCTGCAGAAATAGAGGAAGCCAAGGATCAGACCCAGAGAGAAAGCTGCAGCAGCAACAGCACAGCCCCTTGGGGCGCATACCCGCCAGGCTCGGTGGATGTCCGTGTCCCCATGCGCCAGGCAACCTCCTCGCTGCTGGAGGGCCGCGCAGGCAGCTTCCTCAGCCCCGGCAGCAGCCCAGTCAGGCGCTTCAGCTACAGCATGCAGGACTCTGCACCCTATAGCGAGGACAGATTCCAAGTGTCGCCCCTGCAGACAGGCACCCACAGCCCGCCACACTATACAATGTTTGGGCAGGACAAATATGAGCCATGGCCAGATGAGCTTCAGGATACAGGACTGCAGAACGCTGCAACAAACAAGTATGGACATACTCAGCCACCCTTCAGCTTCCAGCATGCAGGCTCTCAGTATATGCACCAGGCGCATGTGCCAGAAACACCACCAGGCTTCCCATCCCGCAGTCAGTCAAGGTCCCTGTATGGAGACTCCAGCATGCCGCCTCAGCTGAACGGGCAGCCAACATTTGGGACAGGGCAGAGTGGGCATCTGGAGCAGGGCAGCTCTTATGCTCCCAACCATATGCAGGCACCTGATGAGTCACCCATACATCAGGGCCCGTATGTCCAGGGCGCCTTCGCTGATGATCAGCCATATGTTCTAGGGCAGCGCTTTACGGCACCCTATGCTCTGCAGCCCGCAGCGCGCTCTGACCTGGCCATGCAGGGGCCCTATGAGGGGCCAGATCAATGGATGCCCTGCAACATGCCACACAGACAGTACCCACATGTAAGCACTGTGTGATTTTGAAGCACAGAAGGCATTCATGTATGTCAACTTGCTATGAGAACTTTTCTGGTTCATCAATATGCAGATTGCATGTGCTGTGCGGACGTCAAAAAGGACACTGAGATGAAGGCAACCTGGTGGTGCTGCAGGGCAGGAGAAGGCCAATGCGCTACTACAGGGGCTCGCCTCCCTACTACAAGGACCTGGGGAGCCCACCCAGGCTCACAGCCAGCCTTATGCAGAGGACCCGCGAGGCTCGTCCCACAGCAGGAGGAGGGAATGCGGCATCTCAGAAACCCCTAGGTCTGCTCTCACCCACCCACTTGCTGCTAGATCTCAGACCCGGGCAAATCTTCAAGATCACCAGCTGGTGCCTGTTGAGAACCCTCAGAAATGATCTGCTGGATGCCGTGCTGAGGCAGACTCATTAGGCAGTGCTCTGTGTGTCAATGAGTGCTTGTATATGTGCATATACCGTTGATACTGCAATCATTGTTTCCAGGAACGGGCGCCTTCATACCCCAACCGTTTGCCGCCTCCAAGCCCATTGGCAGGTATGTAGCGCCTGCGCTGCGGGCTAACAATGAGGACACATGGCGCAGCTGCAACCCCCTTGCTGGCAAGGATCTCAACAATGCTGTTACCATGTGCCATGTGCTGGCGTCCAAGGTACAATACAACACCAAAGACTGAACATACATCTCACTCAAGCAGCGTTGCTTCCAGCATGTGCTCTTGTGGTGGTCCCCTTCTCCATGCACATGTCCTCTCATTGTGCTACCTTCACAGTCAGAGTCTTTAAAGTTCAGCTGGCGTAGCTAACTTTAGCTGATGCTTCACTTTGGTTTTAGCAGGCTGAATATGCAGATGTATGCAGGGGCGGGGTCTAGAGCATGTGGACAAGGCAACTGTGAAGGAGCTGGTCAGGCAGCAAATTGCATGCGAGAAGCCCATGTTTGCGCCCTGGTACCGTGACACGGAGAACATCAGTCCCCGCATGAGGCCACGCAGGCCTGAGTGGAGGCCTCAGTCTGGCCCATACTGCAGCCACTTCTGAAATAGCAATGAGATGCCTGTGCTGAGCTGGCCTGGACCAGCCTCGAAGGGCTGCAGAGGCAGTAACCCCACCTACTATTATGGCGATGAAGTCATAAGGCAGTCTCACTCTGATTACGCGGGATGAGATCTCACTGTCTGTGAGGTGAGCAGATTTGCTTTTGTAACAGCATATGCAGCAAGCGGAGAGCATGAGGTCCAGCAATGCAAGTAAGCGAGTCGCGTTGCAATTGGTAGTCAATGGTAATTGGCAGCAGAGACAGCAAGGGGTTCTTCTTTGCAATTATAAGCAGCAGCGCATGTGAGCCAGAGGGGATGTTTAATGGCTTGGCACAACAACAAAAGCAGGAGCATGATGATGCTGGCAATCTAGAGGCTACCAAAGTTTCCTTAGGGTGAAAAACATGATTCTCATTGTCATAGGGCAGCATGACCTGCAACGGGCCTCAGTCATGCTGAAGTTTTGCTGTGTGCATCCTCACTGAGCATTGCTCAGCGGTAATCACCCGTCTTAGTCTGCCAGCATGCTGCGCAGTGCAATGTAGAAGGTCAGTCTTGGTGCAGAAGCACACCAAGACCACATATGTGCATATGAGTGGACAATGATCAAAAGATGCAATACTAGGTGATCTGTACAAATACTACCACTGCAGGCTCCAGATCTGATTTATATATACTCTAGAGGCAATGCAGGAATGCCCAGAGATTTGCATGAAATCAGGAATATCTGATTTATATATATTTGTACAATCTTATAAATGAAGAGCGTCCTTAGATATAGCATGTACATGTGTCTACGAATCCCTTGATGAACTCTTGGAATCTCACTGTCAAGGAGCTATTATCTGCAGGTAGAGCGCTAGCTAGAGCTCTATATAGAGGCATTGCTCTACCACTTCAGTGAGACATTTTCGATGCTTTGAGCAAGATAAGCATCGCTGCCTCACATGTAACGTTATATCGAAGCATTCAGTCTAGCCTAATAGGTACCACTGCCCTGCCGCTTGCTTCCAGCTGTGGCTTCGCATATTTGGCATCCGCTGCCATAACGACTGCCTGCTTGGAAGGGTGCAAATGTCTCC
>CAWUCR010000092.1:0-5000 GCA_963920665.1 Straminergon stramineum
AAGGAGCTTCCCAAACAACAAAGAATGCAACATTTGAATATTGTATGCAAAGGTCATGATGGGTCAAATCTTTTTTTGATAGAGGTTATAAATTGTTCTTCCACATAGGTACATATTGATTTTGAAGATGTACACTAAGTGATGATGGTCTTGGGTTAGTGGTGCATATAGGGTATCTAGGTTATAGTTGCATTCCACGATGAGGAAAAACACACATTTGGGACACCCCAAATGTGTTGGATGCCATTAACTTACCGTAAGCTTATTGCGAATTGATTTTGCAATATATTTGAACCATTTTTTTCATTTTCATATTAGGACCACACTACACTAAAAAAATATTTAGTGTCATCCATACTTAGCTATTTACTAAAGGCTTTTATTTTCTACAGAAGATGAATATTTTTAGCAAGAATGTAGATATCAATACAATTCAAAGAAAAAAAATTCCTATAAACATACTTGGCAAAAGTATTTGTCAAAAGGAGAAATTTTTATCATTTTAAAATCTATTTGTCGTGGTGACAATGAATACAATTATTAATGTAGTGAAAGAGAGAACACAATTTTTGAAAAAAATTATTCAAATTGAAGCAAGAAGCCTATTGTGGATTGTTTGGTCATTGTACATAGGTAGTTATTTGATTCACATTTTTTGTATGCATGAAAACAAAAAATTAGGATTAATTTCACATGCATTTCAATCAACTCCTTTTTTGAAAACAAATGATACATTATAGGGTGGTCAAAGTAAAAACATATAGCTTCCCATTGCGGGCCAGAGGGAGGGACTATTCTTGTCTTTGGGGATTCAAATGTGTCTCTTACTTCCTTACATGGTTCAAATGGAAATCCAAAGCACCCTTGGTAGTATGAAACAAAGAATGAGCCTTTAGACATGTGTAGTGTGCTCATTGAATTCATGAAATGGTGACTAGCTAATCCAACTCTAAAACTTTGAGTCCCAACTATACACTCAATGCAATAAAAACTACAAAATTGAATTTGATCTAAAAATAGAGCTTTGAATTGAACTCCAATCTCAGAAGCGGATCTACTTACTTTAGTCAATCTACAAAGCTAGTTCAAGGAGAAGTCGGGCTACACACATGACATGTGTTGATGAGAACTTGTTTCTCTTCAATCTTGTTATTCACACTACATTATTGTAGTATTCATTGCATATCAAATCATTTTTAACAAAGTACCTTGTTCATAAGTCTCCTCTTTCTATGATTAAAGATTTCAAAGAAGTCCACTTTGTGGATGAAACAATGAAAAATATTTCACTTCTTGTTGCACAAAGTCAAAGAAAATGTTTCTTCCAACCCCTCTTTGAATTTTGTCTCTAACTTTTTATTGGATGATCGGAATCTCAAACTGATTTTTGGATATGAAAGTTAACGTGATTTACCAACTTTGTTTAGTTCAAAGTTTCTTGAAAAAATTTATTCTACTATGTCTAAACGAGGTTTGAAGTTCTACATTGAACACAATTCCTGCATTTGACTTAATTAGGTATGAGCGGTTGAGCATCTACTAATCCTAATTTACATATCCCACATGGATTGTTTTACTTCCCATCACCCCACTTGTATAAAGAGGTTACCTACACATGCTTTAACCCTCACTTCATTCTAGCTTCACAAATATTTGGGAGGTGTGAGCTGGAAAATAACAGACCTCCTTAAATTTTCTTACTTGGGTCCCTGCTAATTTCGGCTATGGGCTGCCACTGTTCTTATGTAATGGGCCCTTGATCCGGCATATAGGTAAGAGCGGTTGTCAACTGATGAAATCTTCATTTCCGAAAGATTTTTAAGCTGTTATTACGAACTACTGCTGTCATGGTGGGCCTACGATACAGAGGTGTTAAATGATCGTTGGAGCTCTCTCACGTCGATGCCACCTCGGCTGCCAAGTAGGTTCGGCAGATAGTGGTGCACTCTGATGGGAACGCACGACGATTTACAACTGAATTACTGCCATCGTAAGGCCAGGTGGGAACGTACCTTAAATCAATGTTATCAAATTTTCTGGAATTTTTCCTACACATTTCCATGGTAGTGTAGTACAAATTTGTACAGTTGAATTTCGAAAAAACGTTTGTTTTTTAAATCGTTTTTCACTTCCCTGAAAAGTGTCAAATTTTCACAATTTCTGCTCAAAATGTGCCTCCATCCTTTAGGTTTAAGTTTGTAAGATTATAATTATTGTAATCTGATGAATTTTCAATCAAACCTTACTTTCATCCCTCATCACCTTGTTTTGGTAGTGAATGATGTAAGTAGCTTCATGAGATGGATGACTCAGTTCTAAAATGTATTGTAAGTTGGATGATATGTGAAGGCTGGTGAGGTACCAATTGTTATGAATTTGACAAAGACCATAAACCAACTTGGTGGAAGACCATGGGTCCATGGTATTGCAGTTGATAATCTAAATAAGTGGTGGAAAATCCCTTTGCAAGAGCCCCCTTAACCCCTGAGCGTCACAAAGAACTACATGAATGAGGAGCTTTTTTGGTTGGATCTAGAGAATCCATGATAATTTGAAGTAAGCCTGGCCGGCTATGAAGGACTTAAGGTTCCCAATCCCAACACTTAATCAGATGACACCATTTCTGTCAAGCATGGGACAGCAGGGAAATATTTGAAAAAATGCCACAGATTCAGCCAAGCCGGGATAAGCTGGAGATGTCTATAAAGTGAAATGGCAAAAGGAATATGAAAGATGGGGATTGTGTTAAAGAAAAAGATTATGTTAAAGAAAAAGCTCATTAAGGTGACAGAGGCGGTAGAATCTATTTTATTAGTAAACGTGGGTGGATAGATATTTTCTTGTACACTCATTCAAGCATGCTGCACGAAACATGAGTTCCTTGCCTGCTTGTTGCAGCAGATGAGATTTGCACATAACCTAATCAAAATCTTGTAAAATTCTAGCAATGGAATTTATTCCACGCCATCAACTCGCGCATTTTAGTACAGTTCCTAGTACCTATTGATGTTCTAAAAAACTTACCGGTTGCTTGGAACTGAAATTTTCTCAAAGTCCAAAAAACATCCGCTCTAATGCACAGGGGTTAAGGTGCAACACATTATAATTAATTCCACTAATTATGTCACAAACTGATTCTACAGAATCCTCCGATGGCACAATAGAAAAAAATGTGCTTGCTAGACAATCCAGGAACTCCAGTTTATTGATCGATACCTTAGTTACGAGTTCTCAAAACCCTTAGGGACAGATGTGGAGTGATCAAAATAATAAGAATCAGGATGCAAACCTGAAGACGAGATCCATAATTTTATAAATGATGCAATGGACTCTCATGTGCAAAAACAAGGAATGATAGTGAGGGTTGTTATTATGAGAGCATAGGAGTGTGTGCCCATGAACCTAAAATACTACACACCTATGTAATAGGTGTATATATTATAGAAACCATCTATGATTATAGGATATATATGTTACTAATATCCATATTATAGGTGTTTATGATACATACACTTTTTATAGTGTGTGGATTCTATATTATAGGTACCTATATTGCAAGCTCAATGTTTACAAGCTTGCATTCTTGGACTCACATATTAGCACCATTGGGCTGATAGTTTCATCTCTTGAGGACTCTTTGAAACAATTAGGAAGTCAGAGCTTTGACTTAAAGGTCACAATCAAGCCTGTAGATATTCTCGTCATTAAATCCCTAAAGGACCATGGGTAGTTCATATTTGCAAAATTGCAAAATGACTTGAATTACAAAATGTGGTTTAGAACAATAGTTGCAAAAGATGATATCAGGCTAAATCAACTAGTACACAAACCAATATTCTTCAATAATTACTTGAAGTCAAAAATTGAAAAACAATCCCTTCTAAAATTGATTGAATATTTATAATTTTTACAAGAATTTTTTTCCTTTGAGTTCAAAACATTAATTCCTAAATCCTAATCACAATGATTTTTGAATATTTTTATTTTACTTTTTATTTCGAGTCACTTTAGAATTGAAAAAATTATTTTTTGAGGTCAAACCTACGAGTACCTTTTGAATTATAGAATATTTACAAAGCAAAATCTTCAAAGTCTATACCATACAAATGTTAAAGAACTAATGTTCAAAAGAATCTTCCAAAATTAATGGATGAAAAAAATGCATTTATACATATTAGGGAAGTATTTTCATTCATTGTTGTTCAAAATTTAATCGAATGCCCCATCCTTTAGGAATTAGAGGTTTAGGACCAATCGCAATGAAATTTCATTTCCAAATTCAATTTGGCTTTTCAAATTAAATACAAGTTCTGATCTTGGAGTTTTCTTACTTGAGTCCCCATGTTGTCTATATATTGTATGTAAAAATTTCTCATTATTTCTACTAAAACATTTGATTTTCATGTTCATCATCAAAAAATGAAAATGATTGGTATTTTAATTAGTAAATGTGACTAAATTTTCTCATTTATATTGAAATTTCTTCTCAAGGTATGAGTGGCACTGGAGAATAGTACAGAAACAAAACTTGAATGATTTTTATATGTTTTACACCTCAAACACCCTTAGCATTGAACTGCAAGAGAATTTATTATTATCAATCTAAATTTTTCTTTATTCAAATGAATAATTTTTTATAATATTGTTAATGTATGATGCAAAATTACAACAAATTTTGACAAATAAAACAAAACTATTGTGATCTTCTAAAATATCTTCAGTTGTGTAAAGAAATCATGTACATTAGAATAGCTTGAATCTTTTAACACTAATTAATGAAGAATGAGAGACAATTTAAATGAAATTTTAAATACAAAAATGATTCATATGTAATATTTTGTAGTTTATATTCTAATACATAGAGTTTACAATTACAATAAGTTTTTGCAATGAGGATTTTGCAACAATGGCTGAAGATATCTTACTTACCTTGTCTAATTCAAAATGTTTTGTGTATATTAGAGCATATTCAATCCACACTTCATGAAGGTACAACAATG
>CAWUCR010000092.1:10000-11264 GCA_963920665.1 Straminergon stramineum
ATAATTGTATTCATTGTCACCACGACAAATAGATTTTAAAATGATAAAAATTTCTCCTTTTGACAAATACTTTTGCCAAGTATGTTTATAGGAATTTTTTTTCTTTGAATTGTATTGATATCTACATTCTTGCTAAAAATATTCATCTTCTGTAGAAAATAAAAGCCTTTAGTAAATAGCTAAGTATGGATGGTATGGATGACACTAAATATTTTTTTAGTGTAGTGTGGTCCTAATATGAAAATGAAAAAAATGGTTCAAATATATTGCAAAATCAATTCGCAATAAGCTTACGGTAAGTTAATGGCATCCAACACATTTGGGGTGTCCCAAATGTGTGTTTTTCCTCATCGTGGAATGCAACTATAACCTAGATACCCTATATGCACCACTAACCCAAGACCATCATCACTTAGTGTACATCTTCAAAATCAATATGTACCTATGTGGAAGAACAATTTATAACCTCTATCAAAAAAAGATTTGACCCATCATGACCTTTGCATACAATATTCAAATGTTGCATTCTTTGTTGTTTGGGAAGCTCCTTTCACTTTCCAAGAAGAAAATACAAAAATTTAACTCTTCTAATAATAATAGTAATTAGGTAGACTAGCAAGAAGTGGTGGTCAAGGAAATACCTACTTTAATCCTTAAAATGCTTGAGGTATTGAATTCTCTTGTCAACAAAACTTTGAAGTTAAATATAAACTAACTAAGTTCCTATTTTTGGTATTTTTTGTTTTGAAATTATTTTGGAAGTTTACTTTTAGCATCAAAAAACAAATATTAAAATGAATCATTATGAATTTTCTATTCAAGATTTTGTGCAAGGGTATCCATTGCAAATTTTGATTTTCTAGTATCAAGGGCTCTCAAAGACACTAGATCTTACAAAAAGAATCACATGAAAAATTCATTTAAGAAAATAAAAGAACAAATTTTGAGAAGCTGTAAATTCATTGGGGTTATGCATGTTCTACCCTTTAACCCTCATATTTTTTTAGTGACCAAATTTTTAGATTTGACATGTGAAAAGAGGATTGAAAGACTTCAAATTAAATTCATAGTTTGAACACTCTCATGATCAAACATTACAATCTTTCAATTCATAAGTGATATTGTTAATTTTCTTTTCCCATTTGAAACTTAACATGTTAGGTTCGAATTTGTATGGTTACAATTAAAAAAAATTGATAGAACTTATCAAAATGTTGGCTTTTAGTTCAATTTAGAGCAAGTTTCAAGAAGCTCAAAAAAGGCC
>CAWUCR010000097.1:0-15342 GCA_963920665.1 Straminergon stramineum
ACCAATGCCACATATGCATGTACGCCATTAGGTCTCCAGCGGGCTGGCAGCGCTGCTGCAGTTTTGCCAGGGGCTGGCCGCCTCTTTTGTGCGCGTGCCAGCCCCAGCAGCGCTGCAGATGCAGCAACCGACCAATGAGTGAAGGGTGTTAGGTCTCCAGCGGGCTGCCAGTGGTCCCCGTGCTGATAGTAAATCTGTCGAGTCTACCTCAATTCAGCCTCTACCTGTACCCTAAATAGGGTCTGGGCTCACAGAAGTTGTAAAGACAGCCACATGTTCGAGCTGAGATTCATGACCTGGCGGACGTGCTGTTACAGGATGAAGGGCGCGCACCGCCATCTTCCATTCCAAACCTAGAGGCCACCCTCATCCCTTCCTCTGTGGAGGCCACCACTTCCTTGGCAGCACCCCTTCCCCATCAAGAGGTGAGACACTCCCGCAGCGCTGCTCACCAATGCCACAAATGCATGTAGGGCGTTAGGCCTCCAGCGGCCCGGCAGTGGTCCCCCGGCCCGCTGATAGCAAATCTGATTTTGGCTCAAGTCTACCTCAAGTCAGCCTCTTCCTGTACCCTAAATAGGGTCTGGGCTCACAGAAGTTGTAAAGACAGCCACATGTTCGAGCTGAGATTCATGACCTGGCGGACGTGCTGTTACAGGATAAAGGGCGCGCACCGCCATCTTCCATTCCAACCCAGAGGCCACCCTCATCCCTTCCTCTGTGGAGGCCACCACTTCCTTGGCAGCACCTCTTCCCCATCAAGAGGTGAGACACTCCCGCAGCGCTGCTCACCAATGCCACAAATGCATGTAGGCCATTAGGTCTCCAGCGGGCTGGCAGCGCTGCTGCAGTTTTGCCAGGGGCTGGCCGCCTCTTTTGTGCGCGTGCCAGCCCCAGCAGCGCTGCAGATGCAGCAACCGACCAATGAGTGAAGGGTGTTAGGTCTCCAGCGGGCTGGCAGTGGTCCCCGTGCTGATAGCAAATCTGAAAATGGCTCGAGTCTACCTCAAGTCAGTCTCTTCATGTACCCTAAATAGGGTCTAAGCTCACAGAAGTTTTAAAGACAGCCACATGTTTGAGCTGAGATTCATGACCTGGCGGACGTGCTGTTACAGGATGAAGGACGCGCACTGCCATTTTCCATTCCAAACCCAGAGGCCACCGTCATCCCTTCCTCTGTGGAGGCCACCACTTCCTTGGCAGCACCTCTTCCCCATCAAGAGGTGAGACACTCCCGCAGCGCTGCTCACCAATGCCACAAATGCATGTAGGCCATTAGGTCTCCAGCGGGCTGGCAGCGCTGCTGCAGTTTTGCCAGGGGCTGGCCGCCTCTTTTGTGCGCGTGCCAGCCCCAGCAGCGCTGCAGATGCAGCAACCGACCAATGAGTGAAGGGTGTTAGGTCTCCACCACCACTTCCTTGGCAGCACCTCTTCCCCATCAAGAGGTGAGACACTCCCGCAGCGCTGCTCACCAATGCCACAAATGCATGTAGGGCGTTAGGCCTCCAGCTGCCCGGCAGTGGTGTCCCGGCCTGCTGATAGCAACATGAGCATTTTTTCCAGGTCTCCAGCGGGCTGGCAGTGGTCCCCCGGCCCGCTGATAGCAAATCTGATTTTGCCTCAAGTCTACCTCAAGTCAGCCTCTTCCTGTACCCTAAATAGGGTTGGGGCTCACAGAAATTGTAAAGACAGCCACATGTTTGAGCTGAGATTCATGACCTGGCGGACGTGCTGTTACAGGATGAAGGACGCGCACTGCCATCTTCCATTCCAAACCCAGAGGCCACCGTCATCCCTTCCTCTGTGGAGGCCACCACTTCCTTGGCAGCACCTCTTCCCCATCAAGAGGTGAGACACTCCCGCAGCGCTGCTCACCAATGCCACAAATGCATGTAGGCCATTAGGTCTCCAGCGGGCTGGCAGCGCTGCTGCAGTTTTGCCAGGGGCTGGCCGCCTCTTTTGTGCGCGTGCCAGCCCCAGCAGCGCTGCAGATGCAGCAACCGACCAATGAGTGAAGGGTGTTAGGTCTCCAGCGGGCTGGCAGTGGTCCCCCGGCCTGCTGATAGCAAATCTGATTTTGGCTCGAGTCTACCTCAATTCAGCCTCTTCCTGTACCCTAAATAGGGTCTGGGCTCACAGAAGTTGTAAAGACAGCCACATGTTTGAGCTGAGATTCATGACCTGGCGGACGTGCTGTTACAGGATGAAGGACGCGCACTGCCATCTTCCATTCCAAACCCAGAGGCCACCGTCATCCCTTCCTCTGTGGAGGCCACCACTTCCTTGGCAGCACCTCTTCCCCATCAAGAGGTGAGACACTCCCGCAGCGCTGCTCACCAATGCCACAAATGCATGTAGGCCATTAGGTCTCCAGCGGGCTGGCAGCGCTGCTGCAGTTTTGCCAGGGGCTGGCCGCCTCTTTTGTGCGCGTGCCAGCCCCAGCAGCGCTGCAGATGCAGCAACCGACCAATGAGTGAAGGGTGTTAGGTCTCCAGCGGGCTGGCAGTGGTCCCCCGGCCTGCTGATAGCAAATCTGATTTTGGCTCGAGTCTACCTCAATTCAGCCTCTGCCTGTACCCTAAATAGGGTCTGGGCTCACAGAAGTTGTAAAGACAGCCACATGTTCGAGCTGAGATTCATGACCTGGCGGACGTGCTGTTACAGGATAAAGGGCGCGCACCGCCATCTTCCATTCCAAACCCAGAGGCCACCCTCATCCCTTCCTCTGTGGAGGCCACCACTTCCTTGGCAGCACCTCTTCCCCATCAAGAGGTGAGACACTCCCGCAGCGCTGCTCACCAATGCCACAAATGCATGTAGGGCGTTAGGCCTCCAGCGGCCCGGCAGTGGTGTCCCGGCCTGCTGATAGCAACATGAGCATTTTTTCCAGGTCTCCAGCGGGCTGGCAGTGGTCCCCCGGCCCGCTGATAGCAAATCTGATTTTGGCTCAAGTCTACCTCAAGTCAGCCTCTTCCTGTACCCTAAATAGGGTTTGGGCTCACAGAAATTGTAAAGACAGCCACATGTTTGAGCTGAGATTCATGACCTGGCGGACGTGCTGTTACAGGATGAAGGACGCGCACTGCCATCTTCCATTCCAAACCCAGAGGCCACCGTCATCCCTTCCTCTGTGGAGGCCACCACTTCCTTGGCAGCACCTCTTCCCCATCAAGAGGTGAGACACTCCCGCAGCGCTGCTCACCAATGCCACAAATGCATGTAGGCCATTAGGTCTCCAGCAGGCTGGCAGCGCTGCTGCAGTTTTGCCAGGGGCTGGCCGCCTCTTTTGTGCGCGTGCCAGCCCCAGCAACGCTGCAGATGCAGCAACCGACCAATGAGTGAAGGGTGTTAGGTCTCCAGCGGGCTGGCAGTGGTCCCCCTGCTGATAGCAAATCTGATTTTGGCTCGAGTCTACCTCAATTCAGCCTCTACCTGTACCCTAAATAGGGTCTGGGCTCACAGAAGTTGTAAAGACAGCCACATGTTCGAGCTGAGATTCATGACCTGGCGGACGTGCTGTTACAGGATGAAGGGCGCGCACCGCCATCTTCCATTCCAAACCCAAAGGCCACCCTCATCCCTTCCTCTGTGGAGGCCACCACTTCCTTGGCAGCACCTCTTCCCCATCAAGAGGTGAGACACTCCCGCAGCGCTGCTCACCAATGCCACAAATGCATGTAGGGCGTTAGGCCTCCAGCGGCCCGGCAGTGGTGTCCCGGCCTGCTGATAGCAACATGAGCATTTTTTCCAGGTCTCCAGCGGGCTGGCAGTGGTCCCCCGGCCCGCTGATAGCAACATGAGCATTTTTTCCAGGTCTCCAGCGGGCTGGCAGTGGTCCCCCGGCCCGCTGATAGCAAATCTGATTTTGGCTCAAGTCTACCTCAAGTCAGCCTCTTCCTGTACCCTAAATAGGGTCTGGGCTCACAGAAGTTGTAAAGACAGCCACATGTTCGAGCTGAGATTCATGACCTGGCGGACGTGCTGTTACAGGATAAAGGGCGCGCACCGCCATCTTCCATTCCAAACCCAGAGGCCACCCTCATCCCTTCCTCTGTGGAGGCCACCACTTCCTTGGCAGCACCTCTTCCCCATCAAGAGGTGAGACACTCCCGCAGCGCTGCTCACCAATGCCACAAATGCATGTAGGGCGTTAGGCCTCCAGCGGCCCGGCAGTGGTGTCCCGGCCTGCTGATAGCAACATGAGCATTTTTTCCAGGTCTCCAGCGGGCTGGCAGTGGTCCCCCGGCCCGCTGATAGCAAATCTGATTTTGGCTCAAGTCTACCTCAAGTCAGCCTCTTCCTGTACCCTAAATAGGGTTTGGGCTCACAGAAATTGTAAAGACAGCCACATGTTTGAGCTGAGATTCATGACCTGGCGGACGTGCTGTTACAGGATGAAGGACGCGCACTGCCATCTTCCATTCCAAACCCAGAGGCCACCGTCATCCCTTCCTCTGTGGAGGCCACCACTTCCTTGGCAGCACCTCTTCCCCATCAAGAGGTGAGACACTCCCGCAGCGCTGCTCACCAATGCCACAAATGCATGTAGGCCATTAGGTCTCCAGCGGGCTGGCAGCGCTGCTGCAGTTTTGCCAGGGGCTGGCCGCCTCTTTTGTGCGCGTGCCAGCCCCAGCAGCGCTGCAGATGCAGCAACCGACCAATGAGTGAAGGGTGTTAGGTCTCCAGCGGGCTGGCAGTGGTCCCCCTGCTGATAGCAAATCTGATTTTGGCTCGAGTCTACCTCAATTCAGCCTCTACCTGTACCCTAAATAGGGTCTGGGCTCACAGAAGTTGTAAAGACAGCCACATGTTCGAGCTGAGATTCATGACCTGGCGGACGTGCTGTTACAGGATGAAGGGCGCGCACCGCCATCTTCCATTCCAAACCTAGAGGCCACCCTCATCCCTTCCTCTGTGGAGGCCACCACTTCCTTGGCAGCTCCTCTTCCCCATCAAGAGGTGAGACACTCCCGCAGCGCTGCTCACCAATGCCACACATGCATGTAGGGCGTTAGGCCTCCAGCGGCCCGGCAGTGGTGTCCCGGCCTGCGGATAGCAACATGAGCATTTTTTCCAGGTCTCCAGCGGGCTGGCAGTGGTCCCCCGGCCCGCTGATAGCAAATCTGATTTTGGCTCAAGTCTACCTCAAGTCAGCCTCTTCCTGTACCCTAAATAGGGTTTGGGCTCACAGAAATTGTAAAGACAGCCACATGTTTGAGCTGAGATTCATGACCTGGCGGACGTGCTGTTACAGGATGAAGGACGCGCACTGCCATCTTCCATTCCAAACCCAGAGGCCACCGTCATCCCTTCCTCTGTGGAGGCCACCACTTCCTTGGCAGCACCTCTTCCCCATCAAGAGGTGAGACACTCCCGCAGCGCTGCTCACCAATGCCACAAATGCATGTAGGGCGTTAGGCCTCCAGCGGCCCGGCAGTGGTGTCCCGGCCTGCGGATAGCAACATGAGCATTTTTTTCAGGTCTCCAGCGGGCTGGCAGTGGTCCCCCGGCCCGCTGATAGCAAATCTGATTTTGGCTCAAGTCTACCTCAAGTCAGCCTCTTCCTGTACCCTAAATAGGGTTTGGGCTCACAGAAATTGTAAAGACAGCCACATGTTTGAGCTGAGATTCATGACCTGGCGGACGTGCTGTTACAGGATGAAGGACGCGCACTGCCATCTTCCATTCCAAACCCAGAGGCCACCGTCATCCCTTCCTCTGTGGAGGCCACCACTTCCTTGGCAGCACCTCTTCCCCATCAAGAGGTGAGACACTCCCGCAGCGCTACTCACCAATGCCACATATGCATGTACGCCATTAGGTCTCCAGCGGGCTGGCAGCGCTGCTGCAGTTTTGCCAGGGGCTGGCCGCCTCTTTTGTGCGCGTGCCAGCCCCAGCAGCGCTGCAGATGCAGCAACCGACCAATGAGTGAAGGGTGTTAGGTCTCCAGCGGGCTGCCAGTGGTCCCCGTGCTGATAGCAAATCTGTCGAGTCTACCTCAATTCAGCCTCTACCTGTACCCTAAATAGGGTCTGGGCTCACAGAAGTTGTAAAGACAGCCACATGTTCGAGCTGAGATTCATGACCTGGCGGACGTGCTGTTACAGGATGAAGGGCGCGCACCGCCATCTTCCATTCCAAACCTAGAGGCCACCCTCATCCCTTCCTCTGTGGAGGCCACCACTTCCTTGGCAGCACCCCTTCCCCATCAAGAGGTGAGACACTCCCGCAGCGCTGCTCACCAATGCCACAAATGCATGTAGGGCGTTAGGCCTCCAGCGGCCCGGCAGTGGTCCCCCGGCCCGCTGATAGCAAATCTGATTTTGGCTCAAGTCTACCTCAAGTCAGCCTCTTCCTGTACCCTAAATAGGGTCTGGGCTCACAGAAGTTGTAAAGACAGCCACATGTTCGAGCTGAGATTCATGACCTGGCGGACGTGCTGTTACAGGATAAAGGGCGCGCACCGCCATCTTCCATTCCAAACCCAGAGGCCACCCTCATCCCTTCCTCTGTGGAGGCCACCACTTCCTTGGCAGCACCTCTTCCCCATCAAGAGGTGAGACACTCCCGCAGCGCTGCTCACCAATGCCACAAATGCATGTAGGCCATTAGGCCTCCAGCGGGCTGGCAGCGCTGCTGCAGTTTTGCCAGGGGCTGGCCGCCCCTGTTGTGCGCGTGCCAGCCCCAGCAGCGCTGCAGATGCAGCAACCGACCAATGAGTGAAGGGTGTTAGGTCTCCACCACCACTTCCTTGGCAGCACCTCTTCCCCATCAAGAGGTGAGACACTCCCGCAGCGCTGCTCACCAATGCCACAAATGCATGTAGGCCATTAGGTCTCCAGCGGGCTGGCAGCGCTGCTGCAGTTTTGCCAGGGGCTGGCCGCCTCTTTTGTGCGCGTGCCAGCCCCAGCAGCGCTGCAGATGCAGCAACCGACCAATGAGTGAAGGGTGTTAGGTCTCCAGCGGGCTGGCAGTGGTCCCCGTGCTGATAGCAAATCTGAAAATGGCTCGAGTCTACCTCAAGTCAGTCTCTTCATGTACCCTAAATAGGGTCTAAGCTCACAGAAGTTTTAAAGACAGCCACATGTTTGAGCTGAGATTCATGACCTGGCGGACGTGCTGTTACAGGATGAAGGACGCGCACTGCCATTTTCCATTCCAAACCCAGAGGCCACCGTCATCCCTTCCTCTGTGGAGGCCACCACTTCCTTGGCAGCACCTCTTCCCCATCAAGAGGTGAGACACTCCCGCAGCGCTGCTCACCAATGCCACAAATGCATGTAGGCCATTAGGTCTCCAGCGGGCTGGCAGCGCTGCTGCAGTTTTGCCAGGGGCTGGCCGCCTCTTTTGTGCGCGTGCCAGCCCCAGCAGCGCTGCAGATGCAGCAACCGACCAATGAGTGAAGGGTGTTAGGTCTCCACCACCACTTCCTTGGCAGCACCTCTTCCCCATCAAGAGGTGAGACACTCCCGCAGCGCTGCTCACCAATGCCACAAATGCATGTAGGGCGTTAGGCCTCCAGCTGCCCGGCAGTGGTGTCCCGGCCTGCTGATAGCAACATGAGCATTTTTTCCAGGTCTCCAGCGGGCTGGCAGTGGTCCCCCGGCCCGCTGATAGCAAATCTGATTTTGCCTCAAGTCTACCTCAAGTCAGCCTCTTCCTGTACCCTAAATAGGGTTGGGGCTCACAGAAATTGTAAAGACAGCCACATGTTTGAGCTGAGATTCATGACCTGGCGGACGTGCTGTTACAGGATGAAGGACGCGCACTGCCATCTTCCATTCCAAACCCAGAGGCCACCGTCATCCCTTCCTCTGTGGAGGCCACCACTTCCTTGGCAGCACCTCTTCCCCATCAAGAGGTGAGACACTCCCGCAGCGCTGCTCACCAATGCCACAAATGCATGTAGGCCATTAGGTCTCCAGCGGGCTGGCAGCGCTGCTGCAGTTTTGCCAGGGGCTGGCCGCCTCTTTTGTGCGCGTGCCAGCCCCAGCAGCGCTGCAGATGCAGCAACCGACCAATGAGTGAAGGGTGTTAGGTCTCCAGCGGGCTGGCAGTGGTCCCCCGGCCTGCTGATAGCAAATCTGATTTTGGCTCGAGTCTACCTCAATTCAGCCTCTTCCTGTACCCTAAATAGGGTCTGGGCTCACAGAAGTTGTAAAGACAGCCACATGTTTGAGCTGAGATTCATGACCTGGCGGACGTGCTGTTACAGGATGAAGGACGCGCACTGCCATCTTCCATTCCAAACCCAGAGGCCACCGTCATCCCTTCCTCTGTGGAGGCCACCACTTCCTTGGCAGCACCTCTTCCCCATCAAGAGGTGAGACACTCCCGCAGCGCTGCTCACCAATGCCACAAATGCATGTAGGCCATTAGGTCTCCAGCGGGCTGGCAGCGCTGCTGCAGTTTTGCCAGGGGCTGGCCGCCTCTTTTGTGCGCGTGCCAGCCCCAGCAGCGCTGCAGATGCAGCAACCGACCAATGAGTGAAGGGTGTTAGGTCTCCAGCGGGCTGGCAGTGGTCCCCCGGCCTGCTGATAGCAAATCTGATTTTGGCTCGAGTCTACCTCAATTCAGCCTCTTCCTGTACCCTAAATAGGGTCTGGGCTCACAGAAGTTGTAAAGACAGCCACATGTTTGAGCTGAGATTCATGACCTGGCGGACGTGCTGTTACAGGATGAAGGGCGCGCACCGCCATCTTCCATTCCAAACCCAGAGGCCACCCTCATCCCTTCCTCTGTGGAGGCCACCACTTCCTTGGCAGCACCTCTTCCCCATCAAGAGGTGAGACACTCCCGCAGCGCTGCTCACCAATGCCACAAATGCATGTAGGGCGTTAGGCCTCCAGCGGCCCGGCAGTGGTGTCCCGGCCTGCAGATAGCAACATAAGCATTTTTTTCCAGGTCTCCAGCGGGCTGGCAGTGGTCCCCCGGCCCGCTGATAGCAAATCTGATTTTTGCTCAAGTCTACCTCAAGTCAGCCTCTTCCTGTACCCTAAATAGGGGTTTGGGCTCACAGAATTGTAAAGACAGCCACATGTTTGAGCTGAGATTCATGACCTGGTGGATGTGCTGTTACAGGATGAAGGACGCGCACCGCCATCTTCCATTCCAAACCCAGAGGCCACCGTCATCCCTTCCTCTGTGGAGGCCACCACTTCCTTGGCAGCACCTCTTCCCCATCAAGAGGTGAGACACTCCCGCAGCGCTGCTCACCAATGCCACAAATGCATGTAGGGCATTAGGTCTCCAGCGGGCTGGTAGTGGTGCCCCGGCCCGCTGATAGCAACATGAGCATTTAAGCACATAAGCAAGGCTGCTTGGCCCTAGTAGCGCTGCTCCAGTTTTGCCGGTGGCTGGCCGCCTCTTTTGTGCGCGCGCCAGCCCCAGCAGCGCTGCAGCTGCAGCAACTGACCAATGCATGACGGATATTAGGTCTCCAGCGGGCTGGCAGCGGTGCCCCGGCCCGCTGGTAGCAAATCTGAAAATGGCTCAAGTCTACCTCAAGTCAGCCTCTTTCTGTACCCTAAATAGGGTCTGGGCTCACAGAAGTTGTAAAGACAGCCACATGTTTGAGCTGAGATTCATGACGTAGTGGATGTGCTGTTACAGGATGAAGGACGCGCACCGCCATCTTCCATTCCAAACCCAGAGGCCACCCTCATCCCTTCCTCTGTGGAGGCCACCACTTCCTTGGCAGCACCTCTTCCCCATCAAGAGGTGAGACACTCCCGCAGCGCTCCTCATCAATGCCACAAATGCATGTAGGGCATTAGGTCTCCAGCGGGCTGGCAGTGGTGCCATGGCCTGCTGGTGGCAAGTTAAACATTTCTCTCACCCATGCAAGTAGTGCTTTAGGCCTCCAGCAGGCTAGCAGTGGTGCACCAGCTCGTTGGTTGCAATATGAGCCTTTCTGCTCACCGATGCATGAAGGGCGTTAGGTCTCTTGCGGGCTGGCAGTGGTGCCCTGGCCTGCCGATAGCAATATAGGCATTTCTCCCACCAGTGCATGTAGGGCATTAGGTCTTTAGCGGGCTGGCAGTGGTGCCCTCACCCGCTGTATTTGTGAAGATGAGCATCCGATGCATGAAGTTAGAGCATTGAAAATTGATAGAAGGAAAAATGTATTGTTTGCATGTAGCGTACATTGGCATGACCTGTGCGGCAATGTGTTGGCAGGATGGAATCGAGCCTAGCTTGGATTGTCGCGACTCACTGGCCCAGCTGCCATCGTCTTCTGTGGGGTGTTATTTTGATGCTCCATATCCAAACACACCGGTATGTCTTTCTATCTTTTACTGTGCTTATCAGATTATGCCAACTTATGTACCGGCTTATGACAAGTAAGCATCTTGACGATCTCTGGCAACTTGTAGAAAGGCAACTTTCAGAGTTTGTGACCTGCACGTCATCTTGAGGTAGACCTCACTTCCTCACTGTTGACAATAATAGCAAGTGACATCCACATCCGACAGAATACAAATTTATGTTTGCTTGAATGCAGGTTTCTTCTGTGTTACTCGTAAGTAGCACCACCATTTCCGGGCCTACCACCAACTCTTCTGTACGCCCAAAAGAAGAGCAGGCTATTACATTTGGACCCTCTTCTGAAGCTGCTCCCTATGCCGCGGCTCCGAGTGAACTTAATGCTCAACAAGGGGTCCGAGTCATCGACAGCTTGGATGCAGACCATGGATGTTCAAGTGGTAGTTCAAGGATACGAAGGCAACGACACCCTCCTAGTCATGCCAGAATCGGTATGACCTCTATATACAATTATTAAAAATGATTGGATTCTACAAGAGATTTTGCACGACCTCACAAATTAAAACAGTGAGAAAAATACCTTTGAAATGTATGAAACATGCTCAGGCTTTGGTCCATGGATTTTTTGAGTGGAGGGCTAGCCCAAGTAATCGATTTTCGGCCTGTTCACAACGCCAGACGCTCCCGAGCTGGACATGATTCGTATAGAGTTGAGTGGCACGTGAGTTCCCTTCCGACTCAGTTCTTCAATTTTTCTCATCAATGACTGAATCTATTGCACTCCAAGTACGCACTCCATGTACCCAAGTATGCAACTTAATTACCAACCTTTTGAAATGTAGGACACTTGGGAGCCAGTCGAGGACAACGAATTTGACATATCCAGAACTCCGGCCATGCAATTCTGGCTGAGCTTGACCCCTGCAGAACGAGCCAATTTTACTGCAACAGCCAACCTTGCCCCTATTCCACGATTGGTGAGTCTATTGGTGGTGCAGAATTATGTGATAGCAACGATAAATGACATGGTTGTTTAAGGCCTGCCGGGGGGTCGCTGCAGCGGTGCTGCTGCCTGTTTAGGGCCTGCCAGGGGTCGCTGCAGCGGTGCTGCTGCCTGTTTAGGGCCTGCCAGGGGTCGCTGCAACAGTGCTGCTGCCTTTTAGGGCCTGCCAAGGGTCGCTGCAGCTGTGCTACTGCCTGTTTAGGACCTGCCAGGGGGTCGCTGCAGCGGTGCTGCTGCCTGTTAGGGCCTGCCAGGGGGTCGCTGCAGCGGTGCTGCTGCCTGTTTAGGGCCGCAACAACCCAGGGGTCGCTGCAGTGGTGATTATGTGATAACAACGTAATGACATGCTAAGCTCCTTGCTCACGATATGTGCCTTTACAGAGCTTCACCATTGCCACACCCGGACGTCCAAGTGTCGAGTATCGCAGCGCTACAGCTGCCGTGCGTGGACTTCGGTGAGCTTTTCAGCCTTTGTAAATTATTCCAATATCACGGCCATACAGATGTTGTTTCCACAGACATGAACAGAACAAGATGTGCAAGAACTGCATTGGAATGCGCAGGAAGAACTGTATCCAATGGTAATGAGCATCATGGATGAAATGGTCCACCCTGTGGATGGAAGCCGCCATGTGCGCGTTCGTTGGCAAGTATGTCCTACTCTTCAAGACAAATAGGCAGATTTGACAGATTTTCAGATTTCAAAGCATGCATTATCTGGTTCATGGATGCCTCGCAGAAGAAATTTATTCCGGGATTAAAAACATCTCTACCTCGCAGACTTCTTGGGGGAAGGAAAAGCAGCTCAGGGAGAAGAAGTTTCCCCGTGGGCCTAGAGGACCCAAGCGCGACCGCGATTTTGTCGACGAATACCTGGAGCTCAACTACGTTCAACGGTACCTGCGCTTGCAGCAGGCAGAACAGAGGCGCGATGAGATCAACAGCAGAATGTTGGCGGGTGCCAACAAGAGAGTCCACCAGTTGTGCTTCCTGGCATGGTATTTTGTCATCTACCATCCTTCAACCTTCTGATTGCCTGCATGACTGATTGAAAGGAAACATAACAGCTTTGCAACCACGTCCTATTCTGAGATATATTGTGATCACCAGCAGTTATTTTTCCTGGCAAGATATTTTGACATTAACCATGCTTCAACTTTGTAGCCACTGGCAAAAAGTCAGGAATAGTAAGCAAAGCCATGCACAGAAGATGGTGTAAATGTCCTTCACATTTCAACGATATCAATGGTGTTATGGTGTGAGAGAAGATAACAAGCCCGGTGGCCGAGCGGCTCTGCAGCCCAACCTCTTGTGAGGTCCACTGTGTCAAGACAGGCTAGATGTACTCTTGGAATTTCTCTTTACATAACACGAGCTTATTTTATATGACATGTGGTTTTCAAGGCCAAAGTGCCAATACTTGTGTGGTGTAACCCTAGCTGGTTTTTGACATTATATCTTTCTGTGGAGTATTGTCATCATGACAATACTGACATGATGTTATGGTGTGTTTAATCTTCAATTTAATGAGAATTTTATAGATGTTTCTACAGACAATGAGGAAGTTTTTCAAATGTTGCAAGAAGCCACATGTATTTTTATGCGGCTTTTATACTCTTCTACAAGGAATTTCTACTATTTTAGCCACTGGGCTTTTGTGTGTGTTTCATGTTATGTAACCATATTCATTGAACCTCTGTCAGAACTTAGACCCATAGGGAGGCAAGCTGCAAGGTCAACAAAGCTCATGCATTCCCGGGCCTCGCCATGATGAGAATTTGAGTAATTAAAATTATTCACAATAAAGATACTCAACTGCTTTACAACAAGCTCTTCTGCATGACAGCTCGCATGTATAGACCAGCCTGTTACACACCTGTGCGGCATCCCCCAGCACGACCAGCATTTTCAGTGCATGCGGGCGCAGCAGGCAGGCCAGAAGGGTGCCCAACAGAACAGTGCACCCTTTGTTCATGGCGACGGCTGCGCTTGTGCTTCCAATTGGTCTCAGCCCCTCCACATACCGCTGCATGAGCCCCTCTGCCTGAGGCTTGCCACTTGAAAGAAAGGAAGGTGTCATTGTAGATACAAGCTTCTGCCTTGTCTTGCCACACAGAACAATGAGAGCACACTAATGCTCCTGAAAAGCCCTGCCCAAGGGCTATGATGCTGCCAACACTAACCACTCCTCCATGCATGAAAAGGCAGAAGTGGAATTCAAGCAGCAGGTCTGCATTCCAACTGCACAATTAATGGGAGATTCATTCAGGCTACCTGTTAGGTAGGCTCATGAAAATGCTTGGAAGGCAGCTGCTGAAGCCGCCCTTAGGGCCGAGGGTGAGAGGCGCATGTTGTCATCTATGATACCCAGTAGCTTTGCCCGCTATCCGTCTGTGAGCGGCACACAGATTAACGCCATACGTTCCAGCAGCCTGCATCACACCACATTGAGACCTCAGCATGCAATTGGCCTTGGTCAATGCTGTTGCCAGGTCTCTGTCTATGCAAATCTGTCTGACAATGGCAACACACTAGAAAACTCATGCTATTCCACTTCATTATCGCAGCGCTGCATTTAAGGAAACCTGAACACTGGACGTGCGGCCGCCGCACGGCAGCAATGATAGAATTGCACCCTGCCTTGTGAACGAGATGCTTTTACGTCCAGCAGGTCATAGCAAACCCCTCTGCTCTAGACATGCACACATTTCTGATGGTAATAATCACAGCACTTCCTGCTACCTGGAGGCTGCCGCGCGCATAAGCTCCCCGCCCTTCTCCGGTACAACGATCAAGCGTCCGACGCCGGCTCCTCCTCTGTTAGCCTAATCAGGCGCTCAGCACTGATCTGATGGCTAACGTCGTGCAGCACCAAGAGCACCTCTGCGGCCGCCAGCACCGGCCCATACCGCACCTGCACGGCATCACAGCACTCTCCGCATATGCAAGATCCCAAGCACACCATTTGACCTGGAGGAGCAACCGTGCCTGCTCATAGCTCACAATGCTACTTTGAATATGATGGCACTGATGCATGCGTGCATCACAGGATATGATGTACTTCATTTTTTTGCATTTCCTTCGAAGATAATGCATACATCCTCACTGTGGCAAACTACAAGAAGGGATTCTACACATTCTACAACTGAAAAGCATGAAGGTCATGGCTCTATGAACCATTCACCCGGCCAACAGGAGCCGGGATGACAGGGTGCCATGCATCAAGCAAGACAGGAGAGGCTTCAGTATGGGACGATACATTGACACAATCAAGGAGAGGCAGGATTGAGAGCCTTTGCACTAATGGGATGCATACCGTCCGTGACTTGACGGCCGCATCTGCGAGCCGCACAACAGCGCCAGCCAATCTCCCAACCCCCAACACTACCACACCTGTAGCTCTGCAAAAGACAAGCACAGCTTTCAATTCTAGCAGGTGCTACAGTTTCCTCTACATTTCAAAGTGAGCACTGTTTTGAAAAAGCTGTGGATGCCACAAGATATTTCACCACCAGTTAATCTAAGGCTGCATAATACCTCATTGAGTTTCGTGCTCGGATAGTCGGTTGTTGCCAGATGAGGCTAGCTTTGAGGCTGACTTGAGGCAGTGTCGGTCTTCGTGTCACTATTACACCACAGGTGGCAGGCCTTATCTCATAACCTTTCGTAATCTTGCGACGAGGGCTGACAGTAACACACTCAATCATGAAACAAGTCTCAAGACACGACTCTCATTCCTCCATAGATAAAATAGATATGAACTCGACCGTCACAAACAACACCGCGGCAAAGGTCTGGTCTTGCGGAAACGAGCATTGCCCACACGATCGCTACTGGCCACGCACCTTTTCTTACACAACAGATTACGAACATTCCGTTTGGGGCTCAGACAAGAAATTTAGACAAGGCGTGGACACTTGCGGAATGCCGCAATTTCTGTTACTTTCAGAACTGGGGCCAGAGAGGGGAACAATTGTCAGCCCAAAGCACTGCCAACACCCAGTGCTCAGGGTGACAGCAGGCACGCAACTGAGGTGGAGGAAAAGTAGCGTTCGACCTAAGGTACATCTTTT
>CAWUCR010000099.1:0-21413 GCA_963920665.1 Straminergon stramineum
CATCCCATTGAGAATCATCAGTGTGGGCAAGGGCAGCAGCTCTGGTGCAGAGCTCGTAGCAGGCAAGTAGAGGCCGGCAACTCGGGCATGAAGTCACAGCAGAAAAAAGGCAATGGGCAGAGAGTAGATGCTTGAGATGCAGTGGGCGTCCCTTGGAAAAGGGGCCCTTGGTGATTCTTGTGCAAAGCAGTAAGGACTGTCGGATAGCATTTGGGTCGTGTATGGTCTGTTTGAAATCAGCCAGGGCCTGAGGAGACTTGGGCGGATCTGCAGGGGAGTGGCTGGTCAAGCTCAGGAGGTATACGCAGGCGTCAGAGCTTGTTATCCGGCCCAACCCCAAGAAGGCCGGCGCGCCTGAAGCAGCCATGCATGCAGAGGGCGAGCGCATCCTGAAAGCAGTCAGTCCACAGGTCTCGCGATGCCCACTGCTTGTATGTTAGGTCTCAAATTGGCACAAAGAAGACTGACAGAGCCCATACCCTATCACCTGACGCACATCTTCTGTTCTCCGCTAATGACATGGGACTGTTATGTGGAGCTGATTGGGAGGGTGGAGATGCAGTGTATATGGGTGCAGGACTTGGTTGTGGTGTTGGACGAGCGGGGCAAAGAGGCCACCTCTGAAGGTTTGGCAGCTCTACTGGCCAAGGTGTGCATACATCCCCACATCCATGACACAGAGCTAAGCTGAGGCTCTTTGCTCCTGCGCAGCCCTCATTTGCCCTGTGGCTGCATCATGACAGCATGCTTGCAATCCCATCTCCAGCAGGGCGGTCACCCTGGTGATGCTGCCCTGTCATCATGGGCTGGCAACCTGCCATTGGCAAGATTTTTGCCTTGCCAAGGCTCACTTTGAGGGGCGCACGGGCTGCATGAGCATAGCTGCAAAGCCAGAGGAGGGCAGGCATGCATGCCTATATATAAGGGTGCTCAGCACAAAGAGAGTGTGCCTGGCAGGCAGATTCTATACCGGTAAGCTGGCAATCACATGCTGCAATCCCAATGCCTTTTTGTTGCCGCTTCAATGAGTGAGGTGCCCTATTCTGTCCAGGACAGGCGGGAGATGATGGAGTGCCCTGCATAGACTTCTGCATTGGGGGGCCGCACGGCCACAGCAGCGAAGTGCGTAAACGCGCAGACTCGATGCTGCGCCTGTCTGGCTGCGTTCTCAACCATCAGGTCAGCACATGCCTCCCGTTGCACTTACAATGGTTGAAGAGCACCGTGCGGCTTGGCTTCGACATTAGGCACCTTGTGGATGGCCAGAAATGCTGCCACTGCAGAGAGACCCATCTCACTTGCACAAAGTGCGCACCAGTAAGAAGGGAACGAGAGAAATGACCCTCAGCACTTAATTTCATCATTCAGTGGTTATCGTCTGCAGTAGACAGTGTCTGTCATACCAGTTGGACTATACCAGTGTTTCAGGGGCCCTCACCCTCACAAGATGCTGCCTGCACAGGTTGCACGAATTGTCCTGCTGGAGCAACTGTACAGATCCTGGACGATCATCAGGGGGGAGCCCTATCACCACTGAGTATCAGCAAAACCATTGCTCCGTCATGCACAAAGCATCTGGTGCTTGCTGCCATAGCCTCTTGTTCCAAGGATTGCTCAGTGTCCTGCAGAGACATGCAACAGGAGATCAGTTCCTGAATATGCAAGTATGCCATACACTGGCTTGAAGGCTTGTGCAATGAGGCTGACACTTTTCAAAGTGCAAGATTACTTGAAGGGTGCTTTGTAAAGGTCTGCGTGCTCACATCTTGCATGCTCCCAGAATCATTTGGCAGTGCGTGGCTTAAATTGTGCAGATGCAGACACTATAGCTTTTTCTTTGCACCCTGCTGCTGATCAGGTGGCTCCCTCTCTCTCACCACAATGCCCCTCTCAGCCTGCACATCAAAGCAGCTGTCGCTCCGCCCTCCAAATACACTGAGCCATCAGCAGTTGCAGAGCATCTACCACGCATACAACGCATCTACAGGACGCCAAGCTTGCATTGACGCAGAGCAATTCACTGTCGATTCAGCTGAAAGGGTGAAGAATGCTGTTGCAAGGGCTGACCTCAGGCAGGGTCGCCCCTCCTGGGCGCAGGGTGAGGGCCTGCTGCAGCTTCTCCCGGGGAGACAGCTCTTGCAATGCTGGCCTCTGCGCCAGCGGCAGCCCATCCGCAAATGGCAGAATATCTGTGCCCTCGCCCCTGCATCCGTATGCCTGTCAACTGGTGAATATGCCTCTCCAGCTCGGGTCATCATGTGCTTCATTTTGCATATCTCTATCACAGTGGCATCCCATCTACATCTGCTCATAGCTTTGCAACGCTAAGCCTAGACTTTAGGTAGAGACAGAGTGCAGCCCCCCGCATGCAGCGAATTCTGCAATTATGGAGGTGAAACTGCTGATGGCGATGCTTTTAGATCCAAGCCTGCTGCATGCTCAGACTGTCAGTCATAGTCATACCTGCTTGCTGCTGCGCACAGGTCACCCATATATGGATTAGATAGCTCATGGCGCTCTTTGGAAGGACTTCAGCTTGCATGCACTACCTGTAGAGTGTTGTATCGCCAGGGACGCCCTTCAGGTAAGCTGATGGCTTGTCCAGGGCTCTCATTGAAAAGTCATATAGGCGCTTGAGCTGAAAGAACTCCATCAGGTCATCACCGGGCCAGGCATCGTCACGCTCCCCTGAGTATTCAACTTCATCTCAGTACCCATTGTGATTGGCGAAAAGGACCAGTTTGCATCCATGTGTGCTTGTGTGGCATGTTCACTGGAATAGACTAGCATGAATGCTACATAGCGATACGAGGGACGCTAACCTTTTCCGGCTTGCAGCAGCAGAAATTGAGTGTTTGTGCCCCTTAGTATCTTCTCTGGCCATCGTGTGTTGTCGATGTGAAGCATGAGCAATCCAGGTGCCCCTCTCACCAGGCCTTTTCTGAAAGTTCAGTGCGACGCGGAGGCTACAGCCGCATCATGCTCTTTTCACACTAAGTAGAGACTAAGCTTTCACAATTGAATCGAGAGATGCTCACAGTGCGGAAGCAGGACGAGAGGAAATGTTGTACCGGCTAGCACGTGACACATGAGCCATGGCATCCCCTTTGATCCATCTTGTGGGCGGACACATGCTGAGAAAAGTCTGTTGTAGCTCGATGTTCTCCCTCACAAGATAAGCATCGCATGTTCTGATGGTCCACCGGCAGGGGCAGGCGAATCAACGGTAGCATCCTCACACAAGCGGCCGTGACGAAGCTGGGAGGCGCCTTGAGCAGTCCTGGCATGGCAAACGAGGCCAACGGCAGTGAGGCCTTACTAGACGACTTGGAGGAGTTCAGGCCCATCGGCGAAATCGAAGATGCGGACAGACGCAGGCGGAAGGATCTGGACAGGGAGAGTGCAAGGGCTGTCAAGGGAGGCGCCACGCGAGGTAAGCGCGCCTTGCTATCTGCGCTGTAATTGCTTGAAAGAATATAGTACTGGAAAAGGAGGCGCGCGCTGGAGCAGGACGCCGCCATGGGTACTTCATGACTTGCCCAAAACCGATGCTATCATGCTTGTAGACCGACATATGGCTGTCAAACTCCTCGACACTGTATTTTCCAGCGTGTAAACCTGTTTGGAATGTCACTGTTGCTGTAGTCCGTACGAACCTCATTTCTGCTCCCCTGCAGACACCTCCCTTTCTATTCTAGGGCTCATAGGTCGCCTTCCCAATTCTGTGGCCCCTGCTGCAGGATCCTACAGGAAACTGGCGCTGGCCACAATCATGCTGGCCACCGTGGGTGTGGCCTTCGCGCTGCTCATCACTGCGGTGGAGCTGTCAAAGGATGAGGCCCAGCCAGTCTATGACCTCAACCTGAGAAGAGGCAGTCCTGAGTACAGACTGTTCCTTGCGGTGAGGACCTCCTTGATCAGCGCACTAACATTTGCCAGCCTTCCTGCTTTTACCAGCTGCCTCTAGCCTCTTGCCAGGCATTTGCTCTAGGCGAGGCCAGGGGCTGCCGCGTGCCAGGCATCACAGTGCACCACATGTTTAAGAGAATACATACATATAGCAGGTCAGAAGTGCTGTGCTCCTGCCAGCAGCGTGCTGGAATATAAGGCGGTATGATGCAGGCATGTTTGAGGCTGTTAGATAGAGCAGATGTCCCGCAGAGCACCAGCCGGCTCCTGCTCCCAGAGACAGGCAAAGATCCAGTCTGAGACGGAGCTCGGCCTATAAAGCCGCATGAGGAAAAACATCATTGGGGCTCTGCTTGGATACCTGGAGGAGCCATAGGACCCTGATCAATCTGCGTCCCGAGCAGGGGCTCAGGAGGCGACGCTGCAGGCAGGGAGCTGTGCTGACTGGCCACAGGGGGTGCTGTGCAGAGCGCCGGCAAGCTGCTGCCCCGGAGACGCACGCGGTCCTGTCCAAGGCTGAGCTGGGCATGAAGGGCCGCGTGCTCATCATTGGGGACGTGCACGGCTGTGTGAAAGAAATGAAGGAGCTGCTGGACGCGGCAAAGTACGAGCATGGGCTTGACACAGTCATCCTGGTTGGGGATCTGGGTGACAAGGGACCTTACCCTCTGGAGGTAGGCTACAGCATCATGCCGTCCACCTCAACATCTCCACACACCCTGATAGCATGCAGAGCAGCTCAGAGCCCCACTGGAGTGAGCTGATGGACACGGCCTCTGGAGTTGTGCTGTGATGAGTTCATGTCCGCCAAGGCTGCCTTCGCGCCTACTGGATTGCACTCCCATCTGCGCTCGTTTCAGAAGGACGGCAGTTTCTTCACAGGCAGTGCCTGAAAAGGAAAGCGAGACCCAGGTGTGCCACAGGATTTGGCGAGGCAGAGTGGGCTGAGATGCATTGTGGCTCCTGTGGGAGTTCTGCCAGGTAATGGCCCTGGCTGCTGCAGGTGATTGCAGAGGCGCGCAGGCTGGGCTTCTACTCGGTGAGGGGCAACCACGACGACAAGGCGCTGGCTGCCTACGAGGCCTTCAAGGCAAACAAGCCTGTGCCCGCCAAGACCAGGTAGGCCCAGGCCCTGCCCAGCCTACTCCTCACCAGACTTGAGCCTGTTCGATGCAGGAAGGGCATCATTATCGGGCATGCAGGCTGCTGGCTTGATTAGAAGTGTGTCAGCTTGGAATTGCCGACACAGGCTTGCACTCAGCCTAGTGCTCAGTAAACATTTGCCTTCGATCCCTCTCTTGCACTCAGCAATTGCCAAAGATGGCTGCAGCAACACTGAGGCTCCTGCTCTTTGGCTGCCCATCTATGCCATAATGAAGGGCCAGCTGACCTCATGCACTTTCCAGCTAATCCAACTTCCAGCTGATCCTCAGCATCCGGTGTGTGCTGCAGGTGGGTCAAGGAGATGCCAGAGGGGGCTGCAGAGTGGCTGCACAGGCTGCCCTTCTCCATCCGCTTGCCCGCCTACGGCCTCACTGTGGTGCATGCAGGCCTGGTGCCAGATGTGAGCTGCCACCTGGTCACATGCTGCTTTATCCACAGACATGCTGTCCTGGAATCTGCAGCTAGCTGTCTCTGTCCTTGTCCTGGTTTGAGGCATGTCAGCACGAGGCAGCTTGCAGCTTTGCGCACATGTGTAGCTTGTGGCAGAGGAGGTCCACGAGCCCGCAGGGTGCAATCCAGTAGATGCAGAGTGCTGGCAGCTCAGGTATGCATAGCTGCGACAGGTGGCGCTGACGAGGCAGCAGCTGGGCGACCTGTACTCCATGCGGGAGGTGGTCAACACCACGGGCGGGTGGCGGGCCGAGGAGGGCAAGTGCGACCCCACGGGAAAGCTGGGCCCGGCCTGGGCCTCCGTCTGGGACGGCCCTGACCATGTCTTCTTCGGCCATGACCACCAGCGCGGCCTGCAGGTGGGCCTGCCTTTGCATCTGTGCATGCATGCGAGGTCTCAGAAAGCGCCAGTGATCTGGGCAGCTTGGTGACCCAGGTTTAGAGCAGAGGCATCCCCCACAAGGCAAGGAGGGACCAGTGAATCTGCGAGAAAGTTTTCCATGTATCATTTCTATTCCTGGCGCGTGTGTGGCGAGTGATGCACCACGCACTGTGTCTGCGCAGAGAGTGGGCATTACGGTGGCTTGTCATGTACTGCGCGACTAGGCTTGGAGCTGTCTTTTTCGCATGTGTGCCTTGGGCCTGACAATGCTGGTGCGATGCAGAAACGGGCGTATGCAACTGGCCTGGACACCGGGTGCTGCTACGGTGACAGGTTGACGGCTGCCATCTTGCCATCGCTGCACGAGCTGCAGGCGCAGCAGCGTGAAGCCGAGCCTGGGTCCCTGCCCAAGCCCTTGGACCCCGCAGACATCACGCTCATCTCTGTGCCAGCGCATGAGAAGTACTATGATGATGATGAGTGCCCGTGAGCCAATGTCAAGTCTATGATGTGGTTGACGGGCACTCAAACTCAGGTCTTGCAAGCAGCAATGTGCGTCTTCAGCTTGGCTAATGATCTGGTGATCATTTTTGTGTTGATACAGAAGAAGTTATCCGCCAGTAACCAGTGCCCCTGAGTCAGCACTGGCCCGCCCATAGCATACTTTGGCCAGCCCATGTCCAGAGCAATACCCACAGCACGGTGTGTCATTGGGTCAGGTGCTGGGCAATATGATAGTCATCTCCACGCCAGAAGACATACAGCAGCACAATGATCATGACGATAGCAGTGTCTATGAGTCAGATGGAGTGTGACACGCTGGCAAGGCCATACTTCAAGCCATGCAGTCAGCAATGTATGCTCACGGCTGGCGTGGAAGTCCAAGATAGGGCTGGCTTTATCATAGGGCTAGCAAGCCCGGAAGCCTGAGGCCACAGAACCACCTTGAAGCTTGAAGCTTAGAGTATCTGCAGCATCTCACCTTGTCGGCTCAGAAATAGGGGTCCTATTTTCCGGGTGACATTCTGAATTGAATAAGACAGCAGGTACCAGAAGTAAATGGGTCCTGCTCCCGGCAACTGACTGTCTAGACACCAGTGCGATAGTCAGCAAAGATTTCGGCTGTGTGTAATGAAGGTCGAATGTATCCAGTATCTGAATGTCTTGCAAAGCACTTGATAGTCTTCTGGAGAAGCGATGTCGAGCAAACGGGGGTGAGAGTAGTGTCTCCGGACCAGAGTTATATCATGTACATGTTAAATGCCCGCTGCTTGTGAGTACCATCAGGTGTACAAGCGAGTTGCTTCAATATGTAAGTATTGTGCTTCAGTGATTGCCTGATCCGGAGCAATTCAATTGCCTGTCAGCATCATGCTTATTTGCTCAAAGAGATGCCCAAGCTGCCTGCCAAATGGGAGGGGCCCTGAAAAGACACCTTCACGGCTTTTGGAAGCTGCCTTGCGACGTTCTCTGGAGCTGCTGGGGAGACAATGCCACTAAAAGCCTCGCAGCCCCCCAATGCTCACAAAGCAAGGCAAAGACGCTGAAAGCCTGCATCACAACCTTGCCCAGCGTCGCGAGTGCTGTATAGCACCGACATGCGTGCGATACGTCCGGGACAGCTGCATGTTATTGTCATACCAGCTGCCACCATGCAGGCTGGCCTTTCGAAAGAAGATGGAGGATTATGCTGACACCTTACAGTCCCTCAGGGGAGGAGTTTTTGGCAGCTTTAACTGCCTACTTTGACAAGTATGGGCCCCAGCTGATGTCAGGTAATGTGCTATCTCGGGGACAGAAATTGCATCAGATACGCCTCAGAAGCTTTTCAGAGACTACGCTTCGATTTGACTGCTGGGAGCCGCTTGAGTCACGTCTATAGCGCGTTGCCGCCCGGCATCTTGACAGTTTCTCTCGCTTCTGACAGGGACTATGGCGCTGCGTCTGCAGCCTCGGGCTCTTGATTTCATTTCCGCACGTTTTGAGGAGCTCATCCAGCTTATGGAGCTAAGGCAAAGGGCCCCAGTAGAGTTTTTGAGGCACTGTGCAGCAGACCTCCAAGACTTCAAGGTGCTGGAGCGATTGCATCATGCTCTACAGCGTGTGAAGAGAGTGCGAATCCAGTCCTTTTCCTCAAAGCTGAGGTGAGCCTGCTGTGTGCTGTGCATCATATATCAAAAGCATGCTGGGTGAGCTCTGCACGCTCTGGGGACCTTCTCGCAGCCAAGCCATGTAGCTGAATCGTGCGGCCAATGCCACCTGTCCTCTCGGAATACAGACCAGTAGCAGAGCATGCGCTCAAGAATTTATCACCTGATTTGCAGGGATCCTACACGGCTGAATGTCAGCTGCCTGCAGTCTCTGACACAGCTGGAGCTGGTGGGGTGCGACCTGTCTACTTCAGCATGGCTGGGCTTGGAGATGGTACAGCCGCGCCTGCGCGCTCTGACCTGCAGAGACTCCCTGGAAGAGCTCTGGCATCTCTTAGCGCCCTCCCTGCGGCGGAATGGCAATCATGGTAGGGCTGCGTGCCCACTAGTCCTCCAAATTGCAGCATCGTGTGGCCGCATGATGCAGATCCTGGCGCCTGCTAAATGCTCACATGCTTGCGCCAAGCATCAAAGACACCGACAAGCGAACACATATCCCTTGTAGTTGGAGGTTGTGCCCCCTTTGTGGCCAGTATGTCATCTTTATGTGATGCTTCTGCCACAGCATCCCTGACATGAGCGCCTCACCAGCAAAGCTGCCTGCTGTGCCCGGCAATGCAGTGAGGACCCACAAATGCTGACACAGTACGCCTGCCCTGCAGGTGCTGAAAGCGCCCCAGCATGGCTGCAGCTGACGTCTCTGAGGTGCCCACGCAACAGCATCCCGACAATGGATGCCTCGCTGATGACATTGCCAGCTCTGCGCTCATGTGACCTCTCTGGCAATGTCATCAGCATTGTCCAGGTGTGGCCTCCTTCTCACCTTGTCCCTAAGTCTTCATGCTTGCCTCCTCAGCATACTTTAGTTCACACATTCCTTGGCCCTCAGATGGATGGCCAGTAAATGTCACAGAGCTGCAGTCTGGTAGCTTAATCGCCCAGATGGGCTTGTGCGGCGAAGGCAAAGTTGCTTTATCTGCCGCCGCAGGGGCTCAGGGGCTGCTCCAGCCTCACGGAGCTCATCCTGAGCAGCAACAGGATAGAGTCGGTGGCGCAGATCGGGCTGTGCGCAGGGCCGCTGAAGCGCCTGGTGCTTCAGGTGAGGCATTGCCCAACTGCAGCGCACACATGCTGCAGTCACCTACAAGCAAGGAGGCTCTTGGCTATCCGCTGGCACATTGCAAAGGTTGTACGTGTGTGTGATGAGATGCAATGCTGAGTGTTAATGTTGCCCTCAGCGTCCGCGTCCTGTGCAGGGCAATGTGCTGAGGAGCACAAAGGGCATCCAATTGCTGCCGCACCTCGAGGAGCTCGATCTGCGCTGCAACCTCATCGCCAGCATACATGAAGTGGTCCGGCTATCAGGTAATCTCTCAGTCCTCATGCAAAGACAGTCGCATGATGCCAGCACAGGAATTCAATGTATGTATGTGCACTTTCCAAAGCGCCCATAGGTGCATCAAAGCGATTGCTTCTGCATGCAGGCATGGCAGCTCTGAGGCTGCTGTGGCTGGCCGACAACCCCCTGGCACTGTCGCAGCTGTACAGGATTGATGTGCTGGCCTGCTTCCCTGAAGACCAGCAGCTGCTGCTTGACGGGACGCGGCACAGCAGTGCGGAGCACCAGACAGCCTCTCTGAGAGCGCAAGTGCGTCGACTCTCCCACATGAGATCATCTCAGCTGTCAGGTCTTTGAGTCAGTCCGTTGCCAGCGACCCTGCAGACCCTCGTTGGGGGCCATGCCTCTCATACATCAGCATAGCACAGTATGCAAAATCAAGATTGACATCACCTGCGTCGCCTTGCAATAGTGTCACACATCATCTCATGCATGCGGATCACCCGCCGCTGAGACAGTGGATCCTCCACGCTGCAGGAGCACCACATTGGGTCCTTGGGCAGCCCACTGCCCAAACCTTGTGGTACCTGTCCATTGGGTACTGCTGTCGAGCGGACCTCACACTACACTCTGCAGCCTCGATTAAGGTGAACTCACAACTGGCGCCTGCCTGCAGAGCAATGCGCCGCCTGAGAGCTGGCGCGTGCTGGAGCGCTTTGTGAATCAGGAGCAGCACTTCCGGCCCTGGGGCAGCCCGCTGCCTGAGACACTGCCCCTGGCCGAAGACATGTGGCGCCCGCCCTCTGCCCGGGAAGAGTCCTCTGAGGGCGCTCCCTCTGAGCACGCATCGTCCAGCTCCAGGTACTTTGTCGGCTCTGAAGCTGACTGCCGAATCTTTGGGTGTGCTGAAGCTAAAGGCATGCATGCTGCAAAAACAGCAGGGGAAATCTGGCCTCTGACAGTTCGCCCAGATATTCTTGAACATTCCCAAGGGCAGAACCCATCAAACCTGTTCAGCAATGATTGTCATTCTGGTCCAGGTGTGCTGTATGATGGTTGCAATAGTCCACCGACACCATCCGCCTGCCAATGCAGACAGGCTTTCAGCTTCTCAGTGCAAGGAAGAGGGGGACCTTTGAGGAGTACTTACTCGTGATCTCCCTCACGTGTTATTCATACGCCTCAGCCTGTCCTGACAGTGTCTGATCACGCGTAGGAGCAGAGGCAAGAGGGCGCCTGCGCGGCGCATAGTGGAGTTCAGCCTGGCGGCTGTGCCGCTGGAGAGGGACTCCTCGGCCTCGCAGTCGCATGAGGGCGGGGGCCCCAGCAGCCCCCCGCCCTTCGCGGAGGCCTCCCGCTCGCGCAGAGAGGAGACTGCCTTGCGCATCCGCAAGGCCGGCGCCCAGTCACTGGTGTGTGCCTTGCGCCTTCTCCTTCCTCTGCGTGTGTGCGGTCCTGGAGCACATAGAGCCTTCTCCTCCCTTTGCATGTGTGCGGTCCTGAAGCACATACATTAGTCTGCCAAGCCGCTCGCGGTCTATGTGCCACAATGTGCGCTCACAGCCTGCAGCCAAGCAGCACGGGACCAAAACTTGCCTGCCGAGCTCAGATGAGCGCGCCGGGAGAGGGAAGGCCTGTTTGATTCAGCGGGCTGAATGTTCTGCTGATACGCGTTGCTGCTCTGGGAAGCGCCCTGAGGAGAGCATGCTGTGGTGCAGAGCTCGCATGGGGAGGACACAAAGTACTACGATGTGGGGGACCGGCGCAGGTCCCCCCCGCGCTACGAGCGCAGCATCCTGGAGCGCTTGCACGGGGTGAGCAGAGCGCAGAATCCAATCTCCTGCAGCGTACGCTTGCTCACTCACATTGCCGATGATAGACTGGCCTCAGAGTCGGCTCTGATGTGCCTCCTCGACTGGCATTGCGTCATGCAGCAGAAGGTCTGTGCTTCTGAAAAGAGAGGCTCAAAGGTGGCCTTCAGCTGCAGGGAGCCCTGGAGGAGAGCAGCGCGGCCAGGGCAGCGGACACCGGGTGGGACGATGACGCTGAGTCGCAGTCCAGCTCAGCAAGCTCCACGGCAGGCTCTGACGGGTCGGTGTCCCCTGAGCTGCAGCGCACGGCCTCCCTGCTCATCTCCCGCAGCCTCTCGCTGGGCGGGGCGCTGCTGGGCAGCGCCAGCCTCGAGCCTCAGCCGAAGCCTCCCTGAAATCTGATGCCTCCTGAGGGCCTTGAGGACTTGTGAGAGATTCCATTCACTCATTCATTGCATGCTTACTAAATTATAGATAAGGTGCCTTGCTGTAAGCATTGAGGAGTGAGTCGGATTGCATGAGGAATCTGACCCCTCATCATTGGGATGCCAATTGTTGCACCAAAGGAAGAGCGTGTGTGAGGTGGCGCCTGTCATTCATCTGTGCATTAATTGGGCGATTCACCAGGCAAAGGGTGGCAGCCAAAGACAGCATTGGCTCACAGCGGCCAATCAGATGACCCGTTGCCACTTCTGTGATGCCTGATTGTCTTTGGATCAGCAGTCAGCAGATTACGTACTGTCCCTTTGATGAGCTCGGCCCACTTCGGTCCTCAAGCAATAATAATAAATGATGTCACCATGGCGCCCCTCATACAAATTACATTCTCCACTGCTTCTGTCACTGGCTACCAAGCCCTAGGGACATAACCCTCCTAACAAGGACAGTGTGTGCTAGCACTACAGTGCCAGTAGCTATGACAATCCTCAATCATCCGGCCCACTGCTGTCGTCAACTTCTGACTCTGACTCATCTCCCGCTGCAGCGCCCTCATCTTCGCTGTCCTCAAGCGTTTTGTCCCAGTCCTTCATGCGCATGCCAGAGCCGGCAGAGCCCACCAGTGCGCCCTGCAGCCAGCAGAGAGCTCAGCTGGCACCGCCCAGCCCTCCTTATCCAGAACATGTTCATGACCTGCTCTGGTCACTTCTTGCCGGCATTCGCCCTCTCTTTGAGAACCCTGCTGTGGTCCTGTTTGCGCCTTGTAAGTGCATCTGCCCACCAGTCAACTCTGCCAAAGAAGCAAATATTGATGGATCCCGCATCAACACTGCAGTTGCTTGCAAGCAGCAACCTTGTGATGAAGTGCAGATCTGACCCAGGCATGTGTATAAAATGGCTGTATCCCAGATCTTTTGCCTGTGTGCACGCTCAATGTGAATTTGACATGCCAAGCTTCACATGCCTGCACAGATCAGTCAATCCTGATAGCATGGCCTCACAGCACCACACACCTGCAGAACATTCCACCCGCCTGGTGCGGCAGCAGTTGGCCCGGCTGCAACTGTGCCCGTGGCTGCTATTTGCCTGGATGGGGCTGAGGGCACCAGATGCTCAGAATCCTGCAAGGCGACGCAGCAGATAGGGCACAGGCCTGCTGTTGGAGACTATATCCGGCATGCTATGCCCCCTTTCATACATGTCTGGCATCAAGACGGCTCTTCACGCACCAACGGCTTGCACTGCAGACTGAGCGCCTTTGTTGGGGCTCTTTCGCAAGAAAAGCTGTCATCAACATTCTGAGCAAGGCTTGGCATGGATGCCAAGGCTAAAGCATGCGCCAGGCTGGACCCTGTGCCTCAGATGCCGCAGGGGGAGCGCTACCTGCGGCGGTCTGAGCTTGCCCTGCAGCTCGGCCAGAAAGGCCGCCTTGCTCAGCTGCGCCGCCCCCTTGGCTTTGGCGCCCCCCTCCTGGGCCTCCTGCTGCTGCTTCTGCGCCTTGGCTACAGCGTTGAACAGCCTGACCACGCCCCTGCACTCGCATCATTAGTGACTGCCTGCATTTTGTTATGGAGTGCGAGACAATCATAGCTGGGGCCAGTGGTCCCCTCTGTGGTGGCCCTTGACTCCAGGGCAATCCTCCTGTTGCTCCTTCTTGTCAGGGGCACTGGAATGCCTCAATGCTTCCCTGCACATGTATCATGCTATACGGCATGCGCATCCAAGGGCAAGCCATGTATGTGCCTTGATAGGCTTGGGGCCAGAAGCTGGTCTGCAGCAGCACGACCTTCACAGTTGGCGTCTGCAGACAGACAGCACCAGCAGGCTGCAAGCAGGTGGCACTCGATGTGGTGAATAGGGTGACGTGATCATATACCTGGTGGCAAGCCTGGAGAAGGCCTTTTCCCTGGCGTCCACTGCCGGATCTTTGCCCTTCACCGAAATCTTCTGCGGTCATCGCAGACAGCTTCTTCAGCCCAGGCCATCTCAGACAACCAGGATGCGAGACTTGATGGCGTTGCTTTAGAGCCTTTCTGCTGCCATCATGACAGAGCTGCTGAGTGCAGACGTGCAGGACAGAGCTGGCCTGCGTGCATGTCCAGTCTGGGGAGACTGGGAGGGCTGTTTGTTATGAGGGGAGGGGCTGCAAGCAGCGCACCACGTGGCCGCGCATGCGCATCTCCCGCCTGAGCTGGCGCGCCTCCCGCTCCCCCTGCTCCTCCGCATCCACCTCGCGCTTCCGCTTGCTCAGGCTCTTGCTGCCCTGCATGCCACACCGCCACTCTTGACATCCTTAGCTCAGATGAGATAGAGCAGCAACCTCCAAGTAGCGAGCTTTTATTTCGAGGCCTGCAGGATGTATGCCAGCAGCATGGCCATGCTCCAATTGCATTGCAGCTTCAGAAGGACAGCCTAAGGATAGAGATCTAGCTTCTAGGGAACAAGGAAGTGGACAGGTGCGCGTTGTGTGGACAGGCAAGAAGCGCGCCTGCAAGAGGCCCCTCCCAGAATCCCCGCTCTCTATGATCTTGGCGAATGCCCGCGCAAAGGACGCCGCTTTGTTGTCTGGCAGGGTTTCACTGGGCTCCAAGGGCCCTCCAAGCCGCTCTTCTGCAAGCATACAGTGCTCGCACTAAATTTGAAGGCTCCTGTCTGCGCAGTCAGCCCCGCTCAACTGGCTCATTTGCAGGTAAGAGTGGTACTCCTGGGCCTCAGAGCCTTTCTGCTGGAGCTGCAGCCCTGCCTGCATGATCTGCTGATGCCAGACTGCAGTGCTGGCATCTATCAGGGTCCGCTTGTGCCGCCAGTCCTGCTCAGAGTTGAACTTTCTGTTCACTGGATCAAGGACACAACACAAGTGTGCAAATTCAGCATTCCTGCATGTGTGAAAATGAGGGGCATCACGGTCAGAGCTGAGGCACCTTCATCACTGGGATTGCCGTCTAAAGAGGGCCCGTCTGATAGCCTTGCTCTGCTCATCGTACCTCTGTCGAGCTGTTCATCCTCATCAGACCGTGCATCCTCAGCATCCCCAAACTCCCCACTATCACTTGCTTCTGCTTTAGTTGCTGCTCTGCCTATAGATATGCAGAAAGCGCTTCGTCAATTGCCTAGTGACATGACACTTCACAATACATTGTGACAGCCAGACCAAGAAAGCGGTGGGGCACAGCAGCATGTATCACACCACTTTCTGCCGATGGCCGAGTGGCGGCAGCGACATCCAACTTCTCAGGCTCTTCGTCTGCATGATGCACATTGCGAATTCAGGCAGTGGGTATCGTATGAGATGATGCTTTGATGCATGCTTGCTGTCAGCAAGAGATGTACCATTCTCAGCAACGTCTTGAGCGCACAGGAGCTGTGGAGAAGTCTAACATCAACACCTATGGTATAGACCCCACCTGATGTGTTCCAGCTGTCGGGATCGCTCTCAGCGGCTGCCTGCTGCAGTGCCACTTCCATGTTCCGGAAGCGATAACTTGCCTAGTAGCGTCTGATACAGAAGTAACTTACCTGTATCAATGCGAGGAGATCAATATCAGCTCAGATCATTGCAAAGATCTTCGTATGCATGCCTAGCCGGAACGGTGCGCAGCGAGAGCAAGATGGGCAGCTCAGCTTGGAGAGCCTATCTAGGCCCTGAGTCGTGCCAAGACAGTCTCGCCATCAAATGCCTCTGGAGAAGTTGACTGACATCAAGGTACATATACGGAGCGTGCTTTAGCTCTACCATCTCTGCGATTTGAGACGCTCCTGACCAGCAGCACCAGCTCGTGTCACTTGTTCCCAGACCTGAATTTCGCAGCGCCTGTGCGTGGGGCATCTTAGCATCTGCCCAGGTCTAGTAAGGACCTTTTAGCAGACTGTTGCGGAAGGCGCGTGCCTGTCTGCCTCAGCGCGCCCATCCGCGTAACTATAGGATAGCCTAGGGTTGGGCAATTCCTTGAAAGCAAGCAAGACGAACCTCCTCGGTGATCGGGCATCATGTGTGGACCAATGGGTACGCTCTATCTGCTGCGAGCCTGTCAGTGATCAAGTCCAGGGCATGCTCTCCACATCGCACTCTGATCGGGTCTGTGCTCTACAGGGGCAATGGCTTGTATGGGCATGTCCATCTTCGGTGCTCTCTTCATGGGAGGCATGGCGCTGATGCTCAAGAACGAGTACCAGTAAGGACCTCATACATGTCTTATCACCTCTGACACACTTCTGGACCATATTCTCATTCCTCAAAGCAGGCTGGCAAAGGCTAAAGGCCAAATGCTGTTCCCTGAGCTCTGTGCTGGCATTTAACAGTGACTCATGGTATCACTCGGTGTAAGCATGGCAACGATCACAACGCAGGTACATGGGAGACTGGTACGACACCTCAGATGAGAATACAGTCTCCTATGACCAGCAGAGAGCCAATGCCATGCACAACTGCTGGGTGGTGGCGGGCATCTATCTGGCTCTGGCTGCCGTCTCGGGCCTGGGCACCTGCTACTTCAGCTTCAAGGCCAAGCGCTCATGAGATTGCCCATAGCACCCATGGTGCATGCGCCCATTTCAGAGCCTATCAGCCTGCTGCCCGCAGCAGTGCTCAGTCAGCTGCTTCAAGCTCCAAGCAGCAGCTGAGACCCATGTGGACCCTTATGGCGGCACAGCAGGGGTCCTGCAGCACTGTGTGGAGGAGCGCGCATGAGATGCAAGCCCTGCTTTGTTGTCGCAGGGATAGTGTAGTTGCTGTGGCAGCTCACACCCCTGGCAGAGGCTATGATGTGCCGAGGTGTTGGGAGTGCAAGACACGGCTCACAGCCAACTTGCTTAAAATTGTGGTCAAGAACATGTAACAAGGTTGCACCCCTGATGGGTTCTGATAACCCATAACTCCAATGGTGAATGTTCTGGCATGAGTTCCAGCTGACTTTCAAGCCACCGTATCATAGCATGGCTGCACACTAGTCGCAGCTCAGGCTTTCTTCTGAAATCCATGGCTAGAAATATGAGAGCTAATTGTGTAAGTCTCTGTGCTTCAGTTGCAATTGAGAGCCGCCTACATTCTTAGCTTTTGCGGCCAGGCTTCCTTTGGCAGTAGGAGCAGATGTCCTTCCATATACATTGCTATCCTCCTTTCAACTATTTGAAATCGGGCAACTAGACCCACCACAACACAGTGTCAATCTCACAGGGCTTTGTGGACCCCCATGTACATGGAATTCTCAGAGCCATGTTTGGCGTTGCGATCTCACTAATGCAGCACTGCTCCCGGGAGGCGGGCCCAACTCCCATTATGGACTTCGAAAGCACTGTTGCCGCAATGTCCACAGGCAATCCGTGCACAATGCCACTGCTCAGACCGCGCTTGATATCCCCACAATGTCTGGCTAGTTACCTCCCAGCAGGATGGTCGAAGGCGCGCTTCACAAAGTCAATGGGCATCCTCAGCATGGGGACTGCCTGCAGGACCGGCCGCGCCCTGCCTGCGATCAGCTGCCAGACCTGCAGGGCACATGATAGCTTACTGTGCATCCTGAAAAGGAAACAAGCTGCACAACTCTCCCTAGAAAGCTCTTAACAGTACGGATATAGTCAGGCTGAGTTCAGTCTCATCGCATCAAAGCGCAGTTTCAACAGAGAGGATCTTCAAACATATGTCTCAGTGGCCCACCCCTTATTCAATCTGCTTGTCAGACATTGAGTGGACCATGCTGCTATCCAGAAAGTCAGAAAGCCAAGACAGGAATTGTGTCGGCCACTTGGCCAAGGCCATAGGGACTCATTCAATCATCTGGCCCCCTCAGCAAGACTGTAGGAGGGGTTTGCCTGTCTGTGGTAGCCTGCTGCGTCTGGCGTGTGGTAGCGCGTCGGCAGGAAGTTCTTCCAGTAGATGAATGTCAGCAGCAGGGAGCGCTGGGGCGTGACCAGCCCCACCAGCAGCAGGAAGCCCACTCCAATCTCTGCGCCCGCATTGAACACCAGCGCCTGCCCCTGCACACCATGAGACAGTATGCTACCTACAATGAGCATCGTGAGGGGTGTGACCATCCTGGACATTGCTTGGGAACTGGGATGCAAAGGGGTGAGGTGGCAGCAGGCTTTACCTGATATGCAGACAGGGCCTGCTGCAGCCTGGCCCCGTACTGCTGCCACAGCTGCGTGCCGCCAAACTTGGCCCCAGCGTATGCGACAGCATGATACAGCGCCAGTATCCATATGGGAACCACCACCTGCATGGTGACCTCTTTCTTACCAGTAGCACACATGCTCAACAGCGTATAGTCTCTGTTCCCCATGCCCAGAACACCTATGTGTCTGTTTCATGCCTTGATATGGATCAAGCTGGTGAATGAACCTCTACTTCTATCAGTCCGCGCATGCCCGTTTCAGTGGGGACACTGGATACAGAGAGAGGAAGTGGCGGGCAGATGGCTGATGGTAGGGTTGGATACTAGGGAATGCGGAGGGGTCTTGCCAGAGCCATGGGCCGAGCTTGGAGGAACAGGACGCTGAGCAGGAGGTACTGGAAGTCTGTGGAGGCCGACGCCGGCATGACCCACTGCTTCAGCGCAGCCGGGAAGGGGCGGAATCTGGGCAGCCCATGCTTGATGATGACCTGCAGGGCAGCACAGAGGATGAGAGCCAAGACGCTGAGCCGCAACCGCTAGCTTTGCATCACGGGGACGGCAGAACATCTCTGGAGGCTGGTTCGAACAGCGCCCGGCTGCTTCAGCAGGGCTGTGAATTGGGCTTTTCTGGCACTCAAAATGCAGTGCCGCCCTGGAGCGCAGAATATGTGTGATCCCTTTTGGGATGAGATGTCTGTAGCAGGTGCATCACTGACATGGCAGCACCACTGGATTGCATCAGTGCGCCCCACGCCAAAGCAATCGGAGCTAGCAGTAGTCTGGGTCCAGGAGAGCCAGAGAGACAGCTGTTGTCCTCAAGTTGCCTTGCTCTGAACAGTAAGTACATCATGTGTGAGCTGGCTGCAGAGCGCTGCGTGCCTTGTACAGGTGGCACAGGGCGGAGACGGCCAGGAACAGCTTCCAGCAGCGCACGCTGGCGCCCCAGAACAGCGGCTGCGCTGCAGCCAGGCCCAGCAGCAGCTGCAGCGCGTGCAGCACAAAGAGGTTGCGCTCGGTCATCGCCGTCTTGCCCGGCATTGCCTGCAGAGCACAGCATGCATGCGGCGACACAGAGAGCCGTGCCCACTCCAGGTCACCTGATGGCCCAGAACAGGGGCTGCAAGACAGTTATCAATTGCAATGGCATGAAAGGGAAGGCATACAGCATGGGGAAAAGCGTTGTGCAAGCGCACAGATGTGCAGGCAGAGAGTTGCTAGCCCCTGCCTGTGTGCTGGGAGGTCTACTGGTGCTGGGCGCAGCTTTTGGGGGCGGCGAGGCAGCCTGTGAGCTGCTGTTGGGCCCTGTATGGCTGCTGGCAGCGGCTTCCTTGCTGCAATCCTGGGTGCTGCTGGGAGGCGTGGGTGGCAGCTCCCGGCCGGAGCCCGCTGCAGGCCCGGCCTGGCTGACATCGAAGTCAGGGTCCTGCACCCGGCAGCATTGCTTATAGGAATGGGCCTTCTGGGCTGCTGCAAGGTGTGAAAGCCTGCAAGGCTGCATCACTCAAGGATGCTGCAGGCACTGCCTGCTTATGTAAGAGGACAGGCTAGGCAGGTGTGCGGTAAGTAATCCTGCCACAGCTGTATCATGCTACAAGGTGGCTGAGAAGCCCAGTCCACATCAGCGCGCCCAGCTCGATGTATTTGCAGGCACTGCCTGTCTGAGCCCAAAGTATAAGCAATGCATACGGCTGTCAGATGAGCTTCCTGAGCCTCATTGAATTCTAAGGGTGGTTTGGTCTGCTGTGAACGTTTGATCTGTCTGACCTGTAGCAAAGACAGACTGTGTGGGGGTCATGGAAGGGACCTACAATTTCGCGCTTATACCACTTGGCCTTGAACTTCTGCAGGACCGTCTCCCTGTCTCTCCCCGGCGGCACCTCAATGTTAGTCTCATACTGTCGCCACCTCTCGTCTCCATCAAAATCGAAGCTTCTGCGAGGTGCGTCAGAAGTTTCACGGGCGCAAATTCGACATAATGCCAATGAAATGGAGGCACCCCAAGATATGCTCCCACGCATGATTCCCTGTGGATGCTTGGGTCCGACACCTGAACGCTTCTAGACCCTGAGGGGTTGACATCTGATTTTGGCTGCAAGGCTCCCGACTTCCTCAACTGCAGATGTGAGCAAATATGAATGCTAAAGCTGGCCTCTGGTGGCGCTATCAGGATTTCGGGCTGCCCTCTCCGACGGTGCGCATGAGGAGTGATCTGAGGGTGATCAGGTCTGTGTGCGGGGCGCCAGCTTGCATAATATCCACACTATCGGTCGTACATGATATTTTCTGTCTGAAAAACACACAAACATTTAGGAAGCTGCTTGATTGAGGCGCCAAGTGTTGGAACATAGGTGGTGGGTGCTCAGGGTTTGATTATGCCCTACCCAATGTAACTGTTGACCGTGATCTCCCTCTGTGGACAAGGCTTTCGAACACGGAGGCAGGACTTGACGTCTTGAGTTGCACAATCTTAACGCGGACAGTTCCCAAATCTCAGGCATACGAGGCTGGTGCAGAATATGCGATGTACCCTTGAAAATGCCAATACCTATCTCCGGCGTGTGGGTGCGAGTCGCAGGCTGATGTGAAGAATCTTGCAGGATATTTAGACATCCAATGTGCTGTCGTCGAAGCGCAACATCCCCTGAAATAGCTGCGCCATCCGCCATGTGCCTTTGATGGATTTCACTCCACGCTGATCCTTATAACAGACCCAATTGGCAAGGTCACAGGAAGCTTATGAACAGTCAAGCCCAGGCATAAGCTATCAAACAACGCATCGGCGTCAGACTACATTGCCGTGGTACAGGATCTGCCTAGCTAGGATATATCTGGGCATTGCCTGCCTGCTAGTACAGTGCAATGAATCTCCGCCCTTGACTCTTGCAGTACAGGCCTAGGGTCAAATCATTCGCATCCTACCTCACCTCCCAGCAGACTTGTACATCACCCCAGCACACAATCTCTTACTGTTGCTCAGCAGCTCTGACAGCATGGCTATGCACAAAGTAAGCCTTGGCCGCCAGCGAGACAGCTACGAGTCCTGCAGAGCCCAGGTGCCTCCTCACTAGTCACTTGCAACCTGCTTCCTGTTGAACGCCAAAGGACTCACCTGCACAGTTGATGGATATATTGTAGCACATATTGTATTCAGCAGCCGGCGTGATCCTGGTGAGCATGCTGCAGGTAGATAGTGAGGAGGAAGAGGAGCCCAATGTAGAACTTTCAGATAGAGACTGTACAGCAGATAGACAAAACCGCAAGCATCACAGGGGACCAGGCAACATGACTGACGTAGAGGTTGGCACTAAGGTGTGTGGCAGGCAGCCAAAAGTCATTCTGCATATTGCCCAGCAGTGTTTCATGGTGCCATGAGGCGCATGTCTGGGAGGGGCTCAGATACAGTAACAAGTTTGTCAGTATTTCACTGTCGTTGCAGGGAACAGGTCAACAGGATGTCAATGCAGTCCAGCATCTTCCTCAAGTTAGTTCACAACCTGGTACCTCTGAAGACTGTACGTCAACAGCCCTCAACAATGAGAGAGTCTCACCAGATGATGCCAACAGCGAGCTACAGCCCGAAACAAAGCTCTCAATTCTGGTGCAGGCAAGGCTCTTAGGCTTGTGTAACCTGCAAGTGCACAGCATTTGTGACACTGCCTG
>CAWUCR010000102.1:0-24369 GCA_963920665.1 Straminergon stramineum
TGGTGGACGCACCTGTCAGATTGTTGGAGAACAGGTGAAGATTGACCAAGTTTCCCAGCGCAGACCATGAGGGTGGTAGCGGCCCTGCACACCATTGGGCAGCATTCATGACCGGGGTGCTTGCTTGCAGGGCTGTGAGCGGACGGCAACATCGGCAGCGAAAAGCAACTTGCGAGCGCAGAGGGCGCACCTGTCAGATTATTAACATGCAGGTAAAGAGCCTGCAATGTCCCCAGCGTAGACCATGAAGGTGGCAGCTGCCCTGCGCATCATCGAGCAGCACTCACGATTGGGATGCTTGCTCACACAGCTCAGACCTGCAGAAGACATCAGCAGAAAAAGCTAGTTGCGGGCCTTGATGATGTACCCGTCAGATGATTGCCATCCAGGTACAGAAAGCTAACCGTTCCCAGTGCAGACCATGAGGCTGGCAGCTGCCCTGCACACCGTGAGGCAACATCAGACCAGGCATGCTTGTGGGCAGAGCTGTCAGGGATGTCAGCAATAGAAACGACCAATATTCTGTCACAGGGCGCACCTGTCAGATGGTTGGCATGCACGTCGAGGAAGCTCAGTGTCCCCAGCATAGACCATGAAGGTGGCAGCTGCCCTGCACATCGGTTAGCAGCACTCACAACCAGGATGCTTCTGCTCACAGGTCTCAGACCTGTCCAGGACAACAGCGCAAGAGAGCGACCTGCAGGCTCAGAGGGCGCGCCTGTCAGATGATTGTCGTGCACGTCAAGGAAGCTCAAGCTTCCCAGCGCGGACCATGAGGGTGGCAGCGGCCCTGCACACCATGAGGCAGCATTTCACACCGGGGTGCTTGCTCACAGAGCTGGGAGCCGGTGGACACGCTGGCAGAGAAAAGCGACTTGCAGGTTTGCATGACGCACCTGTCAGAGTGTTGGAATGCAAGGAGAGAAAGGCCAAGGTTTGCAGTGTAGACCATGAAGGTGGCAGCTGCCCTGCACACCGTCAGGCAACATCGGAGGACATTGCTTGCAAGCAGAGCTGAGAGCTGTCAAAGATGTCACAGGAAAGAAATGACCCGTAAGCTTGGGAGGCACACCTGTCAGATGGTTGGAGTTTATGTCAAGGCTGTTCAAGTTTCTCAGCACAGACCATGAGAGCGGCAACGACCCTGCACACCCTTAGGCAGCATTTACAACTGGGGTGCTTCCTCGCACGGCTAAATGCTGTCGTGAACGCTGGCAGAGGAAAGCCCCATGCCCGTCAGGAGGACGCACCTGTCAGATTATTGGTATGCAAGTAAAGGAAGGCCAATGTTCCCAGTGTGGACCATGAAGATGGCAGCTGCCCTGCACACCGGCAAGCAGCTCGCACGACCGGGATGCTAGCCAACAGAGCTCAGACCTCTCAAGGACAACAGCAGAAGAAGCGACTTGCAGGCTCAGAAAATGCACCTGTCAGACGATTGGAATCGAGAGCAAGGCGGCTCAGTTGTCCCAGTGCAGACCATGAGGCTGGCAGCTGCCCTGCACACCGTCAGGCAGCATTCATGACCAGGATGCTTGCGAGCAGGGCTGACACCTGTCAGAGATGTCAGCAGAGAGGAAGGACTGATAGGCTTGGAGGGCGCACCTGTCAGTTGGTTGGAGTGCATGTCAAGGACGCTCGAGTCTCCCAGCGCAGACCATGAGGGTGGCAGCGGCCCTGCACACGGTCAAGCAGCATTTATGACTGGGATGCTTGCTTGCAAGGCTGAGAGCTCTAGGCAGGTCGGCACAGAAAAGCGGCTTGCAGGTTTGGAGGACGCACCTGTCAGATTGTTGGAATGCAAGGAGAGGAAGGTCAATGTCCCCAGTGTAGACCATGAAGGTGGGAGCTGCCCTGCACATCATTTGGCGACATTGGAAATAAAGTCTTCTCAGTAGAGCTGAAAGCTGCCAGAAATGTCAGAGGAGAGAAAGGGCCAATGGGCTTGGAAGGCGCACCTGTCAGATGGTTGGAATTTACGTCAAGGCTGCTCAAGCTTCTCAGCGCAGACCATGAGGCTGGTAGCGGCCCTGCACACTGTCAAGCCGCATTCACCACCGGGGTGCACGCTCACAGAGCTGACCGCTGTCAGAGACGTCGCTGGTGAAAGCGACTGGTGACGATGCATTCGTCAGCCTATCGGAACAAGCATCTACGCCTGCCAGGGATGGTCGAAGACTCTCATGTGCACAGTTTGGGAATATTTGATGTCGGATGCTGATGGCATTTTAGGTTCGAAATAACACACCCCTTAGACTGGAATACATGCGAGATCTTTGAGCTTCTCAAGATTGAAGGTGAGGCAGGCACTACTATGCACAATAGCAGGCTGCAGTGATGTTCAAGCTCACAAAGCTTGCACTCGCGTCAGCAGCAAATGTGGCTGTCGCTTACAGAGAACACACCTGCCAGATTGTTCCGAAATAAGTCGAGCCGCTTAAGTTTGCTGAAAGCAGACCACGACGATGGCAGCGTCCCTGCAGACCAGCAGCAGCAAGGCTATCTTTACTGGAAGGCTTCTTGGTACGGTGGAGGTTCAGATGTCTGCGATGGCATCCCACCACAGGCAGTACCAATGTAAGCGCTGCACTAATCATGGCACAGTGCTCTGCTTTAGTGCAATAAGCAAAGAAACACCCAAGGCATACCCATGCGGCGCCGTAGTGATACAGCTGTGTATGCTGCACAGTTCTCACCCTCAAGATTCAGGCCTGAGAGATTCAGTGCCGTCAGGTGTCCACCCTCGCAGGAGACTCCCTGCCAAGCCTGGGTCGCATTGCATGCCGACCCAGTCCAGGCAGCCAGTGAAGGCGGTGCATGTGCCTGGCCACCAGTGAGAAGTTGAGCACCAGTCACTTCAATGGTTGCAGGACTAGTCTGATGCTCATCAACTGCATGAGTGCTTGGTTACTCACCAGACTGTCCCTGAAGGCAAGCAGCAGTGCGCTCTTGTCATCAGCAGCAGCGTACTGACCTGTAGCCGCGCCAAATCCTGCAGCATATTCAGTGCATTGAGAGCTACTCAGCGTTACAGGGGTCTTGCACTCTACCTGGGACACATGCACGATCTACCTTGCAACCTCTGAATCACACCTTTCGCTATTAGGAGCAGGCCAAGCACAGCCAACATTCTGTTTGGTAGCATTCCGGAACCCTCAAACCAGTGTCCCACAAGCCAATATGGCGCTGCTACTACCCTGCAGGGTCCGTAGATATCTGCCTGCTCACACCATTTGATATGTTGGGACCCTTACATGTGCGGGTGGCACATTGATTATCCTTTTGCAAAATTCTGACACTGAAGGATCCATGGTGTGCATTCATAGTCATCAAGACGATATGACATGTCACCCCATCTATCTGACAGCCATTTGTAGCGCTCAGGGGCACATGTGCAGGCGTTTGCACAGGATGTCTGTCACCTGTGAGTGCTAACGCAAATAATTGTCTAGCCAGGGTTACTCGAGGGTCCGGAAGACCCCAATTGCGGACCATGATGAAAGCCCCCCGTCACATCAGCGGCGCAGTGCCTGAAATCAGCACACCATACATTCACGTCTACAGTGACAGTGCAGATCTATCATCTTTCAGACACGGCAGCTTTGCAAAAAATGAAGTGGTTTAAACGAGACTTGACATGCTCTCGCCTCCATCAGGCTGCCTGCTGAACACCAGGAGCAGGACATCACGTGTGTACTGCACACAGTCTAGGTCCCACTATCACGGGGTTTCCCAAGCCTCGAGCGCTGTTGTGGGGACACCAACCACTTATTGTGATATCCTCTGATCGCGCGTTTGGAACTTGGCCAACAATCGGGAGACTTCTAACCTGTGTGAGACGTACTTCTGGATGTAAGATGCATACATCTGAGATACTGCCAGTGTCTGCACGTGAGTCCATATCCACTGTAGACATTCTGTATGGGAGGGATCGCAGGCTTGCCACTGTGAGCCCTGACTAGATGCTGGGGAAGGAAGTTGTACTACACTAGTACAACCCCAGGCTTTGCAGCAATGGATCTCTGGCGAAGCACCTGTATGCCCCTGATGTGTGTTCTCTTCGCCGCCGAACGTCTATCGCGAGGTTACGATGAGCGTTGAGTCTTAAGCAACCGATCTTACATTGTAAGCAGCCCTAGCGATAGCAACGGTGGACAAACTCCGGTCCTAAACAGGAGGCTTCCGCCTTCTCCGCCAGCCGAGACAACCTTTCGCCTTTCGCCGTCTCAATAGCCAGCCATTGTGGATGCGCAACGGGAGATATGCTTTAGCTGGCGCGGACCCTCTTGTTGATGGACAAAAGCAGTGCCGAGCGGCTCTTTGACTATGCCTAGCCTAGCCTATGCTTCGTGGGCGGGGCTGCTCCCAGCGGCTAGGGCTGTCATTGCTAGTTAGGCAGCATCTACACCGTGCAGATGCTCACGTGACGTAAGCACCATGTAGAGGTAATCTTATCTAACTCAGATATCAATTATCCCTACACCATGAGATATCCTTGGACGGCTCTTTGGAACGTGGGATTCCGGGTGTATCTTTCAATGGTGCTCTGCAGCGGAGGAAAAGAATCATCAGGTAGCCTGGGGGTTCTACAGCAGCACAGTGGGCTACACGCCCACTAAGAGTGAAGGCCCATCACCTTGGCCGACAAGTTGCTGCGTTTAGGCCTACAAGCCTTGTGTGATCAGTGGCCAATCTGGTGCTGCTGACTTCTGGGAACAGCCTTGCAGCTCTGCCTTCAGACAATGTCTGTTGATCCATGGCACTGTATCCCAACCCACTGACCCCAGCCCACTGACCAACATGTCGAGTGTATCATGCGTAGATGCTTGAAAGCTGCCAAGTCGCTCTGGTAGATCAGCATGCAATCAAACAGCACTGTGCCGGCATTGGTTCTGCTTTGAGTGAAGGCTTTGTGAACCAGCATCTAAGAGGCACCTGAAAGCAGACACTCTCTTTGAACCCGACCGCCCGTGCGTCAAACTCATTTGCACTGTAGAGCCTGCATGCATGCCATTTGCAAAAGTCTCAGTCGGCTTTTTAGGGCAATGCACATGTCAATGCTCGGATGAAATATACACACTAGGGTGCGCTCGCAGAGGGCTTGGTGCTCAAGAGCGCTTGGTCACTGTGACGAAACACGTAACAGCCTTGCGATCCTATGTGGCAAATTTTGCACACTTAATAAGTGATACTGAGGAGTCTTTTTGCAGAGCAACATGTAAGCGATGGAGTAGTCGTGACATCTGCATGCACAGCAAACTTAAGGATTCAACAATTGATTGCCCTGCGGCATTATCTGGGTGGTGAGCAGCATCAGAGGAACTCAGATGCAGTGAGGAGAGCAGGCACCCACCCCTGTTTACAGCTGATGCTGCTGCAGGTGTAGTCGCTGCATGTGCAGGTGCCATTTAGCTCGCTTGGCAATCCCAACTTCGCAGTGCGGCACCTGCGCCCACCTCGCGGCATCAGGATGCATTGCTCAAAGCATTCATGTCATGCCACAGAGCCGAGGCTACCTCCGGGTTGGCAGCAGACGGATGCCCTGTGGTGCGTGCTGCATGACGGGTGATGCCCAAGGCTGATTGGTGTTCAGACAGCACAGATGCGTTCATTGCATGCGAGGCAGCGGTGCTTGAAGGTTTGCAGCAGGAGATGTGCTTCAAGTATGACAAGACGTATCGAAGCACAGTGCGCAAGAGGCATGCTGCACTTACATGCCCTGGGCAGACAGCCAATCTGAAGGAAAGGGGACACTCTGCTTCTTGGCAGCTGCCATGTATGACAAGGTGAAGGTGTTTGTGGCCTTTGCTTGTGCAGCGTAATTCCTACCGAGGCATGTGGCATTGCTGCTTGAGCATGGCGGAGTGGACCCGCAGCACGCCTTGCCCTCTGCACCGCAGTCCTGCGTGAAGCACAGCTCCTTGTCACTGTCCCAGGGAAGCGCGACCTCTGTTCCTGCACAGAGGTTTGTCCAAAAATCTGACTGCATTGTCTTCATCTGCAAAGCACTGCGCCTGGCGATCCGTGATCGCCTTGAGCCCACTCCTCCATGAGCTGAGCGTTCACGTTTCATCACTAGCAAGGAACAGGCTCCTCCTGTACATGGTGGGCCTTGGCATCATGCTGCATCACGCTTCAACGGTGCAAGGCTGTTGGGGATCTGCAAAGGACAGCTGTCCGTACTTTGTAGCAAGCGCATAGAAGGATAACATGAAAACAGACCGCTGCCAGGCTGTGTCCGTTGGTCTGCAGGATGGCTCTCAGTGTGACCTCAAAGCATCATGCGTGTAGAAGACACATGAACAGGAGGAATACAAGCCTTACCTCTGGATTCTGCATGCATGCGAATGCGTACTCAAGGGTCGCGATGCTGGTATTCCTGAACAATTTACAGAACTGTCCCTGAGGGCACCCTCCTGTTGGACAACCTGCATAGAATGCGCTCTGCTCAGAAGCAAGCACTGCTACCAGCAGACCTTAGAGAGCAAACCAAGACACGAGACATGCTAAACTGAACACTTTGCAGCTGGCGAACAGTCAAGTGAAGCCTTTGTAGACATGGACGTACTCTAGTACTACAGGTATGGCTGTTAGTGTGTGAGTATTGACTGCTTTACACGTCTTCGTTTCACGACACTCGCACGTCTTTTACCCCCAACAACGGTCCCTCACCGTTCTGGGGCTCGCTCTGCGCCCCTAAGGCGAGGAGAAGGAGCACTGCTGCTCTGAGAATTCTCATTCCTAGGACCTTGAACACGGATGAGCGCAGTAAGGCAGGCACCTGGAGGAAGGGCGAATTTAAGTTGACAGCGACGAAAGGGAAGTAAGCCCAGATGATATCTTCAATGTGTATGGGTCACTGGTGAGGCGTGCCCGTATATTTACGGGCGCGAGCGCTGGCAGCCGGCTTCTCATCAGTGTTCGCGGCAGAACATTTTCAACGGTATTCTGCCAGTTGTCATGACGTCATGCGCTTGTCTCTCACTCACAATTCTTCACTGCTAAGGTGGCAGTGCTTAGTCAATTGACAGTGCAAGGTGCACAGCAACTCGTTGTTGGTTGCAATTGCAAGCAGCTTGAATTGCTTTTAGAAAGCGGGGTAGCGGTTCTTGATTTGACCCACCCGCCTACATCCTGGGTTGTTTGAGTTTGAATCTGGTTTTCCAACCCTTGGGAGGATGCCAGAGTTAGACTCAAACCCTGGAGGCCGAATGATTACTAGGAGTTCTGTGTAATAGATGACCTGGCTCGCACGGTCAGAATACAGTGAAGTAATGCTAGGAAGTGAAAAGTGCTCAAATTCTTCGCTGGCCCCCATGGAGACTGAGCTGACTGGCAAATTGAGTTCTGCGTCCTGGTGGTTATTTCAAGTTAGTACACAATGCAGCTATGTAGCTGAGTCAACCACCCTCGAGACCTAACTTTGCTAAACAAATCACTCATCCAGAAGACAAAGTATCGCATTGCTGTGGAATATGATGTCCAAACAGGCTATCAGTTCTGCTGCTGTTCCGAACACTGCAAGATCATCAGAGTATTTTAAATGTAGTGAAAAGGCACAGCAGGCAGCCCGCTTACCCAGTAATGCGAGGAAACACTGGGATCATCGAAAGGCATTCCCAAAATGAGAGGAGGCATATCGCTCTCAAAACTCAGAAACAAACATATGAACAAAATGAGAGCTATTTTGTAGCAGAACTTGCCATCTTGACAATTCTGCGTTGTCGCTTATGCTGAGAAAACGCACAGATGCAGTCTGGGATGATCTTGATATTTGCCCGAGGACGTGCCTGTCACTGGATACTAAGTTATGCACGTATGCAACATGGGTTGCGAGACCAGGCGAGAAGCATTTACTTTTTGCGGTACTGTTGGTTTTCCGAGGGCCTTCCAGTGTCACGGCGTTGTATGCAGAGGTCCTTGCTTTTCAGGATGGGCTGCCATAAATTGCCTAGAGACATAGCTGCATGGCCTGGCATCCCTAGGCTGCAGAGGATTTGCAACATGTGTCAATATAGGACCATTGGGGATGAGCAGCACATGTTGATTGAGTGCTCTGCGTTGCAGGATCTGCGTGACAGGCGCCGTCATCTCTTTGAGGGTGTGCAGATTGAGGTCATGGTATCGTTCATGTGGCAAGATGACATGATAGGCGTGGCGCGATTCATTGATGAGTGCCTAGAAAGGATCCTCTACACTTCTGATCAGCCCTGAAATGGCTGGAAAAGATGTGATGAATCTTTCTCTCTCTGTGTTGATATACTGGCTTTGAGGGATCCTTGCCACATTGGCAGGACACCCCAAGTCATCAGCATTAGGCTTCTTCTACAATGCTCAGACCAAGCCTGATTTGATGTGCAGCCGGTCTGGGAGGACTGCAACAGCTGCAACACCAAAGACTGGGTATGCCTCTTTTCCCAACACTCCCTCACCGTCTTCAAAGTTACACGAAGCTCTCTGCTGCAATGATCTAACAATACTCTCTAGACAGCTTGACAATCTCTGCAGGTAGCTAAAATCAAAGCATGGCATTATCCATTGTTGAAGCCTTTCCTAGCTACAATGTATTGCTATAGCTCTGGACCACCACCGACGCTACATCAGGCTCCGACCTTGGACTCTTTGCAATGAATGATGAATGACTCATTACATCTTTTCCGGCCAACTCAGGGCTGATCAGATGTCAACTCACCCAAGGCACGGCCAGCTGACACACAAGCTCTCTCTCAATATCAATTGACAACATGATGTACACTGCAGCCTCAAACAGTCCACACTCATGTTTCTGTTCTGCAGCACACATGCGCAAGCAGAGTTCTGCGAATCGTGCATCGCGCATGCAACTCAATCCTACCTGTGTTATTTGTTGTATTTTGTATGCAGTACTCGACTCTTTCTCGAATTGGACCTGGCACACACGTGCTCACGCAAAGGGCTGCTTGGCCTCAATCCCAGCCCTATCTGCTGCCAGCAGAAAGCAGCCAATCATATTGGCAAGCCTCTGCTTGAACCGTGATGGGCACTTGGTTGGCTTGTGCTTGTTACCTTGGTCATGTAGAGGGGCGTTGCGATGGAGATGGCTAAAAAGCCCTCACTGACATGTGCGTAGTCTTGCCCGAGCTTGCCTCGTAGAGCGCAATGCTTAGGCGCCAGAGGTAGCTGCCGCAGCAGCAACAGCTGCACTGCTCTGGAAAGACATACAGATGGGCGGATTTACCTTGGCAATTGACAGGATGCATTCAGGGATTGTCCACAGTCCGTCACCGGCTATCAGCCCAGATGCTGCTGCAGGCACCTGCAGCACAGCAGGGAATATGCACACTAGCTTGGACTCTTTGAAGGTCTGCGCACTTATGCCTGCCAGTTACTTGCAGCATTAACAGGCATGGAAGCAGCTGCATGACCCAACAGAAACAATTTGAGCTATAGGGAAAGGGGTGCTGCCACATCAGCAGTCTTACCTTAGTGGGTGCAGCCCTCATCGGCTGTCCAATACCAGTAGGCCTTGACAAGGGCTCCAATGAGAGCCGAGACTGCCACATGTGCACCCACATAAAAGGGGATGGCCATGGCCATGGGTACTGGAATGAGGACAGAAAATCTGGTAGGCACTAGGTCACGCATGAGGGACATGAGCAGCGCAAGCAGGAGGAAGCCGATCATCATCTGTCCGCAGTGCTTGGGCAGCATCTTGAAGCCCTACGTGTGATGTAACAATGATTGGGCATGAGAATAAATAGCACGTGATCTTTATTATGCTGGCACCACCTTTGAATGTCAGCACAGGGTTGGACAATCACATCATGCGTTGTGATCTGCCATGATGCACAGTTTGAATCCGACCTTGTTGTTCATGCGGACCTTATGCAGTGAAGCTGACAAAGAACATGATCCAGAGTGACCTTCTGTAGTAATGCCGTTCAGCTCTGCAACACATACATGCAGCTGCACAGGAGAACGTAACAAGGGAAAGCAGACGCAAGGTGTTTGTACGGCCACACCTGGGTGCCAATGACAGCCATGCCTCTGTAGATGTTAGCGAAGGGCGCCTTGAAATCTGAGGCAGAGTCCCCGATCTTGAAAGATTGCCAGTACAGCTGGAAAGTCAGTGCGCAATGAAGCAGCCTGCAGCAGAGGCAAACGCTCTAATATACTATATCTATATTCAGACTGGTCGAGTATCTCATGCTATGCAAAGTGGTTGTCATCGCTGTCAGCTGAGTTTTGAAGCACCCTTCAGAGTATTTCACAACTGCTTTGTGCTTACCCATGAGCGCTCCTGCTATCTGAGCTATAAACATGGCTCTAGGACTGCTCATGGTGATGTGCCCCGTCTTGAAGTCCTGCACGACTGCACAAAGCTGAGGTTCCACTGCTGCCACACATGTCCACAAACGCACAGCATGTACAAGGCACGGGTCTCAACAGTGCTTATAATGAGGTAGAGTCCAATGCCTGCATGATGGTCCCCGCAGAGGAGGTTGCAGCCATGACAAAACCGGCCACTGCCAGACCTGTGATGACTCCCCCTGCATTGCCTCCAGCCCACATAGCAAACAAAAAAATGGCCACCTGCATATGGGTAGGCTCTTGCAGGGATTGCGTGCGGCTCGGAATCTGGGAATAAACCATGCAAGGGAAAGCAATGTCCTCATCTGCCGATCCATGTCAAACCCACACTCCGTGGGTCTTGCCAAACCGTCCACTGCTCAGTTTGCTAAGCTAACTTGTATGATCACTATTTGCAATGGCTGCTGGAGCAGAGGAAGAACGTACTGTGCCATAGACAGGGCTCATGTCAAAATCTGTCAGGCCAGCTCCATACGCATTTGCTATGGCAAAGAAAGGTGTGATGACAGCTGAGACCAGCATGTAATACCTGCAGAGCACAGTCAGCGCCTCGGACCTGTGCCAGGCAGACCAGTGATACTCATGCGTTCCCAACTCAGAAGCAGCCACTCTGCATCCTCCCTTCATCTTCTGGCTGACCATGCGATTGATTGCACAATCCGCACCTAGTTTGGCACCTGAAAACAGGCAGACTGAAACATGGCTAAATTGCTGCTAGGGATGTGTGACATACCATTCAACAGCAGGGTAAAGCACAGGAATGACCACTATGGCAATCACTGCAAAAACCACGTAGCCAGCAAGTGCAATCCACGAAGGGATGCAGCCCTTCAGAAAGACATTGTCCTGCATCTTCAGCCTGCAATCCGCCTCGTTGCGCAAAATCATGCTGATTTGCTGCATCGAGCCTGCGCCGCCTGGACACGTGCAGATGCATTTGTTGCTTATAGATGCAATTCCGTTGCTGGGACTGCATAATCTGCTGAGCCTCCCAAGCACTTTTGGGGCTCAAAGACGCCTGATTTGCAGCAGACCTGCTGTAATAAAGATGAGTCTTGCCAGCAGAAGGCCTTTGTCCAGGCAAATGATGCCACTACTCACAATGCCTGCAGAAGAGCATTGTGACCATATAGAACATGTTCATCTCCAAGTCAGCAGACTTACCAGTGCCAGCAGTGGCGACAGCACTGCTCAAGGGATCAGCAGAATTGTGGGGGACAGAGGCATCCTCAATGCAAGAGGTGTCTGGGATCGCCCTAGCGTCACCCCGAACCTCAAAGTCTCGATGGGCAGGCATGGTGCTTCCCAGGCTCCTCCTGTCTTGCATCTGGTCATTTCTGTACACCTGCACAGCATCATGGCCAAAGAAGTCAAGCCACAAATTGCAACATGCAACCTGAGAAATGCTGTGACCGAATTGTGTCACTGGGAAAGCCTGCAGAAGCCTGGTATCTGTCAGTCACGCTGGCACAGCTTCTGGCTGGCCTGCACTTTATGACCTCTTGGCTACTGCATGGCTGTTGGCATGATGCTAATTTTGAAGATCTTGAGGGCTGGCAAGAGCACACCTGAAGTGACAGGATGCAGATCTTGAGGAAGTTGTATAGGCCGTCCCCTATGAAGATGGCAATGGGGATAAAATTCTGCACAGTGCATGTGCATGTCAGATTGCCATCACAGTTGTCCAATAATTGCTGGCAATTGTCTGAGACCAGTGTCTAATCTAATGAAAGATCCGGCAGAGCAGAGCAAGATTGAGACAGCCTTGAGGCTCCGGAATTCGAGAGCCTTACTTGAGCAATACACGTCATCATCAAGGGGAGGACACCTTGTAGCCAAAGATGCCTCGAAAGTCTTGGCTGGTAAGGCCTGCAGGGTACCAGTTACCCTCATGCTTTGTGATGAGGGGCCACATGATGCCGTTTGAGACAATGGCCCCAAAAACCAGGGAGTAGGTCACCACATAAGGAATGATCATCCCTGTAAGGGCACAAGGTGGCCTATCAGCAAACGCACAGGCTGATCTTTATATCACTGATCCGACGAAGCTGCCCTAGACAGCAGGTTGGCAGGCATGCAGGGAGGATTGCACTTCCTACAGCAACAGAATGTAGGGAAAAGCTTTTCAGTTTGACCAGCCACCTTCAAGAGAAAGGCTGATGCAGAGCATGGTACATCTGAAGATCAGAGCTTACCCACGCCAACATAGGTGAGGGAGAAGTCCCAATTCCAGGTGTGGGCCAGTGCAATGAGTCCCAGGGAGGGAAATTGGCTGAAGCCACAGCCAGCGGCTCCAGCTGGCCCCCCAAAGAACCACTTGAATGTAGACCAGAGGAGGGACGTAGTCCCCCAATAGGCCATGGTCTTCACCTACAGGAGAGTGAGCTCCAGTATCCAGATATTCAAGATGCAATACCCTTGAGCTGGCCCTCTTGTAATGCCTTGCATCTAACACCACATAGCAGAGGCAGAATTGCCCTCAGCAGCTCATGATGCACGCATCCGTAGGCAATGTTGCATCCAGACAGAGCTCCCGTGTGTCCAGCGTCAGCAGCACAGATGTCAGGGGAGCAGATGAAGCAAAAGGGACTAACGAGCACCGACTCGCCTGCTGATGGGCCTGGGTCTCTCCTTTGGGGGTATGAAGTCCAGTGATCAGGATCCCAGTGGCTGTTCCGGAGGGAAAGTGCAGACGGTAGTCAATTATGAATTTCTTGCGCATGAGCACCAGCATGAAGATGCCACTGAAAGCAATGCAGAACATGTAAGGGATAGTGCGTGACATGATCGGCTCGTAAACGTCCTGCAGGATTGCCGGACACCATCAATCGCCCTCTCAAGAATTTCACCATTCTCCATAGACTTGCAAAAGAGAGAGAGCTCTGTTGTCTGTTACACTGCAGTGCAGACCATTGCTGATGGCAGACACTGTGCAAAACACAGGAGGGCATGGGAAACCACAGGGCAGGGCTTCTCCAAGAGTCGCAGCGAGGCAGAGAGGCTCACTTGAGGCCTATTACCGGCAATTGGTCCCAGGTTGGCAAAGGTCTGCAAGTCCATGGACAGCAGGTAGCAGCCAAAGCCGCCGGCAAATGCAAGGCTATAGCATGAAACCACACATGTCTGCACCACTGTATTTTCCTACGGCACAGGAGGTCTGGGCTGCTTTGTCGTGTTCTCGTAATAGGCATCTGTTTTCATGTGATTCTTGACCTTTTGCCTTGGGGCTCGGCTAGGTCAATCAAATCATTGTCCCTCGAACAAAAAGCTTGTTTCATTGCTTATTAGAGATTATGCATATACTCAAGCAGACCTGACTATGAGACTGACGCACAAATCAAAGGGTGTGACAGAAGGACTTGCCTGCGGGGTAAACCCACGGGCATCAATGCCAAGGAGCTTCAGCACTCCCACCCAGCCCCTTAGGAAGATGAATCCCAGTAGACCTGCTGCAATATTGAGCGAGGGAACAATGCCTGTCGTCAGGTTGAGCTTGTGCACAATGATGCTGAAGATTGTCCCAATGATAGCCGCAGAGGCAAGCGCCCGAAGCTGCATGATAGAGGCACACTATAGTTACGTTTGCACAACAGCCTTCCAAACAGCTTGGCCTAAGGAAAATCGAGTAAGGTGATTGGCAGCGGACGGCAATGTTGCGTCAAGCAACAATGCAAGTTGGCCATCTGCAGACTTCCAGAAGCCAGACTTCCAGAAGCCATGCTCAGCAAAGCATGTGAGCGTAGGCCTGCAGCTACTGTTGAGCAGTATCTGGGCCTGACTGTGATCTGATGTCCCCATGGTACTGGGTTGGGGATGCAGTCATGGCTTCCTCCCCCCTCCTCATTCCTGTTGCTTGATGACTCCTCTGCAGAGCTAACTCTTTTGTGCCTTTCATCTTCCTTCCTGTCATGGGTTTTGGGGCCTGCATAGCACCAGACACATTTTGTTTGATAGCGATTTGGTGCCCTGCAGATTGCAAGTCATAGCTCAAAGGAAAGATGTGCGCAGAATTCATTTGTAAAGTACACTCCTGCATCTAGTCAGCCCGCCCTAGATCCTATGGTGTGACTACACTGATGGGGAATAGCCAAATTACTGACGCCCAGTTTTAGCATGGACAAGTGAAGACGCAAGTTATGCAGCTGAAAAGGGCCAAGGAACCACAAGGAGATTGACAGCATCATGCTGCTGATGAATACTTAATCCACGCATGCATGAAAGCGCACAAAAGGTAGTGGATACCACCATCCCTTGCGTCGGCAAGATCGGTGATAAGCTATTCGATCTCTTGAACCATGGCGCTGCATCATGCGCTGTATGATACGCGATGGGCGGAGGGCACATCTTGCTGTAGGACGCCCCTCACTGTCCACAGTGGCAAGGCATGCAACACCTTGGATACTGTGGGAAGCTTCCATCCCGCAGCAGGTTTCTATGGGGCCTCGTCAATCTTGCAGCCCAAAGAGATGCCGAATGCCCCTTGGGCACCACACCAGCGCCAACAGAACTTCTGCCTGTACACGCTAGTAGAAGCCTCAGTCGACAGGCTGAAACACCACTCTTTGAAGCACGCCGTGACAACTTGTCACATGCAGAAGCCCAGCGACTCCTCACCAATTGTCACAAGGTGCTCAACCCAGTTGTGGCGAAGGTTCTCAACAGCGTGTGGCACTTCGTGATGCCCTGATGTCATCGTAACGACAATACAGATGATTCTGGAGCACGACTGACACCAGGAACACAGACATACACTAAAAGCGTCTTCAGGGCCCAGATGCCCTACACGTGACCGTACGGTACTCCATGATCTTTGCCATCCATCACACCTGCACTTCGGTCCTAGACTGATCTCCGGGCCAACATCAGTAAAGCCAGGTGACGAGACTGGTCTAGATTGCTTTCAGCCTTCCCGACTTGTCAGCTGGCCACAGCAATGCCGGCTTCCCAATCAGCTACAGGAACACACGTGCAATCGGTGGCTGTCAGCGCACCTTTGACGAGGTGCACGCTTGAGCTGCTTGCAGCCTCTCGAGTGAGACTGCGCGGGCTACAAGGCTGTGGTGCAGTTGTCGCAGTGTGATGCGCGCTCAAAGGCGCCCCTTCTCGTCAACCTCGGAATGGGCACACTAGCTGCACGTGGGATCCCTGAGTGTCCCTTACTATTCCCTCTCATCACTCATCCAGAGGATAAGCTTCCATGGCGGGACTCTTCCAGCCCTTTGGACACAAAAGCTCGCTAAATGCACATTGATGCAACAGGCATCCAGCACGTGACGGTGCTCGATCGAATGGGGCCTCCTGCAGGGCTTGCGAACCTTACGACTGCGTTTGCAAGGCAGGCAGTTCACTTATTGCGAAAGGCTGCTGGCTGAAATCAAACAGGCTGATAACTGCTACGTTAGCTTCCCCAACAGCTTCTCACAGAGTGTACGACCGATCCGATCCGATGAGTCATTCTCAGCAACACATGCCATGCAGTGCTTGAGGTGCCACAGACGACGGATCCATCGTCACAGCTGTTCTGTCTGATTGACCTTGACACCTCTTAGGTACTTTGAAGGGAAATTATACCGCGTCGTTGAACATCGCCAAACGCCGAGCAGACAGTCGCCGACCAAATTTTGTCTCGAAGAGACACACTTTACGATTGGGTGCGGCTGAAGAATGAAGCGTTGGACACTGGCGATGCTAACAATTGTGGTCGCGCTGGTGTTCTCCATGGAGCAGGCAGATCTGGGCGTGGTGCAAAGCCTTCATGGTAAGAATGAGTGCATCATGCACCATGATGGGGGACTTGCTCGCATTGCATTGACACACTCACATATACTAAGGGTGTGATGACTGGCAGGTCTGGTGCCTACGTGCAAAGCCCATCGCCAGGATTCTCGGCTGCTCTGCTGTCACTGCTGGTCTGCTCACAACGTTGGATGACCCTGTGTGGAGTCACCCAGGTGTGTGCTGATAGCAGACACCTGCGAGGAGTGTCAGATTGCTGCATGCCTGCTGCTGGCTGATCAGACCCTCGTGCACTGATGGTGCGGTAACAATGTGAGGACAGCGAGACAGGCCGGTGTTGGCTGCACGGTGCAAGCAGGACGCTACCAAGGGCAGCCCCACAAGAGTCACAGACAAGTGGCACTGAGCACAGCTTGGCAAGGCGGCGCTTGTACATCTGTACAACGCAAAGTAGGGTTGAGCTGCTGGTACAGGGTCATATGTCAGAAGCTTTGTCGTACTACGCTGAGCAGAAGGCATCAGAGTCTATACTGCGTTCCACTCTCTCCCCTCTGCATAAACGTCCTGCCAGCTGCAGGTGCATGCCTGCCAGCTGCAGGTGCATATGCACCTCGCAGGTCCAAACATGCTGAGGCTAACGAAGCGCGCCGCACAAGAATTGTGGAAAAAGTCGATTCTGAACCAGAACGCTCGTCATCTCACTCATTCTACCTGAGATCTCTCCTCTAATAGCCTGTTACGAGCTTCTGTGGGTGCTGAGAAAGAAGCTGTTGATGTCTGCCGCCAATGGGCGGCCCCAGCCAGGAAGAATGCAATTGCAGCAGCAGATCTGCAAACCTGGCAGGGGTAAATCTGACATAGAAATTGACCCTGCCATGCACAAAGCATGGCTGGCTGCCGCTGCCTGGTCAGGACGGAGCACTTCCAGACGATTTGGTGCGTTGCTGCCGGACGAGTTGGGCGGGTTGCTGCTGCCCGACTTGGGTGCGGGACACCCAGAAGACTTGGGCTGGGCGCCGCTGTTGGCACGCTTGAAGCGGCCAACCTCACCAGACGCGGTCCGGCCAGAGGTCTTGTGCGCGACGCCGGGCAGGAAGCTGGAGATGACCTCAAAGCACTGCTCAGCGGTCGGGCGGCGCTCGGGCTCGCTGATGCACCTCGCCACCAGGTCTGCCACCTCCTGCGGCGCCTCCTCTGGCACCCTGCGCGCACCCGCTTGGTCTGTCTCAGTGCTCCCGTGTCATTGCAGAGCATGCTGCACACTCTGCAAGTAGCGTTGAGACCCTTCTAAAGCATCCACAGGCACTCAAGATCTGGCGCGCACGCCATGCCCCCTCTTAGCCTCGTCAAAGCGCTCTGCGAGCCCCGCAGAAGATCTCAAGCATCAGTGGTACTCTTGGAATTCTTCAGCAGGCAAGCAGTGCAAGAAAGGCAAGCTCTGCGAGAAGCGCACTCGATGTCCCGCCGGTTGCCTCTCCGGGCTGGGCGCTCCAGGGTGCAGATCTCCCAGATGACCACCCCAAAAGAATAGATGTCCGCCTTGCTCGTCACCTTGCCTGCAGAGCGGAGCACAGAGGGTCAGTGCAACCCACAGTGTCCCACCTAGCGACCTCACCGAGCCACCTACAGATGCAATGTCTTTCCACAGGCACCCAACCCACTCCCTTGTTTGTTGAGGTAAGTCCTTGACAGCATGGCACTTTTTGATGGGCTCTTGCCTGATCAGCATGTCAGATGGACGTCCACAGTACATGAGGCGCACATCCCCTCAGTGACCTCAGGACATCCAGTGTCACGTGCTGGGCCAGGCATCGATGCAGCACAGTGGACAAGGGCAATGTGCACGCAGACAGATCGCTCACCTCCCAGGATGACCTCGGGCGCCAGCCAGACCATGTGCCAGCAGGCGCCATCTGGCTGAGGTAGTCCTGGCTCATCAGCGCGGCCAGGCCCACATCCGAGATCTTGGCCGAGCCGTCGCCCGCGATGAGGACGTTGCTGGACTTCAGGTCCAGATGCACGACCCTGCGCGGCACCATGGCCTCTCGATACACCGCTCACATGGGCTCATCAGGAGCGTATGGTCAGCTCACATCTGAGGTCTCGGCCAAGCCGCCGTCTGCAATTAGGACGTACCAGGACTTCACATCCAGATTGGCTACCTTACTAGGGCATGCAGCTTCCACTATCGACTACCCATGCTTCACTCTGAGCTCCTCTCAGGAGAGTTGAAAATCACTTTGCATGCACGCACCTCACATGGCTGTCGCAAACAGTCCTCATTCCTCGGGCTTAGCCAGCAACATAACTATCCCCATGAGAGTCAAAAGAGGAGTGGCAGAACCTGCATCGTGTACTCCTGACAAACACGGCCAGGCTGCATGACAAGCTGCCCTCTACGCAGCAACAAAACAGCACTTCAGATCTCGCAGGCAGTGGAGGGCCGAGGGCTTGCCGTGAGCAGGCCTTTCGTCCCCACGCCCTGCTTGGAGGTTGTGCTGGCCGCCCTTTGTCTGTTGCGACAGCCTGATACAGATGAAGACCGAGCAGCTGGGGCTCACTTGAGGTCGTGCAGGCAGTGCAGGCCCAGGGCAATCTCGTACGCGACCTTCTTGCCCCGCAGCTTCCACTGGAAGATGCGCTGCCGGCCTTGTTGGTGCGCGGGAGCTGGTCCCACAGCGTCCCCGTTCTCCATGTAGTCCATGGCCAGGATGGTGTTCCCCTGTGCAGGCATGCATGCGGTTGAGGCCGTTCCCCTGACGTCGTTGCCACTGCGGGATGTGCTGGCGCGCCTTGCTGGCGCGCGGCAGCTGGTCCCACAGGTTGCTATCATCTTCAGCACCCACATGACTTGTGGCCAGAATCAAGTGCTGTGCAAAGTCCCATTGGCTTGGTGAGCCGCTGTGCGCAGTGTGTCAGAGGACACCAGCCATGCGCAGTACTTGGAAGATGTGGGCCCTTGTAGGTGCATCACAGTCACCGTCCTGGATCACAAGCCAATCAGCAAAGCCCCCAAGGACACACAGTCACAGTCTGCTTCCCTGCAGCACGAATCTGACGCGGATGAGAGGGGCGGCATGAGCGCCCATGGGACACGCAGACGAATTCTGCAGGGTGCTGAGCCTTATCCAGGCGCTCACCGGCAGCAGCGAGGCGCCGACAAAGGGGACGATGTAGCGGGAGCCCCTGCACGCCCTCAGGATGGCCATCTCCTGCAGGAACTGCGCCTGCTGCTCTGGCCTCTGGTTGATCAGCCGCTTGATGGCGACCGGGGACAGCCGGTAGCGGCCCCTGACCACCACCCCAAAGGCACCCTTGCCCAGCTCCACCTCTCTGCCATCCTCATCAAGCTCAATCTGCAGCACGGCAGCAGGGAGATGAGCACCAGCAAGCGCTTCATTGAATCTGTCAGCAATGAGCCCCACCAGGTGCAGATGCATAGCTACAGACATGCTGCACTGCCAAGCAGTGCCTTGGTACTTAAAAAGTGCAAGCCGTGGCAGGCCCCGTGCCCAGAACAGGGTCTGGGCCTGAGACGGCCGAGCCTGAGCATCAGCAAAGGCCTGCGGACAGAGTTTGTACGCAGGTCGCTGGCCTCAGCTCAAGCGTGGTCAAGTAGAGTCTCTCAACCCCTGATGCACATGTGCGGCAGCATCTCCCATCACGCTACATGCGTTTTGCCTCGCTGGTATGGCTCTCCGCTGCCTCTGCTCATGCCCCTGCCATGGGTGGAGGCCATGGTGAACAAAGAGGGTAGCCACGGGGGGTGTAATGATAGCTGACCTCCAGGGCGTCAAGGTTGAGCTCCCAGTCCTTGCTGGACATGTGCGGCAGTGTCTCGGGCTGCGCATCATCCTCGCGCGCCGGCTCCGATGAGTAACCCGAGCCCTGGCTGCGGAACGAGGCGTCCCGGGAGGAGGCATGGCCGAGGCCCGCCGCCCTGGGGTGGGCATGCCGTGCATGCTGTGCGCGCTCTGTTTGCTCAGCACAGCGTGCATGCTGGAGGGCGCCTGGGCGAAGGGCACGACGCTGGCGGGCGCTGAGGCGTGCTTTGGGGGCGGAATGAGCTTGTTGGTGTCCTGCAGGTCGTCGCTGCCCTCACTGTAGCGGTGCGCATTGATCTGCAGCAGACAGAGATCTGCGTTAGCCCAATGTGATATGCCAGCAAGCCTCCTTCAGCAAATCCACGCTGGAGACGCTCTTGGCAGGCGGCACAATGGCAGATACACACTTCAGGCTTCGTCATCGTACAGCAGGGCAAATTTGGATTGGTCGTCTGAGGAGATGCTGAGCTGCCCCACCTTGTCATCTCCAGGCGCCGCCATGCTGACGGGGGTCCTCTCTACCCTGCTCCCGCTGCGGCGCCTGCGGCGGAGCACAAAGAACAGCACGACAGCCGCTAGAGCTGCCAATGCCGCAATTCCCCCAACAAGGCCAGCGATGACTGCGCTCAGATTGGATGATGGGCCGCTCTGTGGCGGGGGTGACAGACTGGATGTTGAGCCGCCCTGTGACGAAGGGGTCAGACTGGATGACAGGCCGCCCTGTGGCAAAGAGGCCGGATTGGACGACGAGCCGCCCTGTATTGATGGGGTCAGAGTGGACAACGGGCCACCCTGTGGCGCAGGGGCCGGACTGGGTGACGGGGGCGCCCCTGTGGTGAAGGGACTGGATTGGATGACGGGCCGCCCCGTGGCGGAGGGGTAGACTGGATCGCGGGGTTGGCTGAGACGCTGCATTGCTTGCCATTGAGGAACTGCATCGCTGCGGCGTTGCCGCTGCCTGTCTTCTGCAGCATAGTCAGCCCTGGAGGGATTCCACCACATAAGCCTGGGTTGCCTGCGCACAGTCAAATCGCCTTTGGATAGGTCACTTGCCACATACATCCGCTCATACAGCTTGGCGTTCACATGATATGACCGCTCCTATCAGTGCGCTGCTGTGACCGGCCCGGCTCACAATACAAGCAACTGCCACCACCTGACACACACCATTGCCTTGGGTGCCGCAGCCTGCCCTCATGTGCGACATTCATCTGCCCTTGCTCCTCATCCTGGGTGCCTTTGCATCAATGACTGCGCCGCTCTCATCACAGGCACCACTGAAAGCAGCGCACCTGGGAGCAGCGCCAGCCCCTGCAGATGTTTGAAGCGGGGGATGTGCGCCGAGTTGGTGCCCCAGCTCATGGGCAGGGAGCCCGAGAGGTTGTTGTTTGTCAGGGTGAGGTTTGACAGCATTGGGAAGGAACCACCCAAACCCCAGCTAGAAGGCAGCGTCCCTGCAATGCATTGTACTGATGTTGGCACAGGACGATGCGCATGCGCACAACATCTATCCTCAACGGCTTTCTTTCGTTCATTCCGCCCTTTGCTTGCAGAGGGCATCCCACAGTGTGCATGCCTCATTACACGAGTGCTCTCCATGCAAAGCCAAGATACCAAATATGTTGTCCTTTTGACCAGGAGGACCACTCCGAGTGTCCAGAGTATCAGCTTGTTGGCAGCATCCTCAGCGGGAAGATCTGCATTTTCCGGGTACAAACCACTTGCAGGAATGTCAGTTCGGAATGTCAGTCCTTCTTGTATGACTTGCCTCATGGGCATGTGGCAATGCAGAGCTCACCAGTCATCAGATTGGCATCCAGGTGAAGATCCCCAAGTGCAGGCCAGGAGGCAGCACCGTTCGAAGACCATCTGCAGGGTGCAAAACAATTAATTGTTGATTGCAGTCCAAAGTCAGCAGTGCTGACAGCTTGCCGGGCTCAATGTGCAGCCACAAGTCAGTTACAGTGCCACGGGCCGGCACAGCAGTAGACATTAGCAAGGGGCATGTCTGAACCAGGGATATCAGGGCATGCGCTTGCCTGGTCTGGTGAGTGGGACAAGGCTCAAAGGTGGGGTGAATGACCTACCCTTGTGGCAGGGTCCCACTGAGTGCATTGCCCCATGAGGTACAGGGTCTGCAGGGCGCCCATGTCCTGCCACTCCGTAGGTAAGAAACCTGCAATGGGGCGTGGACCAGGCTTCATGATTAGAGATGCATAGGGACCAAGGGAGTGTTGTGATCCAGGCCAAGGCGGCTTGAAGCCTCCCAGCGCAGACAGTGAGGGTGGCAGCAGCCCTGCAGGAAATCGGGCAGCGTCCATGACCGGGCTGCTTGCACGCCGAGCTGAGAGCTGTCAGGGACGTTTGGAGATTGCAGCAACTAGTGAATTTGGCAGACACACCTGTCAGATGGTTGGAGTGCATGTCAAGGGTGCCCAAGTTTCCCAGCGCAGACCATGAGGGTGGCAGCGGTCCTGCATGTCAGCAAGCAGCAGTCACAACCAGGTTGCTTGCACGCAGAGGTGAGAGCTCTTCAGAAATGTCAACAAAGCAAGAAACCTGTGGGCTCAGAGGACGCACCTGTCAGATTGTTGGAATAGAGGGCAAGCCAGGTCAAGCTTCCCAGCGCAGACCATGAGGGTGGCAGCGATCCTGCACACCGTCAAGCAGCGCTCACGGCCAGGATGCATGTGAGCAGAGCTGAGAGCTATCAAAGACATTGTTGTGGGCTTGAAGAACGCACCTGTCAAATTATTGGAGAACAGGTGAAGATTGACCAAGTTTCCCAGACTAGACCAGGAGGGTGGCAGCGGCCCTGCACACCCTTGAGCAGCATTGACGACTGGGATGCTTGCTTGCAAGGCTGAGAGCTGTTGGCAGCGTTGACAGGAGGAAGCAACTTGCGAGTCTGGAGGACACACCTGTCAGATTATTGGTATGCAGGTACAGAGCTCGCAATGTTCCCAGCGTAGACCATGAAGGTGGCAGCTGCCCTGCACGCCGTCCAGCAGCACTCACAATCGAGATGCTAGCTCACAGAGCTCAGACCTGTAGAAGACATCAGCACAAAAAGCGACTTGCGGGCCTGGATGACGTACCTGTCAGAAGATTGGTGTCCAGGTAAAGAAAGCTAATTTGTCCCAGCGCGGACCACGAGGCTGGCAGCTGCCCTGCACACCGTCAGGCAGCATTCACAAGCAGGATGCTTGCGAGCAGAGCCGGAGCTGTCAGGAATGTCAGCGGAGATAACCGACCAATGAGCTCAGCGGGCGCACCTGTCAGCTGGTTGGCATGCACGTCAAGGAAGCTCAATGCTCCCAGCACAGACCATGAAGGTGGCAGCTGCCCTGCACAACATCAGGCAGCACTCACAGCCGGTCTGCTTGTGCTCACAGAACTCAGACCTGTCCCAGACAACAGCACAAAAAAGTAACTTGCAGGCTCTGAGGGCGCACCTGTCAGAGAGTTGGCATGCATGTCAAGGCTGATCAAGTTCCCCAGCGCAGACCATGAGGGTGGAATTGGCCCTGCACACCATCAGGCAGCATTCGCAACCGGAGTGCTTGCTCACAGAGCTGGAAGCCGACAGAGACGTCGCCGGTGAAAGCAACTTGTGATGAGGGCAATCGTCAGCTGATCAAAACAAAATCTATACCTGACAGGATGGTCTATGACTCTCAGGTGCACAGTTCAGGAACATTTCACGCTGGGATGCTGATGGCATTTTAGCTTTGGAATGGCACGCCCGTAAGATTGGGATACACGCAACATTTCTGAGCTTCTCAAGGTTACGGGTAAGGCGGGCTCCATCATGCACAACGGCAGGCTGCAATGATGAGTTGGCTCACAAAGCTCGCACTCCCCTCAGTAGCAAATCTGGCTGTCACTCATGGAAGACATACCTCCCAGATTGTTCTGAGACAAGTCGAGCTGCCTGAGCCTCCCGAAAGCAGACCATGACGATGGCAGCGTTCCTGCAGAGCAGCAGCAGTGGGGCTGACTTTATTGTGAGACTGCTTGGTATGGTAGAGGTTCAGATGTCTTTTGACTGCCTTGTACCACAGGCAAGATCAAGGTAAGCGCTGCACCAATTACAGACCTGCTCTAGTGCAGAGATACAATCGAGGCATATGCACACGGTGCCGTACTACTGATACAGCTGTGTATGCTGCATATTCCTCACCCTCAAGATTCAAGCCTGAGAGATTCAGTGCCGTCACATGCCCTCCTTCGCAGGAGACTCCCTTCCAAGCACGCGTTGCGTTGCATGCCGACCCAGTCCAGGCAGCCAGTGAAGGCGGTGTATGTGCCTGACCATCAGCGAGAAGTTGAGCACTAACTTCACTGGTCGCAGAACTAGTTTGATGCCCCGTAGCTGCGTGAATGCTTGATCACTCACCAGACTGTCCCTGAAGGCAAGCAGCAGTGTGCTTTCGTCATCAGCAGCAGCGTACTGACC
>CAWUCR010000111.1:0-23067 GCA_963920665.1 Straminergon stramineum
CTCAGACCTTAAAGCAGGCTTGGCAAGCTGTAGCAGATCCTGGGCACATTCGTGACGCGGCATCTATACTAGATGCTACTCATGCAGGACAATCCTAAAGCAGCAACTGAGCCGCCTTTGAGGGCCTGGCCACTGCATGAGCTGTGTCATGCTTCTAGCATAGTCCCACCAAAGGATCTGGGGCAGTCCATTCTGCATCCAAGGGCCGCGCACCTCAATGTGCCAGGCGCGGGCCATGCGGCAGACGCGCAGCATCTTCTCAAAGGCGTCCCACACGCCGTCCGAGGCGATCAGCACCCGCACGCCCGACTGCGGGACCTTCACCTGCAATGGTGCACGCCTGATCAGGCCTCTGTGCCCTCTCTAATTTGCCCTCAAATGCATAGCATCTCCTCGAAGGCGGCTGACGTGGCGCGCAAAGCTTGCAGCAAAGGCACATTGGAATGCAGGGCGTTTGCCTGCCATGAAATGCTGTCATTCAGAGTTGCATCTGTCAGGGGAAGGTCATGGAGTGTGTGCATGTATAATGCGCTGCCTTGCCTCTGTGTCTTTGGTGGAGCTCCAGGAGAGAAGGCAGTTTGCAGCTAACTCATGCAAGCACAAGTCCTCAGCAGCCTCAGGCCTGCTGTGAAGGCCAGCCGAGCGCACCTGCATGATGTGGGGGATGGCGAGGACGAGGGAGCCGACATCAAAGTCCCCCAGCGCCCTGGACAGGCACAGGCCCCCCGGCCACACCCTGAGGGGCCCCCAACCCTGCGCATACGGCCCGGCCGCCGGCCCCTGCCCTGCACAAAGGACATATGCTATGTCACCCACAGGGCTGTTGGAGCTGTCATGCCTGCATGCTGGACGTCAGCAGATGAAGTACATTGTGAGGTCAGCTCACGAGTGAAGTGCCCTCGCACCAAAGGGTATGAATTGCTGCAGACGACGTGCATGGTGGCACACCAGGCGGGTCACGCATGCGTGGAAAGGCGGGGAGGGCTGACCGGAGACATCGATGGGCGCGATGAGGGCGCCCGTGCGCTCCAGGCGGTGGCGCTCGGCGCGGTGCGTGGCGACGCGGTGGTCCACGCTCAGCTGCAGGATCTGCGCCCCCGTGTCGAGCACCGCTCGGGAGTCCCCCAGGTTGGCGATCGTCAGCAGCCACCCACACTGCACTCAGTGTCTCGCAATGATAACACTAACGCAGGCAGAGCCACTGTTGCACATGAACAGCAGGCAGTGGCAGAAAGGAGAGCTCAGAAAGGACAGCCTTTGCATGTCTGAAGCCTAGAGAGGCACCTTTGCTAGGCCAGACTGGTGGGGAGCAGGGAAGAAGCCAGACAGACCTGGATGATGATGGTGACGGTGGTCCCTGAAGGGTGCCCGATGCAGGCGAAGGTGACCTGCACCTCGTCCAGCGCGCACACCAGGGCCTGCTGCAGCTGCTCCCGCCACGCTGTGTACGCTTCGCCGTCACTCTCGAGCGGTGGGCACCCGGCCGGCAGCAGCGGCCACAGCGCCTGCAGATCATGCGCAAGAGGCTCAGATACCGCTGTGGTTGGCTGTTACCTGCACAGAGCTTACGACACTTGACATATGGCTTGATTTCAGTTTAGATGGCAGTCCTCTGCCAGGTCGCAAAAGGCCGGTGGCCCCTCGTGTCAGTGGAGGCTCTAGAAGCCAGGGACCTCTGGTCTTTTGCCTTAACAGACAGGAGAACATCAAGAAGCATGCTGGGGCAGACTGGGCACCTCGACCAGTGTGTCGTGTACGTGCTGTGCAGCTGCGGCGCCGTTGTGCCCATCAAAGACACAGAAGAGGCCAAAGGAGTCATTCTCCCCCAGCTTGCTATGCCTGCATCGCCAGAATCTGATCGTACACCGGGCTTCTGGAAAACCTTCCATCTTGCGGCTTTCAATGCCCAATGCTAGCTTCGCTCTTGGCAATGCTCAGTTCAAGAGCTGATATGCTGCACAACACAGAGCGTCCAGCCACCAGCATCGTCAGGTTCCTACTGCTCAGCATCTGTAATCACCTGACCCCGCCAGCATCTGCTTTCTCTGGGCTATCTCTGCTGTACCTGCAGGAGACACATGCATTCTGAGAGTTCTACGAGAAGGATTGACTAGATTGATACAATCACTGCAAGACAATTGGGATGCATTGCATCAGAGCCTTGCTTGCTGCTGCAGCTCACCGTTTACTGGCTGACAAGTCCATTGATGCTCGCTGGTAGGGCGACTTGTGCTCTGCTGATGTCACTGAGTCGTACAGTGATGTCCTCTGCAACTGAGGGGGCTCCTCCCTGCCCGCATTGGAATCGTCTCTTGTGTCTGGAGCTGCCTCTGAAGCCTCAATGTCCAGCGCTGGGAAGTGCATGTCCGGCTTTGCAAGCACCACATCCTGCAGACACTCGCAATGCACGCTGTAAGATGCTGCTTAACCATCGTACGCCATGCGCCCCAGAGGTCCTGCCCAAAAGTAGTGCTCTGGAGACCTAGCAGGCAGCTGTGCGCTATACCCTTCCAGACCGAGCATAGTATGCTTTCATTCCTTTTCTATACCTACAAGGAGCATCGGAACCCCACCTCTCCTTTGAGGAAGGATTGTGCGACTGCGAATTGCACCCGAGGCTGGGCAAGCCCTCCCTTTCCATCTTGCGGATTGTACACCATATGATCCCCCAAAGGACAACAGCTGCGTTCCTGATGCAGATGCGCTCGCTTGGCTGACCCCAAGGAGTTCAGCAGCCCAAAGGCTGCCCTTTTCCGAGAGTCACGCACTGGCCTCCCATCACATAATCACGACTTGGCTCCACCTGAGGCTGCGATGCTCAAAACGACGGGTGCATTTCCCCCAGCCCTTTCGTCTCCAGACTCTGTACGTAATTCTGGAGCCTTTAGCGCCCACCGATCTCTGGACATGTGAAGCATGTGACCGTCATGACATAAGGATTGGGCTGCTGGGCAGGTGCATCATCGTTTGCCTCTCTAAAGGTCGAATTTCTGCCAATGCATTGTCGATCATGTGCAGAGCATTTTCTTCATCATCAGGTGCATCAGAAGAAGATTTAGGCGAAGGGAATCCCTGATTGTAAAGACCACCCGTCATCAGTTTGCCGTGCAACTCCTTTGCGTCCTTGGACGAAGTCGCGTGAAGGTTGACTCAGAGAACACCGAGAACTTAACAAAGACAGTGCGCCTTCATCAGAGCCTTGAAAGGACTCTATAGGAGTATTGCTAGTAGCCACCGACGGCAGAACACAGAAACTGTTGTGGAGGTCGTGGTCGCCATGAACACAGATAGCCGCCTATCCTGTGCTTTTCAAGCGCACATATCTACAAGGAGCCGAATAAGTGCTCAGTCGGCTTTAGCCAAAGGACGTGAGGTGTCCTTGTCAACGAGAGCCCTCCTGCAGAAAGGAGGAGGGTATTCCAAACTGGACAGTATCACACCATACAGGAAAGCCCGAGTAAGCCTGCCACGTGCCGTAGCCTCAGCAGCCACACAGCAGGCAGAAGAGAGGGTCAGCAGCAATGCACAGGCGTCCACCTCAGACGCTGAGCCCCTCCTGACGCGCAAGCAGTCTCAGGAGTCTGTTGCAGACAAGTTGATAGACCTATTTGCGGCCAAGAGCCCATTAGAGTGGCGAAAGCTCATTGCCTTCAGCAAGCAGTGGGCGTCCCTGTCGGACGGGTAGGCATGCTTGCTGCCTTCCTGCTGCTTTCTCTTTGGGGCTCCCCAGCCCCCCTGGAGTGCTGTGGTGCTTGACTGCTCAGCCCAGATGTCTAGGCGATCAATACTGGCCTGGCAGTGTGGGGTGCAGTGCATGATTGTGACATACCCACAAATGAGTATGTGCAACATGCACTTAATCCTGCCACCCATAAGCATGTGACCTTGTGCAAGAACTCAGTGCAATGTCCTGCTCAGGTGGATGTGCTGAAGCAGGGTGTTTAGGCGCCTGGAGGAGCGCCAGGCTGCAGCGAAGGACCCTGCAGACAAGAGCGCCATGCGGAAGCTGGCCAGGCGGCTGAAAACAGTTCATGATGAGCTCACAGAGTACACCGAGCTCCTGCAGTGGTGAGCCTATTGGGTATCCTATATCTCTAGCAGAGTGCTTGAGGTGCCAAAAAGGTCTGTGCTGGCTGCAATGAGAGCATCCAGCATCTCTGAAGCATCTACAAGGGCTCACATGCAGAAGCAGTGTCTGCCGCACATATTCTGCATCAGCCTGATGCTCATCAGAGGCCAGCTGTCGAGGCCTGCATGCACTTGCGCAACAAATCCGGGGCACCGGCGATGTTGAAGAGCTCGTCTTTAAGTACAAGTGCATGCTTGGCTGCAGCTTCCGTGAGAGGGGAAGCCATGAGTGGGAGAGCTTCCTGTCCATGCACCGGCCTTCCTTCACGGCTGACTTCTTCAGCCACCTGGAAAATGTGGTCATGGCTGCGCATGCAGACCCTAAGCAGCAGGAAGGTGAGCAGCTGGCGGTAGATGTGAGGGCTTGCGCCACATAAGAGCGTGCAAAACCTTGCCCACGCAAGCCTCTGATGCTCATGAAATCATTTAATGCCGCATGTGCTGCCTCTGCACAGCAGGCAGGAAGTGTCATGGGCTTCTGGTCCAGAAGTATCTGCCCAAGTGCAGCGAGCAAAATATCACAGCTCTGATAAGCCCACAGCCCAGAAGCTACGATAATGGCAAGATGTGCCCTGATGCGGTTGTAATTCTGTGCAGAGCTTGCGGCCATGGCAACAAGGATTCTGGCCCTTGTGACAGCCTATGACGAGACCACTGCAAATGAGGAGGCCATGTCGGGCGCCGCCATGCAATTTGACGACCTGCTGCAGGTGAGTTTTACCCTGCTGATCCCTGACGTGCTGCTAGACTGGCTGTCATTGCGGAAGATGGAAGGCATGCTGGTGAGACAGAGGGCATTGCTGACAAACAAAGAGAGGGCTCAACAGCAGGCAGTTGAACAGTCAATCTGCTAGAGGCAAGAACGCAGGCAGGCTTTGCTTGCTAGCACTCCCTGCTGGCATGTCCATGAGACACCTGTCTGTGCAGGTGAGCAGCCTGGAAGAGGCTGACCGGAGAATTGACGGGCTGGCTGACAGCGGGCAGCTGAACCCTGCGCTGCTGCTGACTATGGCGAAGGCGTACTCGGCTGCCAAGGACACCGACATGACCAAGGAGGAGGTCAAGGAGATCATGGGCCACCTCTACTTCAAGGCGAGCCCCTCAGCCAGCTGGCGCTGCCATTCCACCTCACCGAGCACTCACGCCTCCTGTGCTTCAAAACCTTCTCGCCGCCTCCAGCTCCAACAAGCTGCACCTGGATCTGTGCCATAATGGCCTGGTTGCTCTGTCCATTTGTCTGCCCCAAGAGACTCAGCATGTGTCGCGCTTCAGACTGGTGAGTGCGACGGCAAAGCTACTCCCGACCTTTGGGCATGGCTCTCAGAGTGCTGCAGCGATGGCGGGCTCAAACTATGAAAGCAAGTGGTCTCTGGCGATGCGCAGGCAAAGGAGTCCTTTGCCAAGATGCAGCCGCCGGAGGTGCGCATCCTGAAGCACCTGCTGACGATCGAGAGCCCTGCGGACCGCGCAGAGCAGATGCGCGGCGCCTTCACGCCCGGGCTCGAGCTCGAGACGGAGCAGCAGGACTTCCTGCACACGTGAGTGCTGCCTGCGTGAAGTGTCGATGCGCAACACCTGCCTCGGCCTGTGCCCTGCAGTCGTGTGTGTCTCAACACCTTCCACCTCTGTAGAGCGTGAAGTTCACCCCTGCCACCCCAGTGCGCCCCAACCACTGCATCTCTTGCCCGTGCTCTGTCTGCGGGGCTTGCATAGCAGAGCAGAATGCGAGTTGATGCCCCGGTCAGACAGGAAGTGCCCGTCATGGAGCGTATGCTCTCCTGTGGGCTGGCAAAGGCTTTCCGCAGAAGAATGGGTGGTGTTGCAGGACGCCCCAGCAGCTGCTGAAGACTGTGGATCTCATACTGCAGACCTACGAGCGCAGTGCTGGCAGTGCAAGCATGCTGGGGCAAGCAGGCACTCTCATGAACCCTGAAGTCATCACCAGAATGAAGGACATCCAAGCAGCCATCCAGAAAGATCTGTGACTATTTGGGGAGCAACGTGCTGCCAGTCAGGATAGATGGGGAAGGTGCATGCTCTTGTCGCCAAAGATCTTTAGAGCACAGCAGGGCGACAGGGTTGCTAGGCCGGGGCAAGCCTATAGTACGTGTGGTGAACGCATCATGATTTTAGAAAGCACATTCAGCCTTACACACCACACCCGCCCCAGATGCTGCAAGCAAATCTGCCTGTGCGGAGCAAATGCATACTGTGTGAAGGTGCACTCGCTTTGGCTGAGTCTGCACTGGCCTGGCGCCGCTAGACTAGCATGAGAGATGTTGTGCCATCGCAACATGTTATCATACTCAAGTGTCTGAAGATGTAGGCAAGACTTAGCCAGGGTGGCTGAGCATGCAACGGGATCACCCATGTGAAAAGCTACCACGTGTCTGATGTCCGGGGTTCTGCAGCTCACCCCTGAGCCAAGGCTTGGCAGGCATCGCTCCTGTGCTAATAAGCATCCGCATTGGCAGCTCATCCGCATGCCTCCAAAACGGCCTGTGCCGCATTCCGTCCCTGTGCAGGCTATCAGATCACGTTACACCTCTGCCAGCCACACCAGGCTATGGTCAACAATGCAGCGTTGCCAATGCTGGCAGGAGAGGGAACGCCAAATAGACCTGCCAATGCCATGCCTGCCAAGGTCGAGGCAGGAGGCCAAAAGTAAGCATCACACGGCACTGGCCATGGCTGAATGAGCGTGCTCGCATACTCTGCTTAAGTCGGAGGGGCCAGGTGCCTCATACGGCTGTGCCGCAATGGATCCTGAGGCTGAGAAAGCCGTGACTGCTGAGGAGGTGCCTCAGGAGCAGGCTGAGGAGGCACCCAAGGATGGGGAGGCCCCATCCATGCACCGCCCCAAGAGACTCACCAAGCCAGACGTGTCCAGGCACAAGGCTGAGGTGGACGAGATGCATAACAAGCTCAAGGAGAGGAAGAACAACATCGAGGCGATCAATGACAAGATACGGCAGATTCAGTCAGGGGGCAGCCGCAATTCCGACAGTCCTGTCTACGATCGGCTGAAGAAGCTGCGTTTGGACTGGGATGCTGCATTGGTGTGCCTCACCCTATCTTCCCACCTCTGCTGTGACTTGATCGACCGTCTGCATGCGTGCCAGCTGTGCCTCTGCGGTCACCTCTCGACAAGATTGCGGTGCCAGAAATTGTTTGGCTCCATACTTGAATGGATGGGCAGGCCCACCAGTCCGTGCATGCGCTTTCACCTTGCTCTGGGCACCTTGCAGGCCAAGAAGCGTGGTATACAAACTCAGCTTAAAGCTGCTGAAGAGCAGCGCAGACAGGCCAAGAATGACCACAGAGACGCGCGCTCCTCCGTCGGCCGTCTGGCGGGCTCAGGAACCATCGATGAGCAGGTGTGCTTTGGCATCACAGCTGGCAGCTCTGGGGCGTCATGTCACATTTTGCAGGACCATCTACTGCACATGCAGCAATCCACTGTCTGCGGATTCGATGTCCGGAACGCTCGGGCTCAGCGCAGATGCGACGCGCGTACGGTCGACATTGGTCAAACGACCTCCCTTTGTGGCCATTTTGTGGAAACCCTCAGGTCACAAGCGCTTGCTCGCGCAGATTGCGGACCTGGAAAGCCGCCTGCACCACACCACGATGACAGCCAGCGAAGAGAAGCGCTGCGTGGAGGACATTGGCAAGCTGAGGAAGGCCAAGAAGGCCACAGCAGGCGCAGACAAGAAGGGCGAGCAGGCTGGCAACACTGAGAAGCGTGTGGAGGACCTGCGCGCTGACATCAAGGACTGCGATGACGAGCTGAACGCCATCAAGGAGGAGCAGGTGGGGGCATGACATAAGCTTGACCCACGCTACAATCATGCATTGGGCATTGCTGGCGGCATTGAATGTCCTCGGCTGTCCTGGCTAGCTCTGCAGAGGCCTGGCCTATGAAGGGCTCTCGAGCAATTGGGATGCGGCATGCAGACATCAAATCCTGTGATGTGACTGGCTGATGGGATCCCTGCATCTGCATTGCATTCTGCCGACGCCTGTCTGGGCGGGTGGATAGTTCTGTTGGATGAAGGCAGCCAGATTAGAGTGCATGGGCAGCTAATGCTGCAACATTGTGCATGTCATGGCACTGCCTCCTGGGAAGTCTTGGCTCTGGCACGGACCCAAGGCAGTGATGTGACAGGTATTGAGGCACAATCTGTGACATGCTGGACTGGCGCCTGGAAGCCTCAGGTGTGGCAGGGACCCAAGCCAGTGCTGTGGGACAGGCAGTGAAGGACACCCTCTGACATGCTGGCCTGGCGCGCAGACGGCGCTGCGGAAGAAGCTGGAGGACGCCAAGACGGAGCGCGACCGCAGCCAGAACAGCGACGACGTGCGCTCCCTGCGCGACGAGATCTCCGAGCTCAGGTGTGGTTGAGATTATATGGCCTTGTGAAATCAGACAGGGCCTTCCCAGGCCTGCCTTCGTAGACCGGCCTTGAGACTTTGGTGCTTAAAGGCTGCCTTTTGGACAAATGGACTACCCAAGAAATTCTATATCTCTGGTGGGTCACATGTACAGAGACAAAGACTGCTGCAGTGGGTCTGATGCAGGTGTGTGCCTCATCTTTGCATCCCCAAAGCTTGTTCAACACTTGCTGGTGTCTGCAGGACTGTGAACGATCTGATCTGGAAGGAGATCCAGGAGAAGAACGCACAGTTCAAGGCAGACAATGACGCCTACTGGGAGGCCGAGCAGGTCTACCGCAAGTGGTATGCCGAGGAGCGCAAGCGGAGGTAGGTCCTCCTGTTGGCCCCACTCCTGGCCCCATGGCTGATCTGGGCCGATGATGCATCTGCCACTGCATAGTCGGGCATGTAGCACCTCGCAACAGACAAGGATGAGAGTGACAGCCAGTCAGTCTGACAGGTTCTTCTGGCTAGGATCCTGTGCTTGCAGGCTGACATCTATCACAGTCTCTTCAGGCTTCCCATAGGAAAGTGTCCTGACAAGGCGAACATGTCTGTGCTTACAGGGCAGCACTAAGCGGCTCACAAGCATGCACGCCTGCAAAGGCTACATGATGCAAAAGGCCTTGGTTGCACCTTGCCACCTCATGAATACTTGCACCAGTCACTTGGGTCTGGTGCTCATAGGGATGCATGCATCTCAAGGGTATACATGGAGGGCATGGTGTGCCTGCAGGGATGAGCGGGACAAGGTGGAGCGGGAAGCCAAGGAGAAGGAGTGGGCAGCACAGGAGGCCGAGCGCTCTGGCGAGTGGTACTACAAGGAGGTGTGGCGCCTCTTCTGGCACAGCATGCCAGAATAGCACCCCCAGGAAGGCCTGGCAGTGCTGCAGAGCTGCTCGCAATCACTGAAAGCTCCACGCTCTCGTCATCATTGTACATCTAAGCAAGTCAGCCTGCTCAATGTTCCTCTTGAGCAGAAACAGATTGGTGGCAGCTCGGATCGCTCTGCTCTGTGCTTGGCTTCCTCAAAAAGGTCGCACGGTGTTCAAAGATGAATCTCGCTGTGCAGATTGACCGCTGCGACCAGCTGACCCATTACCTCACCAAGATCCAGGGCCCCTCTGCCGCCTCGATTGCCGCCGGCAATGGCCCCTCCGCTGAGGTGGCCAGCATCGATGGCTACAAGGTGGGGAATGGCACCTCATGAATCCTTAAAGCTGGCATGGCAGTAGCCTCATTCAGGTAGCACCATGACATCCAGCCTGGTGCTTTCGGCTCAGTCGCAGAGACATGCTCATCTAGGAGTGTTTTAGGTGATGTCAGCATGCAGCTGTTGTGCAGGTGTTCAAGAAGAAGGACGCTGATGCAGACGAGCTCATGGGCCTGAGCAACCTCAAGCGCAGCGGCAAGAAGACGAAGAAGGGCGCAGAGAAGGGCGCTGACAAGCCGGTGAGTCACCGCCCGGGGTGTCTCTCACTATTCCTTCACAATGTCATGCGATCTGCTAGCACAGCAACATGAAGGCGAAAGCGGGTCCTGAGGGTATGGGATTCATGCGTGCCTGTCCTACAAATCTCAGTGTAAAGATGGAGGCATTCAAGCATTGCATGTTCATCAGCCCCAGACAGACAGAAGCGGTGCTGACAAGCCTGCTGACGCCGGTCTCCTGTGGGACCGTCTCACATGCAGCATGCAGATGAAAGGAGAGGCACCTTACGCAGTGCTGTGTTGCATTGGCTGACCCTCTCTTCCGGATCCTGTATGCTAGTTCTAGAGGAGCTCCTATTACCGAGGCAACCGGCAATGCCTATGCCACTGGCCTCCTGAGGCAAAGCAATGTGGCACTGACGCGGTACGCCCTGCCGGCGCCAGGTGGCCGGCAAGCTGACGCACTCGCTGGACACCATCAACAGCTTTGGCGAGCTCAAGGTGGTGGTCCCCCTGAACATGTCCCAGATCCCCGGCACGCTGGAAACCCTGAAGGCCCGCAAGCAGCACTACCTCGATGAGCGCGCCAAGGTTGGCATCTCACAGATTCCAACAGCATGCTTTACGCCCTGCTTGTGGTGGCAGGGTCTCTTTGGAGCCCAGCTGGCATGCCTTCATCACCTCAGCTCTGTCGGCACTGAGTCCCTAGGTGTGGGCAATGACAGGATTTGGCTTTGACTGTGAGGGTCTTGATTTGCAAAGACTGGAACCCCATGCAAGCCTGGCTAGGAGTGCAATGTCACGAGTGGCGTCCTGTGCAGAAAGTGGAGGCTGGCGAGGCGCCTCCCAGAGAGTCCAAGCCCTCTGCAAACGGGAGCGCTCCCAAAGCCGGTGAGCTTGTGCTGTCGCGCATGCCACGTTGATGTTCGTCTTGACCCGGCGAGCTGGCTGCAATGCTGGTCCTGCCAACAGCAGCTGCCTTGAGCTTGCTGTGGCAATGTGGCGCTAAATCACAGTCTCTGCAGCTTTGGTGAAGAGGTATTGCCATTGATACCAGCACTGGCGTGACATGAGTTCATCACAGCTCTAGAGCTGAGATGCATGGTAACTGTGCAGCCAAGCCCACTGAGAACGGCCATGCTGCTGCTGGCCCATCTCCTGCCAAGCCTGCTAAGGGTGGCAAGACTGCTGTCGACGTGAGCTTTTTCTGCCCTTGACTCCCTGGTGCAAATCATACCATTGGTAGTAACTGCTTGCTGTGCACTTGCTATGAACAGCACACAGCACTGTGACCTATGTTATTGGTTCATACGCTGCAGATTCTGCACCGAGCATACAGCATGGAACAGTGCATGTCATTGCTCACACTGTGTAATGAATCTTCTGTCTCCAATGCCCGCAGTATCAGGACGAGGACATGTTCCCAAGCCTGATGGGCACCAAGGGTGCGGTGGAGGCGTTCCCTCACAATGCAGCTGCCATGGAGCCAGCTGGCGCCACAGGTGCTGACATGGCAAAGGAGGACGAGCCTGAAGAGGCGACTCCCACGCCGGAGCCGGCAGCCATCACTGCCTGAAATCTATGACAGGGATACTCAGAGGCTCATCAGAGGCTGCAGACGGCCTGTCTTGAGCACCTGCATGCGACTCTGCATTGACCTCAGCGGCCAAGGCAAGTTGTGGGGACAGAAAGTAAGGGCTGGGACCCCAGAGATGTCCCTTCGGCCTGGCTGGCAGTGGCCATTTGTACCACATGACAGGCCAAAGTCCTGAGCGATGCACAAGCAAGTTGAAGCTGGGTGGAGGCATGCTGCGCTCAGGAGGCCTTGGTGCTCTGGGAAGGCGGAGGTGCATGATGGAGGTCGTGTCATGTGGCCTCTCTGACAGGAAGGCCCTTCCGCGAAAGAGCAGCAGCAGACAGTTGCATGCGCGGTGTCGAGGCATTGCAGCATTATAAAAGCTCAAGACAGCAGCCTGCAAGGGCGCGCCTGCATGTGACAGGCGCCATAGGCCAACAGGTCCGCTGCTGGGTGCATGCTGCAAGCAGAGACAGCTGGTTTGAGTGCAGCCTTTGAGCCAATGTCAGTCCACCATGGTAAAAAGGGACCTCTCAAGCGTGGCAACTCAGTGAACATTGGCATCAGGCCTAGCAGAAGCTCTGTGAGCCACAGTGCTGAGGAGCTGGGCGTATCATGATTGACTGCGGCCGCGTCACCTGTGGCAGACAGCGCGTGATGAGGGAGTGCTTCTGCGGGGGCAGCTGGTACAACACACACTGAAAGACCGCAGGCACGCGCTGTGCTTAGTTGCACAAGTTGGGCTGCAGTAGGAGGGCATCACATCTACCAAGATTGTATGTTGCCGTGCACCACTTGAAATGCGAGGTCAAGCCTCTGCAATGGGCATGCAATTGAACATGTGTTGGCAGACATGCGGGTGCCAAACTTACAGCCAAAATGTCTTCTGATGCAGATGCTAAAGCAGTCTGATATCATACATCGATGTAGGGTGAGCAGAGGGACAATCACATCGTCTCAACGTGTGTCTTGCACAGTTGGGAGAGGCTTGCAAGGTCTTATCGATTTACAGCATGCATGCATCTCCATGATACAGGAATACTAAGAAGAACTACGCTTATCAGCAGCCCAGCCAGAGGCTTTTGAAGTGGGCTCACGTCGTTGCCATGCATGGAAGCTCTCATCGTCTGTTGTGCCAAACTCAGCCGGTATGGTCTTTGGGACCAGAACCCATTTAGACTTTTCTGTGCCATGGCCTGTGCACTTTGGGCTGATGAGGTGCCTGGTGTCTCTGAGGGGCATGAGTCCATAACAGGGACTGGCCCAATCTCTTTGCATCCCTTGCAGCTAATCAATGGCTGACAAGGTGCCCCATTTCATTGCACTTCAGAGCCATGTGACAAATAGCTGCGAATTAGATGAGGGACGTCATCAAGCGCCAAAGGAGGCAACAGAGCCACTCAACAGCGAGCTTTGACTTCAATTAGCACAGCCCAACGCACAGGCTTGCTGCGTATGCACGTATCTGCTGTCTCCACATCATCGTTCCGGATGATCTGATTGCCATACGACTGCACCAACAGGTGAGCGTTCTCTTTCACGGCGATCCGGCAAGAGTGCTATATAGATCCAATATATCTCCTTCGCTGTGGCCGCCAAATTGCCTTCTACCATCTTGAAGGCGCTGTTAAGAGCTTAAATGGCTGTAGACTTCACCGACGGCCACTAATGCCTGGCACCACACGCAGCCCGCGACTGCACTCTTCGGATATTGGTGACTCGCATCTGTCGTCAACTTGGCTTGTGTATAGATTCTCCTTAGAGGGAGTTGTGTCATCATTGCCTTGGGAACAGTCGTCGGTCAGTCTGGGTAGCCCTCTGCAAGGGTTTGATCTGCACGACAACGCAGGTCACCAGACGTCTGTAAGGGCCAAGATCATAAGGGTTCTTTGATCATGCATCGAGTACCACTGAACCAAGGCGGATAGGTCACTGCATTGCTCTAAGAGCAGCTCATGATGGGTGACGATCATTACCATGAGTCACCCCGGGGCAAGGTCTGTCACAAGTATGCACTCTGGTGCTTGCGCAGGCCTACCTCAAGACAGACACCATGGGTACCGGAGGTGTGACAACTCTTCTGGTCATCGCCACGGCTGTGTGCGTGGCGTGCGATCTCAGCACCGCTCCCAAGCTCATGTGAGTGACCGTGCTCTACAGCGCAGATATTGACCTGTGATGCCGTGAATGCGGCTTTTAAAGACCTTGTGCTGCAAAAAGGGCTCCGACATCAGCCTCCATCTGTGTGTCTGCCATCACGCTCTTCTACATGTCCATCAGTAAAGCGCCCTTAAGGGGACAGCACATGTCCAGGGCATCGGTTTGCCTTCACAGATGTCTGCTTTGAGATTTGATTCTACAACAGATTGCTATATGGACCCTTCAGATCACAGAAATTATTGCCTCAACTCGTCTCCAAGACAACGTGGGCCCGCTCAAGGGACCTGAACAGCCAACAGGGATGTGACTTTTGCCTGGCTCTCACGCTGGGCATTGAGCTCTCTCAAGCAGTGCTAGCGCACAGTGCTCTCATCCATGCGCGCCGCGATAGCGCCTCACCGGTCTGCCAGGCGAGGTCGGCAGCAGCTCTGACGGCAGCAGCTGCGCCGCCATGAGCAGAAGCAGAGCACCGCACTCTCTGCTTGTGTGGCTGCCAGCACACTTCTACAGCAAGACCACTGCCTACCTGGGTAGGCCCGGGGGGACACCCTCCAGGGCCAGTGGCAAAGCCCCCTTAGCAGGACCGCCAAGAGCAGTGGCGCTTTAAGGATGGGGCACAAGTGTGGCTGTGGCGGGCAGTGTCTCAAGAGCGCGTCTGGTGGTGCAGGGAACCACGCCTTGCACGCGCCCTGCTTCAAGGCATGGATGCGGCCTCGCCTGCGCCAATGGCGAGCGACACAGCTGCAGCGCCCAGTACCATCACCAATGCTGCCAGCCCCAGCAATAGCGATGCCAGCCCCAGTGGCAGTCCAGTCAGCCCTAGCGGCACCGATGCCAGCCCCAGCGGCGGTGATGCCAGTCCCAGTGGCAGTCGAATCAGCCCCAGCGGCAGCGATGCCAGTCCCAGCGGCAGTCCAGTCAGCCCCAGCAGCGGCGCCATCAGCCCGGCCAGCGATGCCGACCTGCGCTGCAATCGCAGGGACCCCGCCAACGGCTGCGGCTCGGGACTGGACGTGTACTGCTGCGAGACCGCCATCGGCGCCACAGGCGGCAGCTGCGGCAGCCTTAGCGACAGCGGGCTCGCCCAGTGCCCCGCCAACTACCCCTACCCACAGTGCTGTCGCGTCAGCTAGCCTGGACAGAAGGAATGGGGCTTGTTCAGCGCCCCGCAAATTTGCGCTTGCTCCTGCAGTGCCGCCGCGTAAGCCAAGCTGCAGCTGAAAGCTGATCAATCCAGGTTGCATGCGTAGAGCGCCAACCAAGCGCCTGCTGCCTCTTGTCCCGTGGGCGCACATGGGCAGCGTACTGACATTGGCATTGTTGCTTGTTGACATGACTGATACCTGGTACTTGCTCTCCCAGTCTGTGAGACTCTGTTGCTGTGCATGGCAAGTAAGGAAGGGTGTAGAGTGTGGAGCCCTGTTGACCCAGGAATGGCATCTGCTGACTCGCAATGTTGACAGCGTGGTTTAACTGGCATGGTGCTTGTGCTATAGCTAGGAACTCTTTGACAAAGGAGCCCGCCCATTGGCAGGGACTGTCCATACCAGTAGAAATCGTGCAAGTGAGGGACTTTGGTTGAGCATGCCCCGAAGCTGTTGCGGCAATTGCAATTGTAATGACAAGCTTTCCAGGCAGTCACTGTGGCACATGCTGTGAGTACAATGGCCTTAAGCACAATAACCCAAAACCCTTGCATCTCTCTGAGCTAGCGAAGGCTGATGAGGTGCCCCACCCTCCAGATCAGATCAGATCCTCCTGCACTTCACAGTCGTGTGATGAAAGCTATGTACCGGATGAGGGACGTCATCAAGAGCCAAGTCAGGCACCAGATCCACTCAGCAGCAAGCTTTGAGGTCACCTGTGCACAGCCGGCTGCACAAGACCGCACTTAGGTCCCTATCACTTCCTCATAATCCTTATTTGGATCACATCATTGCTATACTGCCGCATCAGCAGGTGAGTGTCCTGATTCATGGCGTTCCGGCAAGAGCCTCACGGCGTGCGTATGTTGGTGGCTCGCGCTCATCGTCGGCCTAGCTTGCGTATAAGCCCCCCTATGAGATCGTCATGTCAAGCCATGGCATAGCATAACGATTTTGAACAGCCTATGCTGTCCTCTGCAAGGGTTTCGCCTGCACGAGAACGCAGGTTGCAGGGTGTCTCTTAGGGGCAAGACCACTAGGGCTTGAGTGGGTTCACATCGAACATCACTGAAATAAGGCAGCTAGCTCCCTGCATCGCAGTCGAAGCAGCTTGTGATGAATGTCGATCGTTCTCTATGAGTCACCCCGGGCAAGAACTGTGAAGTATGCGTTCTGGTGCTTGCGCAGGCCTGTCTAACCTTGACGACATGAAGACCAGAGGGGTGACCGCTCTACTGGCCATCGCCATGGCTGTGTGCATGGCGGGCGATCGCACCTTCGCTATTAAGCTCATGTGAGTGACCGTACTTTGGAAGTGCAATCACTGACCTCTCGTGTGTTGAGTGCGGCCTGGGTGGAGCTGGTGCTGCAAGTAGGAGGCAAACAGTGTGATGCGTAAGCCAGCTTCAGTGGTTTCTCGCATCATGCTTTCATGAACATACATCAGTATTCCACCCTTGGAGGGGTGACACAGATCTAGGGCATCCAATTGCCGTCACATGGGTTTCTACCCCCGTGCACACCCTGGCGGACAATGCCTGACGAGCATGTGTGGTGCTGCAGGGAGTCACGTCTCGCGCGCGCCCTGCTCCAAGACGAGGGCGGCGGCGGCGGCGGGGATGGGGGCGGGGGCGGGGGCGGGGGCTCATATGAGCCAATGGGCGGGGGCGGGGGCTCGTCTATGTCGATGGGCAGCGACACATCGGCACCAGCCACCAGCAGCGATGCCACCCCCACCACCAATGATGACAGCCCCAGCGGCAACGATGCCAGTCCAAGTGAGGCCAGCCCCAGCGGCGGTGAGGTGAGCCCCAGCAGCAGTGAGGTCAGCCCCAGCTACAGCGATGCCAGCCCCAGCTACACCTACAGCGATGTCTATCTCACCACCAGCAGCACAGTCAGCACGCCCAGAAACACAGCCCTGCGCTGCAGCCACGCAGACCCCAGCAATGGCTGCGGCTCGGGGCTGGCTGTCTACTGCTGTGAGACCGCCATCGGTACTGCTGGCGGCGGCTGCGGCAGCCTCAGCGACAGTGGGCTCTCCCAGTGCCCCGCCAACTACCCGCACCCACAGTGCTGTGGCGTCAGCTAGTCTGGACAGGCAGGAAAGAGCCCAGTCAGCTCCCCGCAAAGTGTGCCTGTTCCCGCAGTGCCGCTGCACAGGCCATGCTGAGTGCTGACTGAGCACCGCACCGTGCTGACCAAGCGACTGCTGCCTCTTGGGGCACACATGGGTGCTATTGCCAAATGACATGAATGGTACTTTTGCTTGCTCACCCGTTCTATGATGCTCTCTTGCTATCCACAACGTTGATGGTGAGGAAGGTCATGCACTTTGGAGCATTAATGACCCAGGAACGATGGTTGCTGACTTCTGGCAGCATGTTTAAACCATGCTATCAAGTCTTTGACAAAGCGCCTGCCCATTGGCGGTGACTGAGAACTGTCAACTTACTTGAGCATTGTACAAGTAAGGGAGTCAGAGTGTGCATGCTTTGGGTCCTGCTGCGATGACAGCTTGAAGCTTTTCACGCATATAAGTATAGTCAAGCATGATTGCTTGATCAAGCAGACTCTGACCCAGAAAGCTTTTATTTTACAGAACAGCAAGAGTCGGGCGTGCGTCTTTACATTACAATGCGGGAAGCAAGACTATGGAACTGTGTTTTGCGTATTCTCTCCCAATCAACAATGATCTGAAGGATTTGTGATCTTGTTCTAGAGCATCTCATCATGCTGCCCCTGCCGGTCAGCACTACGATAGGTATGATGGAAAGTGTACACATACTCACAGCTGAATTGATGGAGCCAAGGAGTCTGTCAAAGTATGAAATGACCATGCAACACTATGGCCAAATCTCACGGCATTTTCGTCCCCAGCATGCTCTCAGCGCTTCTGCATAATGGCGTTATGCGACTCTGTGGTTACAAGGGCCCTGCCTCCAGGGGCACGATTCCCTCTGGGTTTCCGCACTCACACCTCCACGCATGCATTCAAGAGACCGCAGCATCAATATCAGGGGCCTGAGCCTTGCAGAAGGGCTGGCTTGAGGCATGGCCATGCATGCTCAGTGTCTGAGACTTATCAGTCCTGACGAGCTGGCATATAAGTCATGCGCTAGAGGTTGCACATGCCTTACATACAGGTACGGATATAGAAGTCATGAGATTATAGAGATCAGGGCAGCATTGGGGTGGATCCAGAGGTGACGTGTGGTGCACAGGTCACCCTAAACCCCATGGCTGTAGCGCCAATGCGGCGATTGACTGCCGTCATGAAGCTGAACGCATGAATCATGTCATGGGTCAGGTGCGCCCAGGGGATGCAGCCGGGGCATACATCTCCTGCAGAAATAATCAGCAGCTGTTCAGGGTCGCACAGCGGCTGTGTCAAAGGGATCAATGCAGGCCTGCTGCACAGCATACTATAACGCCTGAGTATTCTCAAACAGTGGTACTCCATCAAGTGTGCCTTGTGCAGAGTCCTGAGATTGTTGTGAACTTTGCGCAATCTGAGCCTTATGGCAAGGGTAACAGCCAGTATCAAGACACAATGTGTGGGTGCATGATTTTGCCATGCACTGATGATGATAATCGGAAGGAGTCTATTGGTGAGCCAGCCATTGTGGTGAAGGATGGCTGACCCTGTTGGCTGACGAACATCAAGCAAATTTTCTGTTGTGCCATGTGTCTTGCTTCAATGTGGTCAGGTCACTCACATGTCTCTCTGGCGTGCAGGACTCCCTGGAAATAGGTGTGTAGCTGTAGCTGGCCACTTCCTTATGAACCTCAGCATACAGCTCCAATACCTGCAAGGAGCCACCTCTGTCAGATCAGGCTTGGAAGTAGGGTCCAGCAATCGGTGGCATTCTGCAGCACATGTCAGAGTGACTCTGTGAGGGGTCAACAGCGGCTCTCATGCCTTTGAAGAAGGCACATGCAGATCGCCAGCAGCCATAGCAGGTTGCCCAAGTCCCACCTGATCATAGATGGCTTCTGCAGCAGTGCGCATGGCTTCCAGCCTGGGGAAGGGCATGTGCATGGCAAATTCGTTCGGGTTGACCTCGAAGGTGAGGTGCTGCGACATGTCCAAAGCGTGCGCTGTGCGCGCCCCGAAGGGCCCCCTGAAGCGCTCATCGAACCAGGGCACGTCTTTGGCCAGCACCAGGGCCACTGGCTCATATCCCTGCGGCAACAGTGCCCCCTGGTCAAGCACTCCCTGGTCGATGCAGGTGCCGTCCTGGCGGACAGCTCACTGCGGCTTGCACAAATCTGCTGGCACTGTTTGGGCCATGCCCACCCAGGACCACATGGAAGGCTCAACAATCAGGGCTGGCAAGAAGCATCCTCCCCCTGCAGCTCTTGAGCCTACTTGCTCAGCTGAGAGCGACATCTATTGCGTGGAGAACAATGAGCTCCGGTCTAGCATGAGTATGAGTAAGACATTGCCAACTTGGGTCTCAGTACTCTGCCGAGAGCAATTTGCTTTATGTTGCTGAGAGCTGCCACAAGCCTCAAGAATGTAGATTCTGATATGCAGGACCTCCGAGAGTACTGCAACATGGAACGACAGGCTCACCTCCTCATACTCAACCTCATAGGTTTCTGTGGCCGTGCGGAGCCACTCCTTGTGGTTGGAGGCTGCGCTTGACAGCTGCCCAGATTGCCCCGGGGTTCCATCACTGGGCACCACTATCGTGCCCGCATCCCATGCCTTCACCACCTCCTCCTTCTTGCCTGCATTACCAGAACATGCAGCATATGATGGCATACTGTATCCCTGAGGACATATCAGCTTCATCACGCAGCCTCAGACAATGAAAAGCAGTGGCACTGCACTGCATTGCATCATGCCCCTCACCCCGTCTCACCAGTACATTGTATGATGTCTTACAGGTAGGTGCATAGCGCAGGTGGTTCAGCACAGGGTGCTGAGGCAGTGCAACGACTCACTGCTGATCAGCATGCGCGCCAGGCGACCGCCTTCCTCTGCAGGCAGCCGGGCAGCGGGCGCGAAGGTCGGGTACAGCATGGCCGTGCCCTCGTCCAAGATCTGCTTCAGCCGCGCCAGCTTCCGCGGCCGCAGCAGCTCCTGCGACAGCGCCAGCGAGGGGACCTCCCCCACGCCCGCCAGCAGCACCACCTGCATTTGACATCCATCCTGAACCCTAAGCCATCCATGTCGCATCGCAGGAGCGCTTCAGGCAGAGCGTACTGGCTGCACAGCGCTGGCTCAGCCAGGCGGAACCTCACGCGTCGCATGTGGGCGGCATGTGTGCTGGTCGCCAGCTTCATACTCTTTGTGGATCAGACTTGCTGCCAGTGCGCCGTGCCAGCCGTGTGCCTGGCGAGGCGGGGAAGATGCAGGAGGCGGGGGGATGCAGGAGGCGAGGCTCCAGAGAGGCAAGGCTGATGGAATCAGCCGGGGAGCGCACCTCTGTGTTGGCCAGGCGGAGGGCCAGGTTCCACAGGGCTCCCGTGGGCGGCAGCAGGGCTTGCAGCTCAGACTCCACCTCCTCAATGTACAGCTGCATCTCCAGGGTGCAGCTGTCTGCGCGTGCACACGCTACAATGTTGGCCCAAGGGACTGGCCAGCACACAGGAAGCCCAGTGAACTTGTACTTTGTACCCTAAACTCTATCACTGGACCCATTCTCTGGTCTGCTAGCTTGCGTGTCAGCAGGAGGTACTACTGCACAGGCTGGCCATCATTGGAAGTGAAGCAGAGCAGACTGGCTCATGCGCAGCCAGAGCTGATACCGCAGGCAACGCACAGCGCTTACACATAGAGAAAGCATGGGAGGAGAATCTTCATGCATCCTGAGGTTGGCTTGAATGGCATGGCAGCGATGCTCAGTGAAAGGCAGTGGTGAAGGGGGCATGGAGCGTACTCATGGGATCCAGCCCATCGAAGAAGCTGGACAGGACCTTGTTCAGGTCCAAGAGGGTGCGCCCCTGCAGACGCGCATCCCCAGACACCATTGCTCCGTCCCGGAAAGGGGCATGTATCACCGCCGCCACCCGCCCCATCCATGCCTTGCACTGCAGCGCCAGCAGGTCCAGCCTGCACGTGCGAGCCACAGGTGGTGTGAAAGTGACCTGCTATCCAGTGCAGCAGGGCTTTCGTGTGCAGCCATTTTGGGTTCCTATGAGAGGCTGGCTCCTCAGGTGCGCAGCTGACTGCTCCCTGTCAAGCTTATCATCAGGCCAGCGTTCACAGCGGGGTCCTGCATGAGGCTATCTCAGGACTGCAGCAGCTGCGTCTTGTGCAGCACTTGCATGGCGGATGCAGTGAGCAGGGAAGGGTGTGATGACATAGCCAGCAAAAGAGAAAAGCCAAGCAGTGTGGCTCACTGCTCCATGCCGAGTTGAGTCACCAGGGCATAGTCCATGACAGGGTCCTGCATGAAGCGCCCCGGCTTCCAGGTCTGCTGCAGCTGCAGATACGGCAGCACATCCATGCTGAAGTTCTTGCACTCCAAGCCCAGCAGGATTTCCGTCCCTATCACCTCCCTCTCAACGGCCTGCGGGCTGGCAGCCACACCACTTCCTTCCAAGCTGCCGCTGCTGACCTGCAGGCAGGATCACCATCAGCACTAGCTATAAGCATCAACCTCACCTGCACTCCCGCGAGCTCTATACATGTGCGGTAGACAGGGCTGTGTGAGTAGTCGTAAAGGGATGTTCAGGACATGTGCAAAGGGTGCAAATGTGGTGAGCGAAGCAAGCCTTGGCAAGGGGTGCCCGTGGGGAGGCGCACATTTGCCTCTGCTGTCACTCCTTTCCTGACACTGATGTGCACTCTGGACGATCCGGGCAGGCTGAACAGGTCTGGCAATTGCTCCTTGCGGATTGCAAGGGTGCAGAGATTGACCTGCGTTGCACACTCCACAGTCAATGCAACAGAGCTGCAGTAGCGCTGAGCTGACGACATTCAACAGTGCACAGTGCCGTTAGTCTCCTTGACTTGCGATTGTTAGAAGACTTACCAGCATGAAAAGACCGAGCGCACAAACAAGGGCGCCTGAAAGCAGGGCAGGGTTCATGAAGGCCCTCCATCTGCTGCTGAAAATCTTTATTCTGCTAGCAGATGGCAGCATGCGATATTCGATGCTTGATGAGCGCCTCATTGCAGGTGATTGCAGCTCATTGACTAGCAAATGCTGTGCATGTCGAATAGCCTATTGGGGCTTTGATCGACGCATGGCGGGGCGACCTTTCTTGCTGCCCCCACGAAGATCACAGTCTTAACTCTAGGATTGCATATCTTGACGAAGCCAGTAAGAGGCGCTGGGTATATCCCATCTTGATTTATACTTTTCCTTGTTTGCTCCCTCATCGGCCTTGGTGCCCCTGCTAGCACTGATCTGACGTCCTCTCAGTGAAGGGTTGTAAAGCTAGCGCTTGCAGTGCTGCAGTCGTAGCATCAACGACCCGATTCCATCTTGATGCTGGGTGATCGAAAGCAGCGCGTCTGCATGCAAAGTGGATGAACTGTGAGAAGTCAATGGCCCATCTCGCCATGTGAACGGAAGTCCGTCCACAAAGCTTGGGCTTTTAGTCTCTCGTGCAGACCAGTGATTGCCTCGTGGGTGTTCACAATTGCATAAGACTCAGCGGAAAGACCACGCTAATACTGGCAGGAGGGGTGCGCACATCAGGCATTGATCTGGGTGTGGGAACAGCTCAACATGCTGGGAAGCTTGCTCCACTCTGCGAGAAGAGCACTCTCGCCTGGCTTGCTTGCAACAGGAGTGTTTGGAGCCTCGACAATCGTAGCATATCAGCTTGACTGGCTGTCGGTAATGCTTTCCTTACTGGTCATCGTCACTGAGACAGAATGTGGGCGGTGAACAATGGCTTTGAATGAACGCAGGACTGTAATCTTAGGAAGAACAAGGCTGGACTGGCTCACCTTTGCTATCATGATGCAGTCACGACCGTGGCCTCTTGACGTTGGCCTGCACTGCAGCCCGTGAAAACTGCCTCTGATATCGCAGGCAGTACCTGCGAAAGCAGAAGAGAAGAAATCAGATGCTGCTCTCAATTCGGACGAGTGGCGCTCGTTCAAGGTCATGAAGAAATGGCCAGTCACACACAATACCCAAGGCTTACGGTAGCCTCACTATATCGACCTGCATGGCTGATAGCATCAGATGCATGTATTGCATCAGATCAGGGCAATACGTG
>CAWUCR010000113.1:0-17968 GCA_963920665.1 Straminergon stramineum
GCTTTGCAGGGTCGGTGTGTCATTGGATGCATTGTATTGTGCTAAGCTTGGCAAGGGCCCATGCCACAAATAAAAAGTGCTTTAGAATCAATAATCGTACTAAACATCATAGGTTTCTCGGTGCCAGTGACCGTATCAGAAATGTTACCCCCAAATCCGCCAGCTTGAAGGTTTCTAAGGAATTTGCCAATTTCCGATTGGCCCCTATGTGTAAGTGTGGGGCCGGCCCCCCACCCACACACCTGCGCGTAGTCGTCCGTTTTCGTGCCAATATTTCGAAACCGCGCTGGTTTATTCCCATCCCTGAGGCCCGAGGATTGGTTATCTTTAATTTCAGCGTACTTCAGCATCGAGGCTGAGCATTGGGAATAAAAGAAATGGGTGAAAATCTCGTCATGTGTTTATCCGCAAGTCACCAATTTTGGAGGTGATCAGGGACAAAAAGTCTGTGAGAAAATAAATTCACGTGCTTTTGGAGTTTTGGTGGTGTAATTTCGATCTCACACCCAAATTGTGAAATTCACCAGCTTCCGTCGTAAAGTTTCCTTTTTATTGTCAGTATAATCCACTTTTTTACTTCCTGCACATAGTGCTCATCAGCAGTCTTCATGGACGCAGGCAAGGGCTCTCTGATCTATTGAGAAACCAGCTCCGATTTCAAGCCACAATGTCCTCTGTAATCTTGATCCAACATGTGGACCTCCTCTCGTCCATTTTCATAGAGGGACATAATTCAGAGAGATCTTTTGGGCCAACATTAAGCTCTGGCTTAGATCTACCGACGAGATTTCGATTTCGTACACTAGTCTCGTCGATATCACAGCGCTGGAGAGCTGTAGCGATTGGAACTGCCGCCCTTTGGAGCGAAATTTACTATATATCACCAGCCATGCCCCAGGAATTGCTCGAGGAGGTTCTTTAGCGATCTAAAATATTGCCTCTCTACCTCCATTTGGAGGCTCCGTCGTACTGCCCATCCAGAAGAGCGTTGAAGAGTCTGATGATGACGATGCTCCAGCACTGTACCAGATGGCGAACTTTGTATATCAAGGGAATTTGCGACAATCTTAACTGCATTCTCCCTGTACTCGTTGACATCTCTGTACCCCTTCTCGAGACATTTCACCTCTCTGAATCAGAGTCCTTCCACCTTGTAGACTCTACTCGCATTTTGAACAATGCACCATCCCTTACATCTATTCGATACGATATTGCTTCAATAGCGAAATGGACTCCTCCACTTGCTCGAATCCAAACCCTCAGGCTCCACCACGAAAATACACCCGTCCTCGCAGCTGCAAGATACTTTGAGCTGTTACGAAGTCTACCCAACCTGGTGGAACTAGCACTCTATGGTGCGGTGGATGACGATCACTACGATGATTGGGACTGGAACTCATTCGAAAGAATCGAGATGTCCTGCCTCCAGTTCTTGGAGATCTACGATATCAATCTGAGAGCTTCAGACTACATGCGTCCAATGCGAGCTCCAGTCCTAGAATCTTTGGTAACTTGGTTAGAAGGTGGCATAAACCTCCAGGACAGATCATCAAATTTTCCATCACTACGCTCTTTGACAATCAGGGATACGGATGAAGGTTACGAGGGTTTGGATTTCTCTTTCCCTCAATTGGAACATCTCAGACTCGTAGATTGCGACCACGACGAAATACTCTACGAGCTCCGAACCTCGTCTTTCGATATAGTTGCCTTACCTCATTTGCAGACGTTGGCCATCACGCATTTATGGATGGACTCGGCGGCCGAATTGATCCCGTTTGTCGAGTGGCGCATTGAAGCGGGCGCTCCATTGTTGAAAGTGTGCGTCGATGAATGGATGTGTGTTGATAGAGAATTGTTACGGAAGTATGTGGCTTTGGAGGACTTGGTACAGCCACCCTACCAGGCGTAAAATAAGTCCCTTCTTGGAGTCGATAAATTATGTGAGGACTATGTTGTGGTGAATACTATGGAATGGAACCCGAAATCAATCAGAAATTAGAGCTTTGCCGTTGCTTTGCCATGCTGAGATTGTTCAAGAAGCTCATGACACGAGGTCAAAGGAAACCTGTCTCTGTCGATTATACTAATTTAGAGTGGGTCTAGGCTTACCGTGGTTTTCTAAACATCAACGATGAACACGACGTTCGTTAACGTTGTCCACCTGACGAGGCTCATGTGGACATCTTGGTGATCTGTGCAGGTAATATAGGTTATAAATGTGGCTCATTATACTTGGGCCGCAATTTCGATGCACCTGTGGAACCAAGGAAGGTCCAAAGTATCAAGCTGTTCAAACCAACGAAAATTAAGGGGCAACTCGCCCTTTGAAGCACGCGGCGACGGGGCCCAGTGTAAGTAATATGTGTATCAAACGGCTGATAAAGATTGGTGTATGGAAGTTCAACCAATGATGGTATCATGGAGATTCATTCATGGTGTAGAAATGACAAGCAAGCCAGACAAGACTGGCGCATAATTATTCGGTTTATGTGAAGGTGTCTGAGTTTCAATATTTACTAATAACGTTTAACTTCAGTTCTCCCTCCCACCGTGACTTCTGATCAAACTTCGCACATCCAAAATCGACTTGAATCACTGTTTGCCAACGAAAGACTAACCCTGAGCGCATGCCATCAGACCAAATTAGCAGGATCCCGTATCTCCCTCTCGAGTTGGAGCGACTGATCTTCGAGTATGCTGCCAAAGCAGATCGTACCACCGCACTTGTGCTCACTTTGGTTTCACGGCGTGCACAGCGGTGGTAAGTACTTGCTGGATCATCTTTCTCACCTCTTCTTACACTACTCATCAGGATCGAACGACTCATCTATGCAGAATTAACGTTACACAGTCAGCAAAGGCCACGCAACTTCAAGCTGACTGAATCGGACTCGTTCATCCGCACAATCAAATCTCGCCCACTCGAATTCTTCGCTACCAACGTTAAATCCCTCTGTCTCACTTACCATGTTCGACCAGACCACGCAACAACCATTTTATCTGTATGCACCGGTCTGGTCAATCTGGCCTACTGGTTGCCCAATGCATCTCCCCTTCTTTCAGTACTTCCCATTTTACAGCCCCGAATGCTATCAACAAGAGTCTGCAGCCTATTCGAAGAACCTCAAAAATCAGACCTTGCACGTCGGATCCTCAGTAATATCACTCATCTGGAATTGATTGATCTATGGAGCAATTGGACCTCCTGGTCAGGCTTTGAGCTTCTAGACAATGTCACGCACATAATCACGCACAAATCGGATTCGCACACCATCCCTGCTGTGCATAAGGGCCTCCAAACCATCTTGGACTCTTGCCCATCTCTTCAAGTGTGTCTACTCGTTGTCCATTATCCCATAGAACAAGCCGAAGATGTCGTCCGCCATCTCAACGACAGTCGACTAGTAATCCTAAAATATCGTGATCCGATAGCCAACTGGGAGGGACTTGTCCAGGGAGATCGAGGTAAAAGTGGATGGCTGCAAGCGGAGGACATAATCCAAAGACGTTGATCATTAGAGGGACTGCAGTTTCTGAAGAATTTCCCGCTTGCAATTTAGATCACTTATGAACCACGAACAAAGGCAGATCTACCCTGGAGGTATCTGGATGGCCCATTCGATGATAACTTGCTGGATCCGCGTGCCTTCGTCATGGTCTCAACCCGAAGGTCGCACTCATCTATTATTACTCCTCAGTATTACTCCTTCGAGATGGCCCGGCAGGGTTAATGGTCACGCGCGGTCCACAACGACGCTGAGCTTGCTCCGAAACGGTCGCACAAACATGGAAGATTCCAAATTTACACATATCGCCAGGAGAGCAACCAAATGCAGGACTAGATAAGAAGGAACTTGGATAAGGTAGTAGTCTGCAAAGTATCGAGCTTGGACAACTGCGTACTATGCAGTTTTCATGTCGCTTGGTTTGGAGCGCATTTGGTTCGCCTCGGCGATTCCTCTTAAATCATAAATATTACATCCCAACTCTAGAGCCAGTCGGGCTCCCTGGACTCTAATTTAGCCAGGATCTCTCCGTAAGCTAAACCATTATCTCCGTTCCCAGTAGGTGCCCAGATTCAATTAGTGGAGCCAGCGCAAATCGGCAGGATCTCAGCTCCGTCTTCCAGAACTTGTGGGAGAACACTGGGACTCTGTCCAACTCGATCGAGAGATGGAGAGTATAGCAGACTGGGAAGACGTGGTATTGCAGATTTGTAAATGACTTTAAGTTAACAAATTTGTAGATAAGATAACGAGGTTTATTTCTTCATCTCTCTAACTCACGCTTTGAGCCCAAGCGCATTTTATCTCCCTTCCCTATGCTGGAGTTCTCAGTCCGATTCATGGAGTCAGCTCAAATTTATCCAGTTTCTAAAAAGAATTTGGATCGTTGGGAATACGCGGTTGAGAGAGAGGTAATGGTCAGAGACCTGTTGATAAGCAATGCCAATGTGGCGAAATTTTATGTCCTTTCCGATTTCTGTTCTTCCCAACATATGAGGCCTATATTCACTCGCACTACTTACTTCATGCATTTGTGACTAGATAACTACTTGTACATGGGTGATATGAAGCACCCCTAAAGTATGTTGGTCTCTAAGTAGACCAAATTCAAGCTTAATACCCTCCTTGGGTCGAAGAACTCTGGATTAGTGGGCTTCAAGGTCGGGTCTTTTTCAATCCTAAAAGTCCAAATTTAGAATGGAACGAGTACATGTTGGAAATAGAACGTACACGACATTCAACGAGGACGTTATATCGCGTTGCGCGATGGGGTCGAGCGCCCTGACACTCTTAATAACCATAGTAGTGTAGAAGACGCCGACAGCGCCAACGATCTGAGATTGATGTCAATTTTGTGAAAAGCAGAGCCACAAGTCAGATACGGACATTCTTGTCCTGGCTGTTGTCCACGTTCAAAGCTTGAACGGTGCCATCGAATTTGATAGTCCCGGGATTCTCGGTATCACGCTGCCCTTCCAACAGTTTCTGGAAGTTCTCACGAGACTCTTTGGCCCCGTTGACGACGATCTCCACTTTCTTGGACAGGAATGCATCAATAGCGTTGTCGAGGTTGGTCGTGGTGGCCTCAACAATGGAAGTGAGGTGTTCCTTAACCCACAAATCGTTGGGGGGGAGAACTGGGCCAGGGCCGAGGGGAATTTGAGACATATTCAAGTAGAGGATGGATTTGAAGTACGGGTTTGTTTGAGGTTAACTAGGGAGTCGAAGTGGTCTTTATATCTGTAGAGAATACCATTCGGGGTACGCAGGTCTCCGTCTCCTATTGCAGGTGAGCTATTCTGAGAGTGGAGCACAATACTCACTTGCTGATGGAACCGGGCACATACAATGTCGTAAGAGCGCCATTCATCAGTCATATCAAGCGCTGTGAAAGTGCTTTGCGGGGAACGGAAGACCAATAGCTTACATACGTAAATAGACGAAGACCATGTGGGAGCTTGAATAAGGTGTTATTCGTAACGGTTCGCAAAGACTGCACTTGAGACTTGCATAGACACCGCTTAGTTCGGAGATTTCGCTTTGGTGGGAAACCCATATTTTCGACTGATTTGGCCACTGGGCATGAAACATTCTCCGCAGTGGCCTCTCACAGGAAAGCTCCTCCGGACTTCTCGCCTTCCGCAGTTGGTGCGGACGATGCCGACCTGGGCCTTTTCTAGGTGCTGGGGGCCATTTCTTCTAGTGTAAAGTCAGCGCGGTCGCTTCAGTGCGAGCATTGAGCCTGTGGCTTTTATTGCTCTGAACCAGGTGCCAGAAAACATGTTAGGAAACAAAGATGTTAATGAGGCGCATTTGTTGAGTAGTGTTAAGCTTCAAATGTGTCGCCGCGTGACTTCAGCCTTCAATTAACTATCAGGTCTCTCGCATTGACTCGAAATTTACATGTAACATAAATTCCATGTGCTAAGCCAGCCGGCGTCATTCAAGTTAACCCCATTTGCGGACCAAAAGCAACCTTAGGAAGCGGCGATCAAGGGAGCCTCTGAAGAATCCCTTGCGGATTCCAGCACCGGAGCAGGAAATAATCCGAGAAACGTCCCTGAGGAAGCTTATGCGGAGGAATGTCTCGAATTGCCAACTCAGTAAAATGGCTGAATCGGTTACGCTTGCCTAACTTTGGTCCACCGATCTACGATGGTCTCGTGAAAATTCGGTGCTGCGATACAAGCAGAGTCTCCCAAGTCCTCGAGCGCGATCCTTTGCGGTGAACCGGCTCAAATCGTGATTACCACCTTATTGAAGCTCGTTGACGTTTCTCTCCAGCGGTGCATGTCATTGTGGCTCTGCTCTCGACCTGTGCAGGCTTTGAATCTTCCATCACTTGCAAAGCAATTTCATAGCGCTCGGTAATTGCAGTTGGAAGAGCCAATACGAGATTGCATATGCCAGGCTTCGTTTTTGTTGATGAATGCGATCCATTCACAGGAGATTGCGTCCAAAATTGGAGGCGGAGAGTTGCACACCCCGAATGCTATACTTAATAAAAAGCACAATCACCCTATATGTACCTTCACTACACCTCGAATCAATCATATACTTGAAAATGTCTCAAATCTCCCTCGGTTCTGGCCCAGCTCTCCCTCCCAACGATTTATGGGTCCAGGAGCACCTTACTGCTATTGTCGAGGCCACCAGCAGTGAGGCCGACCTCGACAATGCTGTTGATGTTTTTCTTTCCAAGGAAGCTCAGATTGTCGTGAACTGTGTCCCAACATCTCTCGATCAATACAAGAAAATGCTACAGGTTGAATACGGCACTGGTTCTACTGGAAGTATCGCATTCAGCGGCACCGTTGAAGCTCTGGACCCCAGCCAGGCGGGAGAAAAATTCTGAACCTATCTTTTTCTTTTGATTTACAGTGTCCTGATATGTATTGCAGGTTGTTGGAGTAGTTGGGATTTTTTACACTGCCGTCCATATGACCTCTACAATCGGACCGCCCAAGCAAACACGATCTATCGTGACCTCGTCTTTGAATGTAGTGTGAGCCGGTCCAGACTTGTGCATGTCCCCCCCTGACTATTCAGAATTTGAAGGATTGAAGAAGACCCAACATTTCCTCCTACGAATCCGGAGTACTTTGACGGAAGGAGGGTTTTCAACCTGAATCTGGTTTACTTGAGCGAGATTGCGCTCTAGAGGATTTTAGAGACACTCCCCGCTAGTACACATTTGTACTTTTACCAGATATCTCCCAGTCGACTTTAAAGAGGATATGAATGAATCCGGCTGGAACCTGCCGACGTCTCGCAGAATCGCAGAATGTCCTAACATGATATAATAGTTCGAGGAGGCTTTACTGCTGAGCGCGCAGATCCATGGAAAAATCAGCCACTTTTACTCACTCCTGAAGTAATTTCGCCATGGTCGAGATAGTCCTTCGCTAGCGGACCCTTGGCCTCGGCGCGCAATTCAACAAAAGAAAGTAATTCTTCGGTCGGTTTGCCCTGCAGGATACTAAGCGAGCAGAGATGAGCCAAACAGGTTCCTTCTCGGCACCCTTTGGGGCTGAAGCGCTGACGTTCGGAGAGTGCGGAGAATGCAATCATGATCGCCATTTATGAAGCGAAGGTTGTCCAACTCCGGAAAAGAACGATCAAACACCTCAGTGCTCACCGAATTGCCTCGAATGTAATCTCTGACCATCAATGTGCTAATTGATGGGAAATTCACCACCGGGTCCTTCAAAATCATCGTGCATGAGTCCCAAGCTGTCAATTGTTCAAGGGCTGGTGCTCGTATTGCTAGCATGAATAGAGATGCCGGCTCGTTCGAATCGCAAACGTCCAAGAACTGGAGGCGTGGTAGTTCGCCTCGCTCGAACGAACCCTGATCCCCGTCGTCTAGAAGAGAATATACCCAGTACACATTTCCAAATGCTCCACATTGGGCAGACTTCGTAGACGTGTATAATACTGAGAGGCAGCCACTGGAAGCTTGGTCCAGGGATCATGTAGTTTGAGGGCCCGTACATGGCAGAGTTGAGGACTACATTCCACTATCAAAATGCCGTTATATCGAACGGACGTGAGCAGTGGTGCACTTTTGAGGATGAGAGAAAGGTCATTGATCTCGCAATAAGACCTTCATCCTCAACAGAGAGCCGGACATCCTTGAGGAGAGGCATGGAGATATTCCTCAACGCAAATAGAGCATCTGGCACGTCCTCACAACACCACAATGAAAAGAATTTTCAATCTATCTGAGAGTCCTTCATGTATTGCTCGGTCGCGAGTTGATAGGCAAGACTGTGGCCACGACTAGAAAGATCTATGTGTAGAATGAGAGGCAGTGACTTGGATCGACGCAAGCCCTTAATCGAAGCTCGAGGTACTGAGGGTGAGATACGCCTAATATCTCTCCCGATCAGAGCGACGGTATGTGTCAGGGAAGATGCGTACCACGAATCAGAGTGTGTTGACTGTGTTCATGGACCAGACGTCCACCTGAACGAAGCGATGCCATGAAGCCAGGGTAGTATTGCGGGATGATTTGAATTTGAAGAGGATATAGATGGGAAGTGGTCCACGACAAAAGGAGGTGAGCACGATTATGAGAAGTAAAGTGTCGCTTTTTCACGACTGCCTTATAGATCCGCGCATAGACGGGGACTTATCCAAAACCTTGATCGCAGCCGGCGCCGGGATCGATATCTGCGGGAAATTCGGTGTATGGGTATCCTGGTCGTGGTCTGACATAGATGTGAAAATAAAGGTTGGGCCGGGTTCGGGATCCAGTGAGTCGACGACCGAGCTGGAACTGCTCTGGATCTCTGCGGCCGACTAGCGCACGAACCGAGAAGTAGTATAATTACACCAAGGATCAGTAGGAAAATTCCAACTCCAAGGCTCGCGTGTGTGGGTTTGTGCAATTTCTGCACGGCGAAGCTGGGTGAGGAGCAAAATCATCATGGGATAAGCATTTCGAGGGAGAGGAGGGTAGAGTACACTATACATGTCGTTCCAGCTTTATGAAGGTCTCTGTCAGTTCCAAGATAACTGTGGAAGGAGTTGAGTTAGACGTACCGAGGCTATTATTTCAGGCACATCGGTGAGCTACAGTTAGCAAACGCACCAAATGGTTGCTGTTTCAATTGCTTACATGATTCCAATACACCTAGGATCTTTAGGTTTTAGTGTTCGGCTCATCCTTGAAGGCCTCGTGAATAACACTATCGTTCACGATGCCGAGTTTTGTTCGTTCTTCAAACTCGGAGTTGGAGAGGCGGACTAGGTCCAGGTTTCTCAGCGCTCAGCGCTCAAGCCCGTAACAGTTACCTGCTCCGGCATCCATGCCGCTCATCCACGTAACTTCAAAGCATCAAGCTTCATAATCAATGCAAAATCCGTTACGAATTCCCCAGAAACCGGGAAACTGGTTTTCATTTATTTAGAGCCACTGGCAACAGTCCACCCAACCATTCGTTTGCACTGTTTCTCACATCATCAGCATGCAGAGTGTTGCAAAACTTCCCAAAGTTCAGCGAGCTTGGGTCATCGAACGCAGAGGGAAACCTGCTCAAGCTCTATCATTGCGGTCGGACTGGCCGGTACCATTGGAACTCGAGAAGGGGGATGTACTTGTTAAGGTGGGAGCCGCGGCTCTCAATCCAGTGTATGTCTTCTTTCCGATCAAAATGAATGCGTTTTGTTGACAAGTGCGTTGAAGTGGGTTCAAGCTGATGGGATTGCTCCCTAATTTTGCCGTCAAAAGACCTCAAGTTGCCGAGTATGATCTTGCGGGGACAGTCGTGGACGCGAACGGCACCGAATTTGCCGTGGGTGATGAAGTTTTTGGGATGATTTCACCCCGTAACCGCAGGCTTTTAGTCCGCACTTCTTCTCGCTTATATACACAATAGAGGTATCGTTCAAAACAGGCGATGGGGCTCTGACCCAATACACGCGGATTTCATCAAAACTTCTAGTTACCCGACCGTCCAACATTTCTACATCCGATGCTGCAAGTATTGCCTTAGTTTCACAAACAGCATATCAGGCACTGGTGACAATGGCTAAAATTGAGGCTGGCCAGACTATCTTCGTCAACGGCGGCAGTACATCCTGCGGGGCTTTCGCCATTCAGATAGCGAAAGCCAAGGGCTGTAAAGTAGTTGCCAGTGCATCGGGTAAAAACGAAGAGCTTGTTCGGAATCTCGGAGCGGATGAGGTAAACTTTAAGGTCGCTGCTGCGCTGCCTACTGACCCTTATCATACCTTCAGTTTTTCGACTACACTACAAGTCCCCTCCATCTCCAATTAAGGTCCAAGCCACCGTCAACCAAGTATCACGTCTTCTTCGAAGCAGTGGGGCTTGTTGATCCATCGCTTTATACGCACAGCCCAGCGTACCTTGCACCCAACGGAATGTTTGTCTCTGTGGGTCCGCAGCTTCATTTCAACTGGTCCGACGTATCGAACACTATGAAAACCCTAATCCATGCTTTGAGGCCCCGATGGCTCGGCGGCTTGAGCCAGAAGTGGAGGTGAATTACTCAATATGCATCTCTTGTCTGTCCCTAATCCACATTCCTGTCAGATTCATCCAACTCGTTCCAAATAAAGAAGATTTGCAACATATCCAGACCATGCTGGCCGTCGGTGAATTTCAAACACGCCTTTCCTACATTCCATCCACTTAGAAATTTTGTGACTAGGTGAACTGAAACCCGTTGTTGATTCAGTGTTCCCGTTCGAGGATACATTGAAGGCGTATGATCGAATTATGTCTTCCCGAGCCCGTGGAAAAGTCGTCGTGACTGTTGATGATTCTTCGATAGCTCAACCGTAGATCTCACTCATTAAACTTGCGACGCTCGGAGACTGTAGACTGTAAGCATTCAGAGCCTGAGCAAACCATTATGCCAAAACGAAATCCTTTTTCTTACGAATTGCCTAAAGATGGAGAAGTTCGAAGACCATTACGTTTCAAGTTCCGCATTGCTTAGGAGTTGTTTCTACTATTCTAGGCGCTGAGCGTCAGAAAGGCAGAGAGCCCTGGCCAGGTACAAAAGCTGCCGGCAGCATCCAAGTCCATTACGCGTTCCTCGGGCATCGAGCATCTGGGCATCGGCTCACGACTTATTTAGAGTACTTGGAATATGCCCAATCGTCCGTTTGTACGAATCGTCGCCATGCAAGCTATCTCAGAACTTCCCAAATCTTAGCGAGCTTATGCCATACAGCACAGAGGAAAGCCTTCTCAAGTCTTGTCACTGATGTCGGACTGGCCTATGCCTTCGAAGCTCGAGAGGGGGATGTTCTTCTCAAGGTGAAAGCTGTGGCGATAAATCCTGCGTATCTTATATTTCCTAAACAATGTCAATACATTAGTATGTACTCTGAAGCGGGTGGAAGTTGATGGGATTGGCTTACACTCGAATTTCTTTGCGGCTGTTGGTCATCCGACCGTCCACCATATCAGCTTCCGTTGCTGCAAGCGTTACTTTAGCCTCTCAGTGGCCCCAGGCAGGATACCATGGGATGACTTCAGCGGCTCAGATTGAGCCCGGCCAGACGGTATTTGTCAACGGCGGGAGTACATCTTGCGGAGCTTTTGCGATACAAGCAGCGAAAGCCAAAGGATGTACAGTAGTCGCCAGCGTGTCGGGAAAAAATTAGGATCTTGTTAGAAGTCTCGGAAGCGATGAGGTGCGTTTAAAATTAGTTGGTTCTCTCCCTTCTCATCTTTGGCACTCATTTTACACAGTTTTTTGACGATACGAAAAGCTGAAGTCCAAACCGCCCTCCACCAAATATCACGTTATTTACGACGCAGCGGGGCTCAGCGATCCATCATTGCAGCGAGCCCACAGCCTCGGTTCAGTTGGTCAGGTACATCACACCCCGTAAAAATACTCTTCCATGTTGTGTGGCCTCGCGTGCATCCTCCCCGGCCCCACACTTACAGATAGCGGCCCATCGGAAATTGGCAAGTACCTTTGGGAACCCTTAAAGCTGGCACATTTTGGTGGTAACATTTCCGATACCGTCACTGGCACCGGGAAACCTATGATGTTGTTATTGAAGCTCTTTCTATTTGTGGTACAGGCCCTTGCCACCTCCCAAATTGGTGACTCGCGCAGGAATATTTGTCACTTCATGAAGAAATCTTCACCCACTTCTTTTTCACAATGCTCACCGCCTCGCTGATGAGGATGAGATATTCTTGATATCTCTCCAAAGTTCAGGAGTTGTAACCGCTATGGCTCCCCAATGTTGAGATATCGAGGAAACCAGGGTCCAAAATCGAATTCCAAGACGACGGCCTTAGCGGATTGTAAAGGCGAAATTCTCTCTCGAGTACGTCCTGCGATGAAGATGGATGAAAGAAAATCCGCATGTCGTATGAAGTTTAAGAACCTATGGTGTATCTAGGATAATTTCGAAAGTTTGTTGCTTCTCAAGGGGTGAACTACTCAGGGATCGCTTCATGTTCGAGGCCATCGCTCCAATAGTCTCTTCAAGCAGCAAGCAAATATGGGAGTTCACTCGAGTGGCCGCGCTCGGGCGAAATTTTGTGCGTCACATGCAAGCGATACCTACGATTTTTTCAAGTATACAAGTCCAGTCAACTCAAGAATGTCCGATGTCTGAATTCTGCCGAGTATCCGTGGACTTCCTAGTAAGGTACTGCCTGAGGCTGAGTGAGCTCTAAGACTATACACAGAGCACGAAAGTTAGTTATGAAACAGACAAGATACTGTAGTTCAGACGTACAATACCAAACGGGTTTTCCATTAAATACTGATTCGGAGAGAAATCAGCCACTTCGACGAGCTTCCGAAGCAGTTTCCAATCCACATCGATGTTATGGTTGATGTAGACCTTCTCTAAAGGAGCCTTGGCCTTGATACGCCAGTCGACGAAGGAAACCAATTCGTTAGTGCGTCCAGCTTGCGGACCTGCAATACTAAGCGTCCGGAGATGAGCCAAGCGAGGAATTTGCATGTCGTTCCTCATCTTGCTAGGAGTCAACGACCGGAGACTACGGAAAATTTTATCGTGATCGCATTGCGCCAGCGTGAGATGCTCAAGTTTCGGAAAGGAGCAATCCCAAAATTCGGTGTTTATTGTATGAGTCCATTGGATGAATGTCATCGAACGTATTGACGGGAAATTTGTCGCCGGATCTTTCAGGAGCATCGAGCCGTAGTACCAAACAATCAAAAGTTCAAGAATTGGTGCGTTCATCCCCCTCATCGCAAGTGATAAAGGCACTTTCGTATCGCAAAAGGTCAAGGACCGCAGGCAAGGCATTTCTATCCTCGCAAATGCATCCCAATCAACGCCTTCAAACATATACCATTCCCCCAAGGTGAACAACACCAAATGCTCCACACTTGGCAGGTTACGCAAAAGTTCGAAGTATTGAGGTGCGTCAAAGCCATACCATGCATCTTTTAGGACGAGAGTTTGTATTTGGCCAAGAGGAGGACGACACTTTAATATTGAAATGCCATCGGAATGAACAGAGGTTAGGAGTGGTGCATCTGTCAAGATATGAGGAGGAAGATCATCGATCTCGTGACAAGGGCGCCCAGCATGATGAATGTCTGAGAAGTACAGCCGGAATTCCTCGAGAAGGGGTACATGGATGTTCTTCAATACCTGCAGAACATTCGGTATATCCTCACAATCGCCTTCAATGGAGAGACCTCTCCATCTAGATGAATACTGGACGAAGTGCTTCATCAATTCATTCGCCGTGAGTTGAGTGGCCAAACTTCCTTGGTCTCGTTCTGAAACATTTAGGTGGAGGGTAAGAGGTAATGATCCCGATCTGCGCAAGTACTCCTCGACCAAATCTCGTGGTGCTGCGGGTGAAATATGATTGATATCCTTCCAAAGTTCAGGAGTCGCAACGGCCACCTCTCTCCAATGCCGAGAAACCGAGGAAACTAACATCCGAAAAGAAAATCCCGCGCATACGGCACGGTATGAGGATGATTGTACGATTGACAATCTGTCAAAATTGTGACCAGCTATAAAGATGGAGGAGAGAACATCCGAATTTATGGACTCCCCGAGGAACTAAAGCTGAGTCAATACAAGAATTCTATTCTTTTGATAAGTAATTAAGTTACGAACTGATTTGCTCATCTTCGAGGCTATCTTATTTCAAGCCTTTCTAGCCTGTTACCCTGAGCGCAAACATTGTGACGTACGATCAGTTGAAGCGTGACAAGTTTTGTTACTATTACGGTAAATAGGGTTTTTTCACCAACTAGGAGACACTAGCTTTTGAGAGGATCTCAGCCAATTCATAACGACTTCTCGATGAAATTCCTTCACTTTCGGACTTACTCTTGTCCAAATCAGGGTCTCTGAGAGCTTTTCACATAGATTTCGGCTAATTTCATGCCATCGTCGATGATGGCCTCAAGCAATCGGGAGACATAAAGCTGACTGTTTGTCTTGACGCACAGATGCCGCGGCTCATCTTCATACCTTTTTACGTCCTTGCAATCTGCGCAATGTCGTTCGGGCATCGGGGAGGAGCCGACTATATATTGAGAGCAGATGAAGCTAGTGTACTCATACATTCGGTCGCTCTGTTCAACCAGTTATAACCGCCATGCAATCAAAAGAAATCCCCAAATCTCAACGAGCCTGGGTCATCGAGCGAAGAGGAAAGCCTGCTAAAGTCTTGTCACTTAGATCGGACTGGCCAGTGCCCTCGAAACTAGAGAAGGGAGATGTATTGGTCAAAGTGAAAGCCGCTGCGTTAAATCCTGTGTATGTTATCCTTCCAACTGAAGTCAAAGCATTGTATTGACAAATATTCTGCAGCGGATGGAAATTTATGGCATGGATTCCCAATTTCGCTGCCAAAACACCGCGAGTTTCTGAGTATGACTTCGCGGGGACCATTGTGGACGCGAACAATACCGAGTTCAAAGTTGGTGATGAAGTCTTTGGGATGCATATGCCACGTACGTGCTGAGACTTTGCCCGACATGCTGCTCTTTGCTAATTTTCTTTGGCAGCGGTGACATTGAAGAGCGGTGAAGGGGCTCTGTGCGAATACACTCGAATTTCTTCGGGGCTGCTGGTCCCCATACCGTCCAACATATCAGCGTCCGACGCAGCAAGTATCACTTTGGCCTCACAAACAGCATTCTGTGCGATGATTACAATGGCTAAGATTGAGCCCGGCCAGACGATTTTCATTAACGGCGGGAGTACATCCGTCGGAGCTTTTGCTATACAAATAGCAAAAGCCAAAGGATGCAAAGTGGTCGCCAGCGCATCTGGGAAAAACGAAGATCTTGTTAGAAGTCTCGGAGCCGATGAGGTGCGCTTTCAAGTCGTTCCAAGACTTCCCTCTCACGTTTGACGCTGATTTAATACAGTTTTTCGACTACACGACAAGCCCTCTTCATCTCCAAATAAAGTCCAAACCGCCTTCTACCAAATACCACGTCTTTTTCGAAGCCGCAGCACTCAACGACCCCTCGTTATACAGCCACTGTTCGGCGTATCTTGCGCCCAACGGGATCTTCATCTCTGTGGGCCCACAACCTCAACTTAGCTGGTCAGGCATATCAAACATGGGGAAGTTAGTCTTCCATGTTGCGAGGCCCCGATGGCTCGGAGGCTTGAGCCAGAAGTGGAAGTGAGTTGCTCAGTCAATAGCTCTCGTATCTGACACGAATCCCTGTTCAGAGTCGTCCAATTCACTCCGGAAAAAGAATATTTGATGTATATCCAGAACATGCTCGCCAACGGTTAATTTCAAACCCTATTTCCTTATTTTCTATCCATTCACAATTTTTGCGGCGTAGGTGAGGTGAAACCCGTTATAGATTCGGTATTCGCGTTTGAGGACACCTTAAAGGCGTATGATCGAATTCTATCTAACCGGGCTCGCGGTAAAGTCGTCGTTACTGTTGATGATTCGTCGGCTTAGTGCAAACCATGGAACTCGGTCAGTAAAGTAGACAGAAAGCTATGAAATTAACATTTCAGCTGTAGCACTGCAGCTTAATTATATTTATATTATTGATTTACGCGTTTATTACTGGCGAATGGAAATTGGGTTTTGTAAGCCCGGTGACAGGGCGTGTGACGGCAACGTACCTTGTCATTTGTGCCAGCTCCATGTCGAAATTTTCGTAATACATGACGAACTTCGGCCTTGGGGAAAGCTGCTGATTGTTTATTTATTTATTTAAGACATCCACTCGTCCACTCGCTTGTTCTATTCCCCATATTGTCGCCATGCAAGGTGTCACAGAACTTCCCAAAGTTCAGCGAGCTTGGGTCATCGAACGAAGAGGAAAGCCTGCTTCAGCTTTATCATTGAGGTCGGACTGGCCGGTGCCATCGAAACTTGAAAAGGGGGATGTACTTGTCAAGGTGGGAGCCGCGGCTCTAAATCCTGTGTATGTTTTCTTTAGCCTGAAGTAATAGTGTTTTATTGAGAGATACCATCTGAAGGGGCTATAAAATAATGGGATTGCTTCCCAACTTTGTTGTCAAAAGACCTCAAGTTGCCGAATATGATCTTGCGGGAACTGTCGTGAATGGGAACGATACCGAATTCTCACCAGGCGATGAAGTATTTGGGATGATTCCACCACGTGTGTGCAACCTTTCCTTCAATGTAACTCCCATCCCTCAATCATTTTGGCAGAAATCGCAATGAAAACAGGCGACGGGGCTCTGGCCCAATATACTAAGATTCCGTCGAAGCTGCTAGTCGCCCGACCATCCAATATTTCAGTAACTGACGCTGCAAGTATCACCTTGGTCGCCACAACAGCGTATCAAGCGTTGGTCACAGATGCTAAGATTGAGCCTGGCCAGACGGTTTTCATTAACGGTGGGAGTACATCCGTCGGAGCTTTTGCTATACAAATAGCGAAAGCCAAAGGATGCAAAGTAATCGCCAGCGCATCGGGGGGAAACGAAGAACTTGTCAGAAGTCTCGGGGCCGATGAGGTAAGCTTCAAACTTGTTGCTAAACCCTTTCTCACCTTTGCATGGCCATTTCACGTAGTTTTTCGACTATACAACAAGTCCTCTGCATCTTCAACTGAAATCTAAACCGCCGTCCACCAAATTTCACGTCTTCTTCGAAGCAGTAGGACTTATCGATCCATCGTTATACACCGAAAGCCCAGCGTACTTCGCACCCAACGGCGTTTTTATTACTGTTGGCCCACAACCTCACGGGTTTACCTGGTCAGACATATCGAACACCGCAAAAACACTCTTCCATGCAGCGAGGCCTCGCTGGTTAGGTGGCTTGAGCCAGAGTTGGCAGTGAGTCGGGCAAGCAACATCTCTCGTTTGTCACTGAAATAACTTTCACTTAGGGTGGTCAGGCCGGTCCCGAAAAAAGAGGATTTGGAGTGGATTCAGAGCAAGTTGGCAAATGGTAAATCTAAGACGCTTTTTGCTTGCTTATCTGCTACTCACACTGGATGGACTGTAGGGCAATTGAAACCCGTTGTGGATTCGATATTTCCATTTGAGGACGCCTTGAAGGCTTACGATCGGATCATGTCGTCCCGGGCTCGCGGCAAAGTTGTCGTGACGGTCGACTCCTCCTCAACCTAGCGCAACTGCAATGCGCCAGCTACTTATTTGTTATTACTACTGTATTGGACTTTAAACAGGGAGATATCTCTGGCGAGTTACGATGTAAGTTGTAGCTCCAAACCTAGACATTGGCACAGTTAAAAAAAACTAATATTAAAGTAAGTATGAGTTCGAAGTGGGTATGAGTGCGTGTACTAGATAGTGGTCAACCTGTGGCGCATAAATCTTTCTAGCTGGGTAAGTCGAATGAAAGATCACAAACTTCCACAAGAGTTTGAGGTCCTTCAGTTTCGGGAAAGCACGATATAAGACTTCGGTGCAACTCTTAGAATTTATGCTGGAACGCAAGATGTGCTAGAGAAAATTTCCCGGGGTACTGTGGGGAGCTC
>CAWUCR010000121.1:0-25087 GCA_963920665.1 Straminergon stramineum
ATGCCATGTTGCCGACCTTGCAAGACGCCAATATTGCCTGTAATATTGATCCCTAAGAGGGCGAAAAATGGAAGGCTTTCCCATGTGACTGCACCTAAAAAAAACCCTGCAAATGCCTGATCAAATTCCTGATCGCAGGTGGAGCATACACATGTGGTACACCAGCACCAGCACTCACCTTCGAGTGAGGCCGGCCGGAGTGTAGAGCCTCGTTCAGCACTTAGAATACAACTGGCAGCTCATGTGAGTTCGAGTACCACTACATAGTAACAATGTCAGATTTAGAACTCAACAATGTTTGTACAGTCGGAAGTGGCTGAGCGTACAAGTACCTTTCACCTCTTGCTTGAATGTATATACTTGCATCTGCAGACGAAAGTTGGAAGAGCAGTTTGCTGAACACTAGCAAATACTATGCATATCACAGAAGAGTTAAAGACCTCAGGCATTGCCTACAGCTGTGTGATGACAAAGGATTGCTGCAGGAGCATGATGCCAGCCTAGCTGAAGCGATCAGCATCATTTACATAGTGTGCGGGAGGAAGGACGAGTTCCTGGCTTCTTTGAAGAGTCTGCATCTGTTTGCAAAGGCAGCCATCACTTCGCCTGAGGACGTATTCCGAATACATGTCATCACAGACGACACCGTGAGTCCTTGTTGCCATTCTTTTCAACTTCATGTTTGCATTCTACAAGCACAGCAGCATGGGCAACACCACCACTCTGTATCCAAGCCATCTTTGTTTAGACCCAGGGACATGATTATCGAGGCAGAGCAAGGTGGGTGCAGGGCTGAGCTTATCGCAAGATGTGTGAAATGCCGCCCAGGCACTAATCGCCTGGATCATCGCGGCAGGATCTGAGATTCCCCTCTTACATAGCATCTTGTCCAGGTAATGGAAATGCAAAAGAGCAAACCCTATTCGCTTACCATGACGAGTCCAAGGTGTATTGTAGGGCACATCATAGTGCTCATCCTTCTGCAGGTGAAAGGAGATGAGCTGCATTTCTTGCAGCCAGAAACACAATTTCAGAGTCAGCCTGCATGCGCGGAAATCCAGAGCACCTGCTGATTACTTTGACCTCTGCGCCATGGAGCTTTTGTACATACATGACAGCCCTGAGTTTGCAGATGTAGAGAAGGTGAGCAACATGCTGACTTAAATCCACTGGCAAATGCTCTGCTGGTCGAGGCTGTGAGGAACGGTGAATGCACTTGCTGCGCCTGACAAGTGACGCTAATGTCAATAATGGTAGCTTGGGAGGCATTCGCTGTGCAACCAGGGTGTCTGCACAGGCAAAAAAGAAGTATATTTTAGAGGCCTTGAAGCAGGGAGGCACATGGTGAATATTTCAATACATGCTTAACAACATGTCATATTCAGGCATGCTGTAATCAGGTCTCGGAGCAGAGAACACTCGGCAGTGCTGCACAGAGTGGCATCTGCAGCAGATGCTTCACCTGCAATTCTTGTCGATCTCGTAGGCTTACTGAGAATGGCCCAGCAGAGCAGCTTAAGAGCTTTGGGATTATATAAGTAGGTAATGCCTGGCATCGCAGGCCCTTTATGTGGATTTAGATACCATATGGCTAGACAATCCTCATGGTGGTGGTCTCAATTTGAGAAGGTTGGATGCCCAAGGAGCCCTTCTGGGCATGGCTCAGGAAAATAAGGAGGCTGCGGGATGGTACAAGCTATATGAGGATTGCCCAGGTGACAGGCCAGCTTCCATATGTGCATCTTCTCTGTGATGTGAACCATGACAGCCTGCATTTTGATGCATGCGTTGACCTCAGATTCATAAGGCCTGCAATGCGGCAAAAGCTGTACGAGGGTTGCCCCAGTGACAGCAGGCTTGCTGTACTGTGCTAAGATTCACATGTATGCAACCCAGTGCTGCTGCATTGATTCTGAGGCCGCCGCTCTTCTAGCGTGTGGTTCACCATTTCAGAAGCTTATACCTCATTGACATGACACATGTGGTCCAGGACAGAATTTTTACTCTGTTGCCTGCGCCTCCTGTGTGCCCAGATTGCATTCCAATGCATTGAGCTGCAGATGCATACAAAATAACAAGCCTCTCATGCGGCAGGCCAGCACAGCATTGATGCTCTGCAAGACGCCTGATAGTCTAGGCACTGCCTCTGCATGGTGTATCGGTCCTGACTGAGCCAAGCAGGAGGGAGCATCTGGCAGAGGCACATTTAGAGGTCTGTGTGATGATGAGACTGCTGAACCAGCGTCACATGTGTGACATAAGATGCATCTGATGGCATCAAATGAGTGCAATCCTTGCAGATTGCCTGCCATTCTGGGGGAAGGAGCAGGGGAAGTGGGGCCTCAACAGCGGTGCTGTCATGATGCACCTCGGCAGAATGCGCGCTGCCAATTTCAGCGAGACTCGGGATGCACTGATTGATGAGTTCGGCCCCAGTGGACGGCTAAGGCTTGGAGACCAGGATGTCCTGAACATATATGGGGGACGACACCAGGGGACATCTATGAGATGTCATGCATCTACAACTTCCGGCATGACATCAGCTGCTCAGATGGGTGAGGGATTGGTCGCTTTTAGTGGCAGATGTCCTTGCGTGAGGCACATAAGTTCGAGTGCCTACATGAAGCAATTCTATACCCCTCCCATACACTTGCACGGGTTCTCTGCGCGACATCATGCAAAGAGCAGCACTAGATTGGCTTTGAAGGCTGCAGTACATTTTCTTCACAGAAGCCACTCATATTGGTGAGGCTATAGTGACAAGAAAGGGCTTTGTCACCGTTCATGACAAGCTTTTATAGAGGGTGATAGGAGTCCTCGTAGAAGCTGGAAGCATGCAGCGTTTGCCTGGATCCAAAGGGTGCAGAGACCAATTCCAAAGGACTGCGCAGGCATGCCTTATTTGCCCCATCACACCATAAAGGCTGTCCTTGGTGCAGGTTTCCCGTGCTCTTGCATGGCAACGGAAGGCTCAAAGATGGCTGGGCCCATCACAAGCAGAACGGCCTCACATACCGGCACATCTATGATGTCATGGTCAGCCTCTGAGGAGCTGTGCACAGGAACACTGTATGGTTCCTTCGAGCAAGTGCAGGCTGAAAGTTGTATAAGCGCGCTCTTTGTCCCTTTTGGCTTGTGCAACATGAAGGTTGCACTCCTTTGGGCCTACTAAATCGTGCGATTTTGTACTCCATTGCTTAGCCTGTGGAGTGTATTTTCACACACCTGCTGTCCCTGCATTGAGGGCTGAGGCCAGTCTGATGAGAGTCTGGAGTCCTCAATGAGAACACTTTAAATATGTGATAGGCCACTCCATAGGATGCCTTTCCAGGTTTTCTGGCCACTGAGGAGGCGTTGCATTGCCTATGCAATGCAAGACCTTCACAACTTATGAATGATAGATCAGTATTGGGTTCCTCTTAGACACAATAGGAACGCTTCCGTATATCAGTAAACAATTGGAAGATCCCCCAGTCGATGCTGGGGAATTGAACTTGGTCCCTCAGTTGCCTCACTTGACATGATGGCCTGGACATGTGACAAGGATACAAAGGATGACTTATCCTTCAGACCAACTCGGCAGGCTTCGAAGCTCGATAGATTCCAATGGAGTTGGAGCCGACCGGTCCTAAGCATGTAGGATCTGAACATGCAACCCCTGCATGGCTATTGCAATTGCACAATTGTGAGTGGTCTGCTGTGACCTTGCTGTGAAAGGGCCACACTAAACGTGGCATGGGTTATGGCAGGCTGCAACATGCAGATGATCATGCAGTACATGATGTTTTGTCACAGGCACTGCTTGACATCTGTATATACAGATAACAACAGTACATGGATCACTAGTGATAAGAAGGTGCACAAATGCCATACATTGGAAGTTCACACTTGTCCACACTGTCTTTGCCGACAATTACTGAGACACCAGTGCCATGAACGAAAGTATACTTATCTCAAGCACCAGAGGCTTCTGACCCGAAGGGCTAGTAACCCTACATCAACAGGTTGACCTGCACGCGCGGGACATGTACAAAGATTTTGGAAATCAACGCTTCATCATAATATACCTTTCCGCAGCGCCTGCCTATAAGAATCGTACTTGTCGACGTGTGTCGAGGGGCGTATTCTGTTGGATTTAAGAGGATGCGGGAATCTGCCCGCCAGATCAGGTGCTCAGAATGTCAAGCTGTTGATGACTGCATGCAAGCTCCTTTGCGACTGACGTGAGGAAAAGTTTCGCATAATTCCTGACAGAGGTGGACAAGAGAAGAGGTTGGAAAAGTTGGCAAGGTATGTGTATATCCCAAGATGTCCCGATGAATTATTTGTCACGAGAACTTTTGATCAAATGACCGTGTAGGAAAAACCAGCAGCTGTCTTTGCGAGTATAGCTGCTAGTTTCACAGAATAGACACAGCTGCTGAGAATTAATTATGATGCTGACATACCGCATATCATGTCAATGGGTTGGCTGCAATGAATTGCAATGCAGTGACATCATTGGGAGTGGAGATGTTGCCTGGGTCGACACGGAGGCTCTCAAGCGCCGCAAGGGAATATAAAATGCGTCAGCATGCATGTGCAGGTCATCAGGTGCCCTGTTGCTGGCCCAGTATGGGTGCACATGGTCCCTGCACGCTTACATTGGCAGCTGCTATCCTAATTGCTGCCAGTAGCATGCAATTGGCTGGTGCAGATTATGTCATAGGGACGCCAGAGCTCAATAGAGGTGAGTGATTTACACAGCAAGGTCTGAATCAAGCTCTTCTATTTCTCCCCAACACATAGATTAGCAACAACCTGAAGGAGTAATGCATTCGATTTCTTATCTGGTGCAGTAAGAGCCCTGTGTGGTATGCACAGTCCAACATACCACGTCATCTTCTTACCTTTGATAGCAAATTTGTCTGTGTGACTGTGCAAGTTGTAAATATGCGATAGGGTGAGAGATCAACGTGCGTGGTAGGTGAAGGGGAGCACAGAATTTACTGGTTGCAGCAAGAGTCTTCTAAAAGCTACAGCTGGACATTGACAGATCCTTAGCCAATGGATGTATACATAAGGAGTCTGTCCTCAGAGCATCACAGTGGCCGCAGCAGCCCAAAAGATGGCTGCAGAAATTATTAAAAAAGCATGGACTGGAAATGTCAGGAATCAGTGGATGCATGCATCAGCACTCTGTCTATCAAAGGTCACAGTGGCCATGTAGTGTTTGGAAGGCCTGCGTACTGGACAGACAGAGAATCTTGCAGCAGCACTCAGAGGTGGCTGCAAGAGTCTTTGAAGGAGCCGCAGAGCTTCAAGGGATGTCAGATGTTCTTGACTATGTACTATTGTGAGAGGTCTGTGTGCTTGACAGGTGGAAGGAGCACCGATCTCAGAGGTGGCTGCAAGAATCTACAGGGAAACAAGAGCTCGATATCAACAGGGCACCAGTGGACGCATACATAGCAAGCCTGTCCTCCAAGCCTCACAGTAGCGCAGCGTCAGCCAAAGGAAACAGTCAAGGCATTGTGTACCCTAGTGGTGGCGCTAAGCAGCTCATCAACACATACGTCTCAATGTCAGTTCTCAGGCACCACCACAAGTGCACGCTGCCCATAGAGCTCGTGTACAATGGAGAGGAGGAGGTCCCAGCCGCAATTGTAGACATATTCAAGGTGTGTTCTCTTCCTCAAGCCTGGACATGTTCCAGATATGTTCTCTTCCCCCGAGCCTGACAGCTGATGAGTTCATATATATGCTCTCCCTCTGTAGCAAGCTCAGTGTTGAGGCACCACCACAAGTGCATGCTGCCCATTGAGCTTGTATGCAATGGAGAGGAGGAAGTCCCAGCTAAGATTGTGGTCATGTTCAAGGTATATTAGTTCATCCTGCCTTGGAAGCCCACGTCCCATTGATGTGCTCTGCACATCATATCTATGTCCTGAAAGCTCCAGGCTCGAGCCCTCCTGCAATGAAGATCCCTGAGCTCAGCCAATATGTGCTCCGCAGCCTGATTTTGCCTGCTCAGCCATGCAAGATATGAGAGGGCATTGTAGAGAAAGGAAGGGGCAAACCCTCGCACTCTTACGTGAGTTTGCAAGGTCTTGGGCTCACTTCTCTTTATTTGTAGTCAAACCATGCACACATGCAGCAGTGTTTACGTGCATGAGAGGGTTACAAGAGTATGCTGACAGTAGACTGGGCCTATGCAGCGGGACCTTCCAGATGTCACTTTCGTTGATGCTAAAAAGGTGGCGCTGCCCAAGCACCACCAATACTACAAAGGCAAACTTGAGGATTTGCCATCAAGGGCATGGCGTTGTATGCCGCATCATTTGATGAAGTCCTGATGATAGACTCAGACAACATGCCGCTCGCGGATCCAACATCCCTTTTCAGCGACGCCTCGTTTCAAGCCACAGGCAACATGCTGTGGCCGGACCTTGCCACCAACACAGGTCGCTTAGCCTTCGTTCTTCACTGTTCTTCACTGTTATTCCATGCCGTGTCCTGCTTCATACACCGTCCTGCATCATACACCCTGATATGATGCACAAATCCCGGTGAAGCTGGGCATGATACAATCCAGGGCCAAGCATGCCCTAGTAACTGCAAGCTGCAATCTCTGCTTTGCCTGGGCAAATTTATGCACCGTACACAGAGAACCTGCCAATTGCAGGCTTTGCGTGGCGATTGGGTTGTGTTTGCAAGCGTGCAATTCGGTTGCACTCATGCAAGACAGAAGGAGGGAGCAACGAAGCTTCCACCTCTGAAGCATAGCTATTTCACGCAGCATCATGGCGTCTGCAATGTGCTTGACTCCTTTCACTCACACACAGGTCCAGCAATCAGCCCACATGCATACAAGCTGCTGGACCTTCGGAACCCCTGGATCACCCAGACAACATACAGATCAACTGAGAGCGGCCAGGTCCTCCTGAACAAGTGAGCATGCCCCTCATGTCCAACCGTTTCTGCTAAGGTTGCTGCCTCGAAGTGTATCTTTTCCCCTGATACATTAGATGACTAAGAGCAACTCATTACCACATTACTTGTGCTCTCAAGCCTGCAAACAAGCTGCAAGACCCAAGAGATGACTCAGACCAGATGCATGCCCACTGAGAGCTGCCAAATCTGGCCAATCAAGTGAGATTGCCCTCCATCTGCACTATCATCTAAAATGTTGCTGCCTCAGAAGGCACTTCTCCTTCTCCGAGATATACGTTACCACAGCACTGGTACTCTATAGCCTGCATGCATGCTGCTGATGTTGCAAAAGATACAAATTAATTACAACAGATACAGATCCACAGAGAGCGACTAGATCCTCTGCACAATTATGCCTTCTTCCACTGTGCACGATGCCTCCTTAGTTCGGTGCCACTCATGCTCAAGCTGATGAGGCACGGTTGCACAGACATGCTCAAAGAGCGTGTATGCTGCACGCACTCACATGATCAGCCCTGACTTGGCTGGGAGAGGTGTCGAAGGCTGAAGAAGATGTTGTATTACTCAATTGATTACATAAAGAAATTGCCTGCTTTTGGCTGATGTAGCACTTGGCAAGTGTGCTTTCTTGTCGAGGGTCGCATTCCCTCAGAGCGCTTCTTGCTTGCATGATGTCAGCTTCAATGGACATGTATCTGAGCACTTAAAGCCTCTCAAGGGTACCATCTCAAGAGCTGCAGGAATGAGATTTACCTGCCATCTCAGTTCGCCGTACTCTGTGCAGGAAAATGCACCCCGAGGTCATGGAGTATCTCCTTTTCCTGAATCTGCATCATCACATCTTCTACACGAAGATGCATGGCGACACTGCAACATACCAGCTGGCATTCGAGATGGCAGGCAAATGCCAGCTTTTCAACCAGGTTGGGCTCTTCACATCTCATGCTGTCTTGCAGATGAACGACCACATGGTATCTAAAGGCTTGACTGCCAATTGCATTCTTTTTGGCAATGATGGGACACAGACAGGACAGCGTGGAGAGACTGTACAAGTCACAGTACGCTTAGCATCCAGGAAAGCTGCTTTGCTGCAAAAAGAAATGCCTGCTTAGACGACCGGATTGTGGCACATTGCATGTTGCCCGTATTCTAAATTGCACTCTTACAGATGCACTCTTACAGATATCAGTGTCACAGCAAGCATCTTACCTGACTCAGAGATCCTTCCACTCATGTATTTGTAATAACTTGCTCACCGGCTGAGATCCGGCTGCTGCTGCGACAGGTCTTGTGGTCACCTCGCATGGCTCTCCATCAGGCCATTCCGCGAGAACAGGTATTTTCTGCTTCTCAGGCAAATGTCGAAGAAAGCATGCCCAGGTCATGACACTGCTTCTCATCACAGCACATCATATGTAGATTGCCCTGTGTCATGGCTGAGCTAAGCTTCTGATTGCTTTTCTAAGCTTGGATTGTTCTGGCATCATGTAAATGCATGCAAAGGTAGTGCTTGGGTGATGCGTTTGCTCTGCATGGAGTTTACTGGGATCTGCCTGTACAGCCATCACTTTATTGCGGGCAGTATCCTCCACAGCTCATGACCCTCAGGTCGCACTTCATGCTGAATCTCTATGTGGGATCGGCTATCATTGTAGCGTTGCCGCAGGACATGGTGCATCCGCTGGTGGGCATCATTCAACATGACCCTCAGGGAGAGCCTACCTTCCTCCACAGAGTCACGACGGGGGCCAAGTATGACCACACAAGGGCGGAATATCTGCATGTATCCTATGTGACAACCCTATCAGGTGAGGCATGCGACAGATGCATGAGCGCTCACTCGTCCTTCATGAGCAGATCACTGCTGTAGAGTCTAAAACGTTGCCTTTGAGGCTGAAGGCACTGTGCTTGATGGATAAGCACCTGCTGACTCTGCATGCTGCTGTACATGCACGTCCGCAGATGGACTACGCTTGCTGCCAAAGCACAGCAATAGAGACCTAAGCTTTCTTCCCTGAAAACAGAGTGGGGTTTGCTGACCAGCGATGCTCAGGTTCTGTGTTTGACCTGCAAATGTGATGTGATTAGGGTTTAGGGTTACCCTAAAAACAAATGCTTGGGCTGCTGAATTGCATCTCTTGCCAGGGTCTGTACAAACTTCAATGGCTTACAGGGCTGAGCTGTTCTTTGGAAGCACATGGGGAATTACAGAGCCCTTTGGCTACCTGCACCAATACAGGACGGACCTCGTTGACACAGAGACAGCTGGTAAGGACTGCCGGCACGACATGCAGCTGTGTGAGGAAATGACGCATGGCAAGGGTGAGCCCTCATCACACCAAATCTCAGTCACCTGCATCGACACAGAAATAAATACTTGTTGACACAAAAAACCTGATTGATGGCTGCTGGCTCAAGACGCAGCTCTGTGAGGAGATGACACATGGACAGGTGTGAACGGTTTCATTCCGAGCCAGAACCTTCTATAACTTGCTGACCTCGAAGACATGATATGTTACAACAGCATTATTCACCCATCAAGATATGCCTTTTGGAAGGCCATTGGCTTGAATGTAGGCCAAGACATTGTCTCTCTTGCAAAGCATAACCACACAGTGTCTATTATAGAGCTGGAAAGAAATTTTGGGTGCTATTGCCCATGGATAGGAAGCGGGAGGTCACTAGAGCTGCAGTATGTCTTTGCTATGCAGGTTTGACGGCTATGCCTGTGGACTGGTTTCCTACTGTTGAAGAGGCACTTCAGAAATGTGACACGTACTTTGAAGCTGGCAAGCCTCTTGTATTGCAAGCAGACACAAGCTTGGCATGAAGCAGAGGTTAGCATCCTGTTGGCATGCCCCTTATCGATATTTTTGCTGAGGCTGCAATGCATTCTGCAATGCAATCATATGAGGAGCTGCTCTTGCAACAGCTGCAGTCGAAGTGAGACTCATGGCTTTCTTGATCCTTGTCATGGCCATGAGAGTGTCAACATGAGCTCAAGATCTTGCATCATGCCACTTCTGAGTGGTTTGGGTCCCTTCAGCAATGTCTTCTTCCAGTCCTTACTGTTAGGCAGATGTTGCCTTGGATCATGAGTCCTTGGGTGTCATGGCATGATGACATTGAGACATTAAGTAAGTACTGAGGCTTTCACTAAACACATCTACTCAACACTGAGGCATTCACATAATATAGGAAAGCAACATTTCTAGGTCTTGGGCATATCATGATGCTTCCATGCCAAGGCAAAAAGATCTCTCAAAGTCCACATCCCTTCATGCCTGCGTAGTCTTAGAACTTCATCCACCATGCACTGTAGCGCATAGTTGCACCATACGGTATACGGTATAATACGGTGCATGTATAATACGCGTATATACGATGCTCACTGAAATGGGGGAGATGTACTATTGCAAAAATACGGTCTTCCTTGCATAGCAGCTGCGGTGCAGCTGCTGCTAGCCATTGCAACACTTGCAACATATTTAAAGCCATTATATTGTGCATGGGCATAGAGAAGGGCGCAGAGCTTGTGGAGTCAGTAGCGGGGGTCATTACAAACATTTGGTGGCCTTTCGAGCTTCAAATAGTGATATTTCAAGCGCTAAAATTCGAATTACAGTGCACGTGACAGTCTCATTACCTAATAAATCGGCGATTGGCCGTATCGTGTCGTATAAAATGGTTTACCGTATAATACGCGTATATACGACGCCTTAAAATGCTAAAGCACCGTATGGTGCAACTATGCTGTACCGTGATCATGATAAGCCTCATTAGGCTGACAGTCAGCCGCTAAGTAACGCTAACGCTGCGTAGCTTATATAGTCCGCACCACTACATCTTTGAGTAATGTACCCTTGATGCTCTCCCTCCAATTTCTGCCTGTGCAGCCACCCTGGCTGCATGTGAGTGCCTTGATGACACCGTGAACATATGATGACAGATCCCACACCAGACTGCATGAGAGCTGCGCTGACGTCTGACAGAATTGATCAGCACCGCATCTGACTGAGTTCTAGAAGACTGATATCAGGATTGATCACTTTTGACTCATGAGCGCACTGTAAGCATCATTCAGAGGCTGTCCCAATTTGAAAAGCAGAGCAGCCCACTGAAAGGCAGACTGCCCGTATACACTGTACATAATGATACATGCGACGCACAGCTTACATGCATCTCTTGAAAGTGCATGGTCGAGAGCTCTTTGCTGATCAGCAACCTCCCTCTTTGCTGTCACCCATGGTCCAGCAACGTCCCATCGCGCTGTTTCTAGCTACAGGCATGTGTACAAGCCTGTTACATGTGCCTTCCCTGCGACAGCATGAGGTCTCCACAGCCCGCTTCTCTCAGAAATTGCAAGGGTTGAATTTGTGCATGCAATCGTGTGTCCACACAGATCTGCAGAGCACCTGCTGCCTACCAATTGAATGCCTGTCCACTGTGACGCAGAGTGCTCCATGCTATCATAGGTGCTGACTCGAGCATACCCATCTGTGCTCAAGGTCTGAGCACGCATTATGGCACGATGCAAGATTTCCGATCAGGCCTGCAATGCAGCTTTCCAGCTGTCAGAGCGTGCTATGCTGTCTGGATTGCAGGCCTATAGCTTCGCTTGCGCTCTTCAGGTGGCAGGGTGACCCAGAGCTCAATTCAACGCCTGATGCGGCAGTATTCTCTGAACTCAAGAATAGATATTCAATTTTCAATTGTCTGTCAACCAACACCGCGATCAACACAAAGTGCTTGCAGTTCAGCGCTGCCCTACCTTGCGGATGCCTGCCCATTGTGACGCAGACTGCTCCACACGGTCATAGTCCCAGGGACCACAGCTTTGATGCTCATGTTTAACGCCATATATCTGATGGTGTCTGGGTGACATGAATGCGCCAACCCTCCCAAAGCCGCTATCAGTGCTCACGATCTGCAGTCAAATACTTCAGTGTGTTGGGGTGGTGTGCCTCAAGCGGCTTCTTTCCCGCAACTTACACAGCCAGCAACTGCATTGCTGATATGTGCACGCTGACAAGAATCACAGGCAGCACTCAGCATATGAGGCTCAGCTTGATGAACAATACATTAAGGCTGGCCTGAATGGGCTGATGCCACATTCCTTTCAACCATGCTTTGCAATACTTACAGCTGGGAAAGGAAAGAGTGGCTTGGCCCTAGCTGCAAGCGATGCTGTCGTCTGACGTGTAGAGGCAGAGGGAATCTATAGATGCTGCGATGAAGGGACTGCATGGGGCTCCATGCCACCAGAAGAAGCGCTGTCACCTGTACATCTGTAGCTGAGAAGACCCACAACTGGCCAGCTGCCATCCGAAGATTGTGAGCCACGCTGCCCTTGCATTCTGTGCTGCCAAACTGATGGCAGTTGGTGTGCTGAATGACTGTTGACATGTCTGTGATGATACTGCGTCCTATCTCATGCTGTTGCTTGATCTCTTGGCGGAGCTCAAGTGACTCTGAGATCACATACCTGCAAAGCATGCCAATCTGTCATCTTACCTTTACACCTGTGCGCCTTCTTGTGCCAGTAGCATCTTTTGTAGTCTGTAGCCATAGCCTCTCATTATGATGCATAGACGATTTGAGCATGGAAAATAATCACCTAGAGATCAACCCTATGGCGCTTGCATATGTATTTTGACAAGGTCAGCCTGGCAAAGTAGGCATCACTGCACGACCAGACTGACACTTGCTCAATCCTCTGCACTTGCATAGGCAATCTTTGATCAGGCCAGCTGACTTTCAGTCCGGCCTTGCAGTGATTCAAGTGGCACTGGCACGAATGCCTCCAGGCAACGCCAGCTGGAAGTCTACTCAAAGGTGCTTTAACTTAGCACCGCAAGGCATGTCTAACTAGACAAGACTGACACAGCTGGCCATCTAGCAGATCGAATTGAAATCTGACAGCCATATTGTTGTACTGCCTGGGCATGTGTGACATGACAATACATGCATGGTTGGTGGCTTACCATGCAGAGCTCTGTCCAGGTTGTTTCCTGGTAGTCTCCACCTCAGTCGCACATTCGATGTACTTTCGGCCGAGTCAACTCCCACCTTGTGGCCTAAGAACACAGCGTCTCCAGCTCTGACGTTCAGCCCAATCTTTAACGCTGTTGGGTGAGCTTGCAGCGCGTCCATGTACTGCTGATACATCTCCTTCACTGCTGCATTTGGCTCAAAGAGATACTTGAACCCGCATGCAAAGATTGTGTCAGGTGTGAGACCCATGTCATACAACTGCTTTGAGTGATGTGGATTGCTAAACAGCTTAACTACGCGCCCTCTGTTGGAACCCAGAAAGACTGTCTCTGCTTTACCACCAGATGGCCAATGTCTCAGGTCTTCGCTGCTGAAGATCTGGTCGCTTTCTGCGTCTTTATTTACTAGGTACGAAAATTGATACTTGCTTGTATCAACCTCTGGACCATACTCTCTGCTGCCAGAGTACTGATAGTGCACCACTTCGTGCAAATGCTCTTCACCCTGAACGTGCCTGGTCCAATTGATGTGTGGCTGATCATAGGCATCACTGAGCTCTGGTAGATCGCTGTGAGTCATCATTTGAAAGGCCCTGTTGCTGAGCACCGCATAAAAAAACGCGCTCATAATGCCAACGATATTGTCTGTGAGGCCTGCATAATTTTATACCGTTAGAATGCAGAAAGCAGAGCAATACTACACACTACTTGAGACGCCTGAATTTGCTCGCTCCTTACCTGCCTCAATGGCAACGGACACAGCATATCGAGGAGGGCGCTTTCCAACAAGTATCTCATGATGTAGCTTCGTGTATGCGCCCTGCCAGTCTCCACATATTGCAGAAGAAGCTAGCGCACCTTGCAGGCAAATGAGACATGCGATGCAGACGCTGCTCTTTGCAACCGTCATAACGTCTGCTTTTGAAAGCATGATTCTGGAGATGGGCATGTAAATTGCTGTCTGATATGGAGCAATGCCCGGAGCAGATGGGCGGGAATGCTGCAAGACCTTAAATGAGGGGTTTTCAGGGTTCCACAGGGATATGATTTTTAGCAGCCCTAGCGTCCCTTGAGAGAGTGAAGCCGAAAACTGTAGCCTAAACAGGAAACAGTGGACACTTCTTCGAGGAAAGCAGCTGAGGCAGCGGAGGAAGCATGCCCTTCATCTTCGGCGTCCGAGAGGTTTGTACGACGACCGAAGGAAAGTGATATAGCGTCTGAAACGGAAGTTGGTCAAATGAAGCGAGAGTGCCCGACAATGTTTGTCTACATGTCTGCATTTATCACATTCCGTCCCTAAACGTCCAGTTCAACCTTCCATACTCATCAGGCCTTCTCAAATCGTTTCTCACCAAACTTGGCACCTAGGGCTGCCGGTGCTAATTCAGGGCTGCAGTGGCTGGTATGCCATTGAAGTTCAGCGCATTGCAAATCTGAAGTTGTCTTGATTCTGGCGGATTTTCTGAGTAAGCGCAGTCGTGGCACCGCACACGCTTCCATTAAGATGACTTTCTGACCCTGCAGCCATGACATTCTTGGACATCTGCTGTATGGGCTGAAGCATTACATGGAGACAAATTATCTCAAGACAGTGATTCATCGGCTCAGATCTAGGTCGACTCCGTAGGTATCGTGGCCATCAATAACTTCAATTTTGGGGTGGAGCTGGGTGCAGAGAGCCCACAATCTGGATGATGAAGAAAGCTGCGAGACATCCATTTTCTTTTTCCCTACCTGAAGTTCCTGACACCCTACACGGGTAAAGCTTGCATAGGTACAGCGCTGGCTCTCTGATGACCCCTTCATCCGTGGCTGAGAGAGCCTTACAGCAACGGGCGGGTTCCCAGGCCACCCAAGTTGACACATGACCAAGAGCTGGCCCCGTGATACCATCATGGTTCTGAAGAAAAGATGAGCATGAAGAGCACCTTCAGAGCTTTTATCAGAAGTTCTCGCTCAGGACAGTTTGCTCCTTTCAAAAAGAGACGCCTGTGTAAGGATGGTAGGGGTACAATTTGAGTTCCAACCCCTGGTGTGCAGAAGAAGGAAGGCCTCCTCCTTTCACCCGGAATCCACTTCACTGTTGTGGATGTGAACCATTCTGTGATTTGCAGCTCTGGCAGATATGATGGAGCAGCAGAGACCTACTTGATGCCGTCGACGTCTCTTCCAAGAGGTAGTCTGCCTTGGAAAGTGCTGCTTGCAATGCCATCCTTTCTCTTGAGAGCAGGACTCTCCCTCACGGCCCAAGTGGCTGGAAATCATTTCATGATGATGTGGGTCTTGCTCTCTGATCATTGCTCTTATCGTACCCATTGCTAATCTGAGGCGGCATACATTGCTGATTAGCAGGAGCCAATCTCTTGCATTGAATATGCATATGTCTCCCCAACGTATATTTAATGTTGATTCCACGTGGCGCCGCGGCAGCATCGCGGCGCCGGCCCTCGTCCCGCACGTATCGGGGTCGGAAACGGACTCAGTGAACGGAGCAGTATGAACCTTGTCCCGTTACGTGTGCTGAAAAAGTGCGCTGTCGGAGGCTGTGGCAGAACGTTCCCATCCCTCGTATCGTCCTCTACAGCGGTGATTCGGTCGATTGGAGCTGTTATCGGCAGCTCCTTATATTCTGGGCACGGAATTGCCGGCATTTGCTCGCAATGTTCATGTTCCCTTTTCGCACAACATCCCGCTCCTTGCCGAGCTGATCGCCAGGGTTTCGTTCGTCCTGGCCTGTGGCTGAGCTGGCGTATAGTGCTGAAATTCCACGTGGCGTCCATGTGATTGCCGCCTGCCCTGTGATAGGATCTTCCTGGGATATTCGACGTCTCTCACAAGCAGAATCTTGGCACGGGGCCATGAATGCATGTAACAGCGCTGTGTGGCTTATTTGCGTGAGCGCTTTTGTGCTGCTCCCAGTGGGACTCCGTACGGAGCGGGTCCGTTTCCGGATGGCGATGGACCGGACAAGTGGGGTGCAGAACGCAGGGTTAGCGCTGGGTTTGGATAGTGGCGACTGATATATGCACTACATACGTCGTGATACAGGAGGAGGCGCTTTTCATGTAGGGTTCTGCTCCGGATCCGGAGAATGACATCTTTTTCGGCATGCATACTGTGTCACCCGCGCCCGCAGCTGGTGTGCGTAGGTGCATCAGCTCATGGGATCGGGAGCACTTCCCTAACTCATATACTTATGCGCACGACAGAGTATCTCTGCTCTGCTGCCATCCTTGTAGAGGGCTGTTTTGTGGCAGGTTGGCAGGTTGCGGCTGGATGCCTGAATAGGCACCTTTGCATTCCTGTGCAGATTACACTGTGTTCCCAGCCGCCTGAATTTTTTTAAAAATTTGGGGTGTGTTCTTGTGGGATGATATGCTAGTGTGCAAAATTTGGGAGCTTTCTGTGATGGTAGAATTAAATGCATGATCAATAATATGTCAATGCATAGGATAGTGCAGCTCCACATAGGCAGCATATATATATATGCAAAGCTGCTGTGAACCAAGCCTGACCATATCTATTCTGCGTATTGAGGCGCGCTCCATGATTGGGGTCGGTTACAGTTCAACCATTACTACACTTACAACTACCATTCTATGGCGCCCATGAAAAAGTCAAATCGAGCTTGGACACCGTCTCGGTGACATTCAAGGGTGTGCAAGACCAGCAGCTTGAGGCTCCTTGAATAATCAGCCGCATGACGAGCTGACCACACCATTCTTATCTAAAATAGCAATCTTGTCACAACAGTTGCTTTTCGGAACCAAGTTCGCACTCCAACATCTGTTCTTCCAATAGACAGTCACACCTCACAAGCTAAGAAAACCTCCCACCCAAATACATCTGTATGTCATCAGACCACACAAGCCGTGCTGAAAAAACGTCGTCGTCCTGGGTACAACCTTCATGGACACATGTACAGCCAGCATCTTCTTGAAGTAGAAGCATACAAGTACACATGAACATGCATGGTATGTCACAAAGTGCTATGGTGCATGTGTCTGGCATCAAGACACCGTCAGAGGTAGTCAGTATAAAAAGGAGAGCAAAGCACAGACAGGTCTACAGACATCCGCAGCAGAAGCACTCCACTGCATCCTATTCAGCTCGATGCAAAAGCCTCTGAGAGCCAAGGGCACAGTGCAAGTCTTTTTGAAATAAGCCATGCATACATCTTCACAGGGGTCACAAGGACACCTCTCAGATCCATATGTGCAAGGAGACTCTCAGCAGCCGGGCATTCATCTGTGATGATTGAAGGCCAAGCTACTAGGTCTACTGCTGTTTCTGCAAACACCTACATGAGATGCCCCTCTTTTCATGAGGGAGCTCCCACTGACTTGTTTCCATTAATCTGAGTACATGCTATGTACCTAACACCTGAAAAGCAGATAGGGTATGGGACTTCAAGAAAGGAGGACAACAAGGACATGTCCGGAAGACATGGCCTTAGCCTGCTACTGTTATAATCAGATGCCTATGATGGCAGTCCAATTTCAGCAGAGGTAAAGCACAGGGCTCATTCAGAGGAGCAAAGATACACGTCCTGACACACAGAAGCCAAAAATCCTGTGGACATCATGTCCATAAAGAGCAAGTCAAGCAAACATGTTGGACTCATCCACCAGGCTATCCCATAGGATTTCACTGGTGGGAGAAATCAAAAACCTCAGCTGAGTGAGATTTTCTTGAAAGGCGCAGCAAAACCCTGCACAGCTGTCTAGGCACATCTGGACCGAGTTGAGCATTCCGCTTAAGCGCTCAGCACGAGCGAAGGAAATGTGCGTGAGAGAAAAGCTTGCAGGGCATCAAAGCCTCCACAAGCACATGCACAGACAAACTGCATTAAAAGGTATAACACAAGTACTGGGTGGTGCCTTCTGCATGCACGCAGATAGGCTCACACGCCTGCCAGCCCTTACAGTCTCCTGAGGGAGAACTTGGCTAATGCGGCATGGTACAAAGCGTCAAAAATCAGACAAACTGCCTTGTCTGAAGCAAAAAGCTGCACATTGTCTGAGATAGACATGCTGCAGGTTGGCTTGAACTAGCATAGTTTGACATAGCGACGGGACGTGCACATATTGCGGGCCTGCGTGCGCTGCTTGTAGGCACCGGTCATATGCTATGCAGTGGGTGGCTGCACGGCTCAGAAGGGCGGGTGGCCCGGGTGGGGGGACTTCAGCAGGCTTGAGGAAGGGGGGGTCCCCAGACAGCGATCAGCATACATAACCTCATCTTTTTCTTGGAGGGCCTCTCTGGTCTTGGTCAGTCTTCTCACTTATGGCACAGGACATGCGTGCTGACGAGCGCGCTGTTGCAACGCAGGATGATGGGCGGATGCAGCAGGCGCTGGTGATGATGTCAGGCGCTAAGGTCACTGGGCCGTGTCAGCGGCCATGTCACTGGGTGATGCCACCGTGCCATGTCACCGTTCCAAGTCACCCGCCAGGACAGCAGCGCTGGATACGCCCATGTCTGTCAGGAGGGCCTTTGCTGCCAACCGCTCGTTGGGCTGCCATGGGTAGCTGCACAAAAGCACCCTGCTTTTTAGTCTTGCAACACTACTTTGTTACAGACACTGTCTTGTCCAAGTATCAGCTGGTGTCTGTCTGCATGGCAAGCTGACAGAATGAAGTCCAGTCAAGACAATGCAAGCCATTGTCATAGACTTCAGGCTTGTCAGCTACGGCCTCTGTGGCGCAGTAACCTTGATGTCCAGTAGCACAAGCATGCTGCACTGACGCCTTGCCAGACCTGGTGCCTTTGCTTTCCGCGCAGACTGCGTGTACATCAACAGTGTAACAGCAAGCGGAGCGCTAAGTTTAAGGGCACTTACTCAAGTGCAGAGAACGACTCCGTTGCAGGAGCACATATGGGATACTCCTGAGCTTCATCGATCGTCCACACTGCGTGCTGTGCCAGGAACGCTTGCTTCTTGTCACGCCCAAGCTTGAAGTTGGCATGCACCCATGCAGGGCTGTAGGATCTCTGCACAAGCCATGTGAACACTTTAGCCCTCCTCAGAGCAGCAGCGACATGACACTTTAGGCTGCCAAGGCCTGCAATGACTGTACCTTGTTCATATGATGTACAGGGCATACAATGTGCATACCCTGCATCGTAAAACGGTGCACAGAAATGCACAAGCCATTCCAGGAGATCCCTGTCACACATCACAGGCCTGCCAATACATCTGTGTGCAAACTGCTCAGAAGCATGCAGGTACTACATGTGCTCAATTGTCAAAGACTTGGGTGCCATATTCACAGCTTCTCCTCATGCACTACGCTTTCATGACGGCAAGAGCATCTATCCTGCTCTGCCATCAAAGTCATCCTCTGAGTTCTGCAATCTTTAATCACTGCATTATGCAAGACATTGCTTGCACAACCAGCATCTGCGCTCAGGAATGCAAGGGGCTCAGCATTTTACCGGTCTGGAGGGATTGAACTGTGTGGTCAGGAAGGAGTGCGGGTAGATCTCCTTGGTCATAATGTGAAAGGCCAGGGTCTCCCTCTTCTCAAGCGTGAACAGCTGCATGAGCAACATCCAGCATCAGCTAGCCAACCTGAGCAATAACCCTGTGTGACAGTCTGTGAGGGGTGCTGGTGCAATGTGTGCTGCCTGTGCTTGAGGGCACTTAAGGCAACAACACAGTCTATCAAGTATGTGAGAGAGCAGGCTTGTCAGCTCAGACCATCTATGTCTCATGCGAGGGCTATGAGCATGAATATGACAGTCACTTTCCTTACTAATACTAGCCTTAGAATCGCGTGGATTGAGGCATAATTTGTGCGCCTATGAGAGAATGCAACATTGCATTGATGCCTGATTGTGTGTGGACATGATCAGTGCTCGGACTTATGACAGGTGGTTGGGTGGCTGCCAGATAGGCCCTCACCTTGTTCCATGCAGGCTGGGCATTGAACTCCTCATCCTGGCACATCTGGTGCCAGTCTCTCAGCAAGGCTTTGGCTTTCTCTGTTGGGTTGAAGCGCATAAGGCCTGCACAGCAGTGACTAATCACTGGCAGTCTGGCTCTAAGAGGTCGGCTTGCCCATGGTGGAATGCGATGCTTGTGCAACTTCACCAGAGCCAAGGTCTGCCACCTTTGGCCTCTGCATCTCAGAAGAATACCAGAACAAGCAGCCAACTGTCACAGCCAGGCCTGCACCCCTTCCATTGCAAGTCAATGCGCACTCCGTTGGTAAGACAGGAGCAATATTGTAAGCTGTGGGTCAGGCTGCAGCTGCAATGCCAGAACGACCAGAGGCTTGATCAAAGAGGCCAAAGGATAAGACCCTCACCTGTGCCAGTATTGTCGCTGACACGCTCCTCCTCAGCTTCAGAGTCATCCACCAGCACAACATCCAGTTTGGAGGGTGCCAGCTTCTGAAAGTCGCGCAGCCACACAGAGTCCATGTCAGACCAGATCACGCTGTAACCCAGGTCTAGGACTGCCTGCAGCGCGACAACCAGGGTGCTCAAGGCAAAAACCAGAGGATTATTGGCTTTACAGCAAAGCCGGTCCATCCTGTGGAACCCACGCAGCCACACAGCTTCAATGTCAGACCAGAGCACGCTGTCGCCCAGATCAAGAACAGGGTACAGCGCCAGGTCAGGGTCAGAGATAGATACAACATTGACACCACAGGGTCCTTGCTCTCACAATGGCTCTAAGCAAACACCATCTGATGGACTAGGGTGCGTGAACTTATTGTGTGCTTTTGGCGATGTCAAGCATTCTGGTTACATCTGTACAGATTGTCATGGCAAGGAGCATGCAGGCATGGGGACATTGCAAGGGCTGAGTGCATTTTGAAACCATTTTCATTGGAAGGCAGGCGGGCTTTCGCCTTAGTTAAAGTATTCTGAGAGGGTGCAGGAGCTTCTCAGATGATCCGGGAGTGGGTGCTGCAAAGGTGGTGTCTTACTCGCAGGTACAGCGGCCGCTTGCAGGCCATCTCTGAGAATGCGGATGTGCCCCACTCGAAGAGGTCTGACCCCTCACCCAGGGTCTCACCTGTGAAGTCTGAAGCAGGAAGTGCCATGTCCAGGATACCTGTACAAATGCCAATTCCCCAGTTCAGTCCCTGTCAGAATTTGCATGATCAGAACATAGCGAGTGTGCTGGCATCCCAGGGAGACCACAGGTCCTCTGTGTGAGGTCCAGGAATCAAGCAAGGGACCATCAGGCTAGCAATCAGGCTATGTGGTCTTGCAGATATGACATGCACTGCGCAAAAGCCTCAAGCTTCGACAAGGCTTCCTTTCGGCACAGCTGAGGCAATAATACCGCCGTGAGCAGGTGATAATATGTAGCTTGCCTTTGCGTCAGGTACTCCAGTGCTGCTGTGTCCTGAGCGACTATGAGCCAGTTGTCAATTTCTAGCTTTCCCAAATGCGCAACCCAGTTGTCTGCAAAGTCCAAGTAGCCGCATGACGCTTGCGAGACAATGATAGTCCTTGTCCTTGGCGAGTGCTGCGAGACGCTCTGAAAGTGCGCTCGACGGCCGTTCAGACATCAGGTGGCGCCGTTCGTTGAAGCTCCGAGCATAGCAAAGGTGAGCAGAGTGCAGGCGATCTTCATGTCTGCAAGAAGCATGACCCTGCTTATAGAATATCGGCAGCCTTTCAGGTCCCAGACTGTATTACTGCTGCAGTCATCAAGCTGTATGCTGCCCTCTGCGTCCTCCCGACATATGAGCAAAGGATGAGAGGAGCGCAGGCGACATCCATGCCTGCAAGGAGCACGAAATTGCTTTTAGAACATTACGCCGTCATATCGCAGCGTCTGCAGCAGCTCCGGTCGCCTCGCTGCTCGTTTGCCTTCTGCGTCCTTCAGCACATCAGCAGAGCCAAAAGGAGAAAGCAGACCGTTGGCGACATTCAGGGTCGCGCTAGGCATAAGCTTGCTGTTAGAGCATCCAGCTTTCAAGTCCTAGATTGTGTCCCAACTATGGTCACCAGGCTGGAGGATTTCCGCCTCCGTCAGTATGAATGCACGCTCTTGCTGACGCCAACCCATTATTGTGTCTGCGATCTCCATATTGAGAGCGGCGAACATAGCAGCGCTGGTTCAGCTGCTTACTCTTACTCTTCTCAGGACGATGGATGCAGCTAATCATGCGATGAGGCACAAGAGCAAGGCCTTGTATCGTTTCATCTTCCGGTTATGAGTGCGGCCAGTGTTGCTTGAAGCCGAGAAGGAAGCGCGCACGGCATCTCAACTGTCAGGAGAGCATAATTTGGGGCCGATCTAGTTAGCAGCGGGCATATCACCTGGTTGCTGCTTCCTGAGCATGCGCAGGCCGTCAAGCTTGTGACCAATTCTCACCTGCACGAGTCGCTACAAAGGCACCCTTGTAATGCGACAAACCCGCTGTGCAATCCTGTTTCAAGAAAAAATCACCTCTCTCTGATGAACATATCTGGCAAGCGTAAAGTGCATGCGCTCTTTCCGTGACGAAGAAATCTTGAAGGGGCAGTTACATGGAAAAAGGGGGAAGCTACTCCCCACTTTTTCTTTTCTCCCTGATAACTAGTTCTGGACTCTGACCCTAGCTTTGTGCTTGTGTGGAGAGATTTAGACCCAGACAGCAGAGTCGCTCTATTGTAATTCCATCGGTTGACATGCTTATGCAACAGCCACAGAGAGGATGCCCAGTGGGCTGCAGAGCGTGAAGTAAAGAAGGGTCGAGCTTGTCCCATAAGAGGCCTCAGGCATGCTTTGCAGGCGTGGCTTCAGATATGCTAAAGCAGCCTTCTTCCTCTGTCATTCTCTGCATCACTGAAGGCATACTTACATGCTTTCGCCCTACATCCCAGCTCTTGAGCGCTTGCATTTCAGAGCTGCACCAGGGCTGTGAACCTCTTCACCCGCAAAGGGCTCGTCTCGAGTACATAATCATTCAGCCACTATCGTGCAGTGAGGGTGGCTGCACAGGCGTGAGTCTGCGTGTCATCATCAGTGTATTGTTTAAGGATGCATGCAGAGACATCCACGCATGACACGATTTTCTGGCCGGTGAACACGAACGGAATCTGCTGATCGCATATCCTTGCTGGATGTGAGGTTCTAGAGGCCAGTCATCAGCCTTCACAAATACACTGTGATGTGAGAAAGGTGGAATAGCAGCACAGTAAAGACTCTCATCTACAGGATCAATTGCCCAGCAATTGACAGTACCCTGACCTAGGAGACTTCTATTGCTTCAAACATAAAGGCAATGGCATTCGATCCTGCTTCAATTCAGCATCAGATAGCTGGCAACCAATGATGCAATGCCAGAGATTCTGTCACAATCTGCTTGGCTGCTTGGTAGACAGTCGCTTGGCTTCATCTAACCGGGCAAGTTCGGATATCTGACACAGAACCATCAGAGCCTTTCCTTGATGTCACATAAAGTCATCAAATGTGTCTATCAAGACAAGACAGGTTGCAAGCGTATAGTAAATAGTGTATTTACATCCGACTCCCCAATCCAGGACAACAAGTATTATGCAGGCCATAATTTGAGACTGAAGGAGACTGGTGTCACCGCCATAGCAAAAGGGGTGATGCTAAGCGAGTAAGTATCTAGGAGGCCTGCAGCCACTAAGCGCAACTGCATTGTGCGGTGCCCTGATGGCTTGTCAACGCTAAAGCCTGCCAGCGCTTTAAGTAGCGCCACTTGAGAACCCCTGCTAGGCACTGTGCACAGACACATCAGCGTACCGGGGAAAAGGCGCACTGATGCCTATCGTTGACGACTCATGGAGCCAGCAACAATGGTGCAGCTGAGGGTATTGTAAACCATTGGCTGAGGGTACTGCACAGGCAAATCCCATCGGCCTTACGCTGAGCACGAGCTGCTATGCACGGACCAGAGCTGACAACAGCGTCTCAGGATGTGGTGAACAACTTCTGCTAGCACCAGCAGAAGGTCTGCAGAGGCTCTTCTAAAGCTCAGGGAGTCAACATTCCACAGGACATCGTCCTGCTGCCCAGCCATGTGAGGTGCTAGCGCATTTTTGAGAGCAGCTCAATTGCACAGGTCATCCTGAATTACCAGTCAAGACATAGGGCGCTTCTCCTGCTGGCAGCCATGTAAGGTGCATGCGTCACCTGACCGCGGCGCCCAGATCATTGATTAGCGTCCAGTATCTAGGAATGCAGGCTGATCTGCACAGGCCAGAGCTGGCAAAGGGTTCATCCAAGTGTGGGCAGCGCCACGCTCGATCAGTAGAAGGATTGCACTATCCACCTGGATCACCAGTCAACGTCGTATGGAAGCTTCTCTTGCTGGGCGTCTAAGTAAGGCGCATGTGCCTTGCACCTGACGGTGGCCCGCAGCTCATCAATCAGCCTGCACCAATTTGACGACAGGGTCCCAACAAACCCATCGCACTGTAACGCCAGATCCAAACTCACGAGGGAATTGAGCATCTCCTCGTAGGGGCCAATATTCGCAGCATGCGCCAGGGTTGACGTAACAGATGCCTCTCTTGTGACGTTGGTCACCTGCATGCTCACACCAGGACATTATTTCTCAAAACGTACTCCGTTCAAGGAGTGAACCAGGCCATCTCAAGCAATGGCAATGGCTGTGCAGGCTGGGAAAGAGGGATATAATCAGGGTACTCTAGGGCTCACCTTGTGTGCTACCACACAGGCCTGGAGTTCTTGTGACAAAGTGAAAACTTGGAACTTCATTTTGGAGGGAGCACAGATGCAACAACGCTCACCTGGACATCCCATTCCACTGCAGCATTCAAGGCCTCTACAGTCTGCGGATCTTCCGTGCTCAGGAAGATCTGGTGCCTTAAGCGCTCTGTTTGCGCCAAAGATGACCCCTCTGTACCCAGCAGATCGATTGTGATCAAATTGGCTCACATCTCTTTGCTCCACACCGTAATGTCAATCATACGACACAAAAATACATAAAGAGCCCGGACAGCATCAACTCAGGGGTGGCTGCATGGGCTGAGGGTACAAACAGGTCAGGCATAATGTCAGCTGATTGGATGCTCGGTCTTGGACGGATATGTCAGCTGGCAGACTGCACCCAGTCCAGACATGCATCGACGCATGTGCTACATGAAGCGCTGCATGGTGTGACCTTGAAGGCAGATGACCAATGTATCGGGCAAGTGCTTCAGATCTGTAAATTCAG
>CAWUCR010000124.1:0-30552 GCA_963920665.1 Straminergon stramineum
GGGATATCAGCGGGATTTCAACATCGCCGGAGGTTTCGCTTGGGTCCGGCAAAAATAAGGGAGCTGACTTCAACGGCTCGGATGTCTGGATATCTGAGTGAGAGGTATTGGCTTGATCAGCAATGTTCATATCCTCGTTCGCAGCTCTGGGTTCTTCGCTTCTTTTAACGCTCTCCCACTCGGTCCGCACAGCGGCGGCTTCGATTTCTGGAATTCGCTTTCCGTCCAAGTTCATGTTCTCTGCGAGATGTCTTCGAATTTGAGCAAGTGAATCTTCCTCTCGAAGGTCGGTTCGCCTAGCGTCTTGAGCAAGTCGCATTTGCTGTTTGTATTCGTGTTCCTTCATCATCTCATACCATCGCGCAAGCTCAATCGCCCTGGCTCTGGTCTCTTCCTCCACCTTTCTCCACTTGACCTCGGCTTCCTTGTGCTTTTCAGAGGCCGTTTCTCGCTCCAGAATAGCTTTCCCCATAACCTCAACAGCTTCTCGTGAGTCTCTCAAGATCACGTCGACTTTCTCATCCCTGGTCCTCATCATCTCCTCGACAGCATCCAACGCTTTGCGCGTCTGGTAAGATTGGGTACGCGCTTGTTGGGCCATATTGAGGGACCCCTGGGCTAGGCTGAGAGATTCTTGGGCAGCGCTGATGGATTTCTGGGCAGCGTTATAGGCAGCTTCGGCAGCGCGATAAGACGACTCGGCTTGCTCGCTTGAGAGCTGCGCTGCACTTTGGGCGGCTTTTAGGGATGAAAAATGGTCCACCAAGATAGGTGAGTCGTTTGCAGAGGCATTGCTAAGAGCGCTGATAGATGACATCAACCGGCTTTTTATCACCACAATCGCTGGGAGTGGCGGAGGAAAATCTATAGTCTGGGGTTGCAGCCAGGAGTTTGTTGCGTCCTGGGCATTGTTCAACAACGAAAGTAACAAAGATGGGGTGCTCGATGAGTATGGAGGGAGGGCAGGATATGCAAGAGCGCTTGATAATGGTATATATGAATTGGGATTGTTTTGAGAACTCGTGCTGGGTTCCGAGTTGAGAATGGAATTGAGGAATGAATTTCGCGTAAGCTGAGGAGTTATCGAAACCAGTAAGGGTGACGTAGGAGAAGTTGACCTAGATACTCGCTGCGATGCGACCGCTTGCCGCTCTAAGCGCGGTGGTACTGCGCTGAAAGAAAGTACGTTCGCCTCGGCAGATTCTCTCGATATATTATTGTCCTGCACCGTAGGCAGTGCATCAGGCTCGGACATGGTTGTGTCCGGATTCGTCAAGACCTGTAGTAAGGTTGGCCTGGACAAAGGCAGAGCCCTCGTCGATGCTGACTCGACATCTACCGACATCGACTCATGAGATAGGTCGGGTGAAGGAGTGGGAGAAGGATATCTTGTAGGAGGGCCTTCATTCGAATCTGGAGCGGACATTCTCTCGAGCAATTTGGGCTGTTTGCCGATGGTAGTAAATTGGACTTGCGTAGGTGGTGGTTGGACAACCATAGAAGGGGGATCAGAACGAGGAGGAGGCTGGTGCTCCAAACTATCAGACGACTTCGAGTTGAACATTGTACGAGTCACTCCAGGTTGGCTGAGGAACGCAATTGAAAGCTCTGCTCGGCCAATCCTACTGAATCAAAAAGTCTTCACTGCTAGTCAGCTAGTTTGGAAATGAAATCGTTAGTAGACTTTCTCGGAGCGAGGGGGAAATTCAGGACGAAGAACGTGAAGGTGAAAAGGTGAAACAAAGGCATAGGAGTCTCACTTATTCGTCTAATAAATCAATCCGAGCACACGTGACATCTAATTAGGTGAGACTCTTCTAAGCCGCACAGGGCTTTTACAAGCACTGCAGCAGGTGTAGTTATCTTTGCGCACAAGTATACCGAAAATGAATCCGAGCAGAGCGAGAATGACCAAAAGGAAACAAAATAGGATCATTCGCATCTCTGCACCTGCTTGTGATCTTTCTGAAGCTAAGCGAGCGATCACTGTCAATCCGCTTTGCTGATTATAATCCTTCATCGGCCTCATATCGTACCGATATCGTTTCTTTGAGCACGAGGAACCCATGTTAAACGGCCAATGAATGTATCGTCGCTCGTGTGCGTTGAGCGTCAAAGGGAGACCGTGCTTATCACATTCCATGGTGTAATTGCCGCTTGATCGGGGTTTCAAGGCAAAGAGGATAATCGATATAGAGAAAGGAGTTTGCAAGGGACTTGAGGGTGGAAGAAATGAGAGCGTAAAGTACCGCAACCGTGGGTTGAGTCGCGCTATATGGATGGCTGCGCGTGATAAGGTTCCATCGCCCGGCTGTTTCACAATATGCAGAGAGAGATAGCGAAGTCTCGCGAAAGCGGTTAGAGATTTGGCCAGAGGTTCCTATATCTGAAGAGTTAATTCGACTCTAGGGCAAACAAGAAACACGCTCACGATCTGGAAAGACGGCTGATGAGCGGAAGTCATATGAAGGCGTTGGATGAGAGGACACGATGCAGCCAGCGACCGCATCAAACTTGGGCTATCGTACATCGAGCGAAAAACGAAAGAGATCCTGAGCTCGACAAGAGATTTCAGATTGTGTAAGACGCCGGCGACAGCGAGGGGAGTGAGGTCCCGCGTGGGCATAGGATCGCGGAAGGTGATGGACTTCAGGGACGAATGGATTAGAGGTATGCCCTGAAGTTGCTCCGGAGTCCCGGTGAAATTGTGTACTTTCGATAAGGCATCGGGATGCAAAGTAGAGAGGTGGGATGTGTGGATGTTATGCCTAGACAAGCTAATATCTTCAAGCATGTCATGTGCGTCGAGGAAGTCGATGAATGGTCGCTTTAGTGGTGAATTGTCAGATATCGTGGGCCAGTCCAACTGAATGTCGCCCAAACACAACTTCCGAAGTTTGGGCCATCTACCCTGCACAAAGTTATGGATCTCAGCGGGGTGTGAAGCAATGCCGTCTATGGATAGCTCCTCCAGATTTGGGCACTTGTTGGCCAGCATACTCCACAGTCTGCATGCCGCAGGCTCTGGTTCTGGTTCTGCTGGAGGCAGATTCTCAATTCATGGATCCGAATCGAAAAAGTTTCAGTGTAGCGCACCTTCGGGGAAGATATGAGCATGATTACGATAGAATCCTGGTTTGAGGTAGATGTGGAACCCAGTCAAGTCCACAAAGTCGAACAGCTGGCGAAATTGGTCTTTCAAGTTCTACAGCGGAGCCAGAGGCTTACATGACTATTGTGTGGTGGCAAGCGGCTGCCGACAGAAACACTAATACACCGCAGTTGCGGACAACTTCACGTGTGCCCGCATTTTAAGCACCATGAGTTTGCAGGAAAAAGAGGGTCAACGTACCACATTCGAAGGGCGAACCACATGTCATCATTCGGAGGGATCTCATCCCCATCCCAAACAAATGTGTGCAGAGCGTCTAGGCGTACAGCAACGTCCCTGACAGCAGCTGAAGCATATTGACCTTCAATCGATCTACCCGAGGCCGTTGCCTTATCTTTGTCTTTGGGTCGCACGACCAGCTTTCGCACATGTCGAGCAATGTCAGGTCGAGCCATTAACCTGGCGAGCGTTTTCCCACATTGCTGTGCTGAGTCCAGTTGAAGAGTTGAGTAAAGGAGAGCTTTGACGTCTGAGAATACGCGGCTGCTCTATTAGAAGCCCTGCGATAAGCGATTTGTTCAAGAATAACGTTGTCGGACTGACGGTGATGCACAAGTTGATAAGGTCTGAGCGGTATTCTAGGTGTAAGGCGATTTCTAGGATCAAATCTCCCGGAAGAGATATGAGAGGTGAGAGCACAGCGACAGGTCGGGTTTTATAAGAGGTTGGCAGTTTACATGCTTGTTGTGCAAACTGAACAAGGCCCATATGCATGTCTGGGTTCTGCAGAATGTAGTCTCGAGCTTCTGGCTTCAATATCAGTCGTTCGTAGGCGTTCAGCTTGAGCTCGAAGCTTTGGTGGCGGTTAGTTGGGAACAGAGCTGATTTATGCTTCGACCGTGGAGACAATGTGATTTGGTCATTCTTGTGATTTGGTCATTCTTGGTCCTGATTAAGAGTCTCATTCGCATCATTGCGCCGGTGAGAGTAAACTCGTCCCGAACGCTGTGTATACGAAGACACCGCTGCCGCTGCAGAACATTATATATACACTACTTATACACATGGACTAAACAGAAATTTCCATTGTTTAAGTGTCTTGTATATTGTACCTCGTCCCGAAAACTCCTTCTTCCTGAGCTTTGATCTCTGGCATGTCAGGTCAGCGTTTACCCAAATATCAGTACAAAAATCAAGTACTGACGAAGAGCGAGATGTTTAGAATGGAAACGGCATAATGCAAGGTTGCCTGTGCGCAGACGATTAGCACGTCATTTCAAACGAAATTTCAAAACCCGTCTCACCCATCATGCACCATAAGCCTGGGATTCCCAAGTCGCGCCAGCAGCCATTGATCTCCCCTTCTCTGTTGAGGCCCCATATAAGACTGCACTTTTTGGCAACCTCATCACCGCAGATGCTCCTAACGCCCTCCTTGTTGTCACCCAATCTGACGTTCAAACTCAATCACTTGCCCTTTGGAGTAAAGGTTAAACGCACCCAGTGGCAAAGATGAACGCGTCCGCCGGTAACTCGGTGTCGTTCTCAAACTTGATTCCATTCCTTGTGAATCGTGCGATTGGGCTGTCGTTCTTGAGCTTTATCTTTCCGTCAACAATCATCTGACTTGTTCCCACATCTACTCTAACGCGTCAGCCCAAAGAAAAGCAGGGAGCTATCTCCTTACCTAGATAGTATCCTCCTGCTCGTTCCCAAGCAAGGAGTAGGAATCCTGCATCTTTAAATCCCATAGACAACTTGAATCCCCGTTTTCGCAGGCCGTCGAGGACGGGTCTGAGTTGGCAGACTTGTCATTTTGGGAAGAACAGGAATAGAACAGGGCCATGAGCACTCACTTATCCGCCTCGGCAATCTTCTTCGCTGAACGTTGAGATAAACCAATCCGCATGAGGTTGGGGAACGAGGCATTGATTCTATCGGCGACGTCCGTAGGTGGCGCATCCTCAGAATAAATTCCTACTGCAAGTGAGTCATCCATCTTACGAATGATAACTGTCACAAACCTTCCATTAGAATTCTGAGGCCATTCTTCGTACTCATAATATACGTTGGACTAGAATTTGTCAATCTTTGGAGCGACCTCGGCTCGCGATACTTACCTCCTTTGGTACATTGTAACGTCTGTAACCAACCCTCAGACGACATTAAGAATGTTTGTACACAGCTCCTCACCTATACCGTGTTGGTAGAGATCCGCAGCCACATCGTGAGCTTGGGGAAATTTCGTTCATGAATGTTCTTTGCAGCTCAAGAAGAACAGACGTACCAGAAGTGCAAGCCCCGATTATGACGACCTTTTTGTCCGCAAAATCATTCGCACTCTTATGCTGGGTTGAGTGGATGATTGCTCCTGTAAATTCTTCCTGTACCCACATATGTTTCAGCCACCAGTATCACTCCTTGAAAAAATAAACGACTAACCATACCCGGGTACGTAGGGATGCTCACTCCACCGCCTCCGAATCCTGTCGCGATTACAATGTGGTTTACTGTGAAGACTCGCTCGTGGCCATCTGCTTTCTTGACGACAACATCCCACTTTTTTGATGCGTCTTGCGTGGCGCTCGCTACAGTTGCGGATGTCCAGACGTTGAGCTCTAACGAATTCGCATACGACTCAAGCCAGTCCGCGAGCTGTATAAAGTTCAGCGATCATATTATTTTCTTGGGCATGAACCAATCGGCGGTCCTTACCTTCGGGGCTGGTGTGTATACCGGCCACATCGGGGGGAAACTGCGAGCCGAAAGTTCTTGAGTGCTAAGTGTTGGACTTGAGGAGAAAACTTACGGCAAATACGGCATATGGTCATACCCTGTTTGACTGCATGAGCGCTTCTAATTCTGTCCCAAAGACAGACCGAAGCCTACAAACTGGATCGTGCAAACACAGGGAGTCGTACCGATTCCGCCAATTGTCCCCGATCCGTTCATTTTTCTCCACGATCAAGGTTGATACGCCAAGGGACTTCAGTCGTGCTGCCAAGTCCAGGCCGCTTTGACCGCCCCCAACGATGATCACAGTGGGTTCGGAATCCTCGAACTCATTCTCGCGACGACGTTGTTCCAGCCAGGTGCCGTGATCAGGCTCAGCCTTTCGCAGGTGGCCGATCTTCTCAGGGAACCCTTTCAAGTCCTCCAGATTCGTGAACATGGAGTGTGCCTTCCATTCACCGTATGCTGTTGGCACTAAACGAAAGATCCCCGATCCAACACCAACATCTGTCTCGAAGGAGAAGAATGCTTGGATCCATGCAAGATCAGGGTATGGCCGGTGCAACCCAAGATACTCGCCCTTCAACTTGAAGGAGCTCAGATGTGCAGATTCCAATCGATCCTTAATGAATTGCTTGATGGCTGCTGCGCCTTGAAATGTTCGAAAGTCCCATGTAAGCGCCAGGATATCTCTCCAGTAGGACTCTGTAAGGAAGAGTGCCGTCAGAGCATCCACATTCCCTTTCTCAACACTTGAGACAAAAGATCGGAACCAATTTGAGGCAACCTCCTTTGCATCTACATTCGGTGCGACTGTTACTCCAAGTTTATCGAGTGTTGGTAGAGGGGATTGGTTTATCTCAAGGCTACTCATCGTGCGTTAAGCAAAAAGTTTATAATTGGATTGAGCTGCTAAACCCATTTGGCGGTGACGTGCGTGAATTCAATTACTTCCCTGACCAGCACTCATTAGAACTCAGGACGTTATGATGACCCGTGCTGCATGGCTTGTAAAGAGGAACTCACGAGGATTCCATGCTCAGGTTGCGCATACTGGTCAAATCTAATCAAACTTAGACGACGTTTCCTCCCTGAGTAATATCGACCAGCCAAAGTTGGTGCTTCAGATGATGCTATGGTCGCTAAAAGAAGTGAACCGGCGGCCCGGCCAATGTTTGCATCCTGTGTAATCTGGGTTTCTGTAGCTATAAAGGCTTCTTCAGCGGTTCAGGATGGGAAAACTCAAACATATCATCATCAGGCCTCATCGATGCATCTGGTTTGCACCGTTTGGAGTGGTCAGAGCAACCTGTGCTTTTCATTGCCTATACGATCTCCTGCATTGCAGGAGGGTTCTTCAATTTCTCGTCAGTAACACCCGGCGAAAATGTTGCTTCCGTCCTTTCGTGGGTCCTTTTCTCTGTTCTCTTCTGATTTCTTTAGACCATCACCTAGCTCGTACGGGATCTCGATAATCAATTATCCTTTGGCAACTACTCCCGTAGAGCACACGCTCACACCATCGAGTGTCGTGTTCGGGAACGGGACTCTCGACCTAAAAATGTCCGCCTATAGCAGTGGTAGCGTCATGTCGGCGGAGATCTCGACCGATAAAACATTCAAGTATGCTTCCGCTCGCACTGTCTTGAAGTCCGGTTGTACTCCTGGGATTATCGAGGGGAAGTGTTTCATATGACAGTATATAGACAGCAACAAACAAGAGGTCGACTTCGATCCTTACCTCGGCCATTTTGAGCATCATTGAAGATGTACCGCGGATCTGGGCTACCAATCAGGTGACAATTATGTTTACGCTGATTGAGCATTCCACTGAACTGGCTTTTGGATAGCCCACTACGCCTGCGCGGCGGGCACTCAACCTTTGAAAATTTACCGTTTACATTCAATTGACTACGGGATTCCTCGGCAAGTTTGTCACATGGACTTTCTTCCTATGTCTGATCCTTAAACAGCTGAAATAATATCGCATCGATGCAAGTTTTTCGCGTTTCAAAGATCTGAAAAGTGACTTATTGTGGTATTGCATCGGACCCTCAGCGCTCAGCAGTTACCGTCAAAAAAGTATCCCTGACTTCGAATGCAAGTACATTGGAGGACTCCAGGCATAATTCTAAATGATCCTTTCAGTATATCCCTTCCACTGCTGGTCGGAGGTCCTAGGATTTGGATCGCTTGGAGTAGTGGTGACCCAGCTGCAGAGTGGTATAACGGACCTCCTACTGCAGACGCTATGATTCAGATCCAATCGATCAGCATGTGCACTGGAGGACTCTGTGGCCGGTATAATAAGACTCAGTTAATATTTGTATCTAGCACATGTTCCTGTTGGCAGTCTGAGCTTCGTATAAAGTAACGTGACTGTTCCTCTAACTTCATGATTTGGTCCTTTCCAGCGCTGGCTAAATCAATTGTGCTATCATCCACATGGTCGTATTTCTTCTTTTCGGCATAAATGACTCGGAATCACGCGATGTTCTTACTTAAAAGTCGGTTCTTGGCTCGAAATTATGTTCCACAAAAAGTGCCGACTCCAGGTCAGTTAATCGTTCAGGCTGACTGAGAGATTTTTTAACATTCGGAAGATCCCACAGACAATCCTTTGACGAAGAAAGAATAGGGCATGCAATCTGAAGGGAGCTCCGCACAATTGCCCGAGCAAACGGACGAGGGCTGTTCATTAGATGCTCGTTCAGCTGCGCCTTCGCCTATACAGCAACTCTCTGACGAGGTATTGGGAGAGATATTTTTCGAGTGTCTCTCCACCGAAGGTTACATCAAGCCTTCTTCAACCGATGCCCCCATACTTCTCACTCTGGTTTCTAGTCATTGGAGACAGATTGCGCTTTCTACACCCCAACTATGGTCTTCAATCTTCATTGGCAGGCCTCCACGACCTCCTATTGCCTTCATCCAGAGGTGGCTCGAGCGATCGGGATCATGCCTATTGGCCCTGGGGTTTAAATGTGGAGGCGTAGCCTTCACGATCGAGGTTATGACAGCGTTTCAACCTTACCTTTACCGATGCAGGAAGCTTGAAGTCTGGTTTCCGCATGGCCACGACTTTCAGCTGCTCTCTCATCTACCTCCTTCTCCCGCACCCCAGCTTAGGCACCTTGCTCTCCACGTGAGTGAGTCATCAGGAAGCCCTGCATGGAGCTGGCTGTGCTCCTTTTTGGCCGTAGCACCCCCTATCCACATCCCCACATCCGGCAACACCATGTCTTCAACATGGTCGCATATCTCTGATGTCGAAATATCCTCTAGACTCAGTGCGGATATGTTCTTGGACCTTTTGGAGCAAGCACCAGGCCTAGAAGGATGCAATGTCCTAGATATAGTCCCCCCTGGCGCTTCAGCGGACAGTAGAAGCATTGTGCTTAAAAAGCTACGCTATATTCGCCTTCACGCGGCTGTCGATGTGGCTCCCATCATCCAGGCATTGACTGCGCCATCGCTTACCTCCCTCATGGTTTTCAACGACCGAGTAGAACAGAGCGTGGAAGTGCTCTTCTCATCGTTGATGTTGCGTTCTTCATGCGCTCTAGAAAATCTAACCCTGATAAATTTGAACATTTCGCCCCAAGAATTGGCTGCCATTCTCCACGCAACCAGCGCGTCTCTTTCAAATCTGAATCTCATGCAGGACGGCGCTGCCGTGACAGACGAAGTTCTTGGTCATCTGACATACAGACCATCTGGACACCGTAACACTCTATGCCCTAAGCTTGAGACATTAAAGCTTTCGGGGGCTTGCATATCTTCGACCGATGGCGTCCTTTCAGAGATGATTAGATCAAGGTCGAGGCCGTCAGACCCATCAGGCCCATTCAACCCAAACGGCGGACCTCCTCTTCTAAAGGATGTCTCTTTGATGCTTCGGACGACCAGCGGTCACGTCAAGGATGCATCAATTTTGGATCAGGTGAAGGCGGATGGTATGAAACTTGAGTATGCCGCATCGCTTCTCTGGAGTGCAAATTGAGTACGTATATTCCCTGCTCGCCAGTTATCGAAACTTCCGTCGCATGTAATTCCGAAGTACATTTCGACGTGGCCAAGTACTACAAAAGATAACAAAAGTATAACAATAGCAAATATTGGGAACTGCGGCCGGAAAGAGCTTGAGATGCAAAATGAAGGATGTTCCAAATGAAAGCGGGGGTACAAAAAGATCGTGGCGGGTAGTGACGAGTTTCCTTACAACTTACATACACCCTCGGGCAATTGTGCTGGTACATCATCGCAGAGCGTCCTTCCGGTGCTTGTAGAGTCGACTGTGTATCTATTCAGCTGGCTCCGGACACTTTGATCATCAACTGATTCCCCATCAAAAGGCAACTCCTTTGAGAATTGCGCTTCACCATCTCGACGCTCTTCATCCGCATTTTCCTCATCTTCACTGCACGGCTCTTCAAAGCTACTACCGCCAACCTCCTCTAGAATTCTATTCGCTTCGGAATTATTGCTGTCCGTCCGAAGACTCTGTGGAGGACCTGGCGCGAGGCCTAGTGCACGCACTCCACCCAGACATTCACCACTCGCAGATTCCAAGGTACGGAGCAGTAGTTGCGTCAAGAATGCCTCTTCTCGGTCGAAGATGACGTCTTCCGACGCCGCACCACTGCTGGCACCCATCTTGTGGCCAATGCTCATATTTATTCTCCCAGTATTACGCGCGCCAGGACGTGTGCTGCAACCTTGAGCTGGAAATGGGAACACAGGCATGGGAGGTAGCTGCTTGCTAGCGACGTTCTTGCCGAAGCGCTGTCGGCGTTTCTTCCGAGTCCTTGGTGTTAGAGCTTGACTACATTCGACCAGTGTGGCAGGGGCGCCGAGACCACTACCAGAAGCATGCGGAGAGACGGCGGCGTGTACTGGGCAGTAATCGATAGCGGTTGGCAACGCAATATCAGGGTCGGAGAACGGACGTGCGGTCGTGCTGTAGTTGCGGGAAGGAGCATAATCACCGGTGACTGCCCATGTTTTTCGCCCTGAACCGAAGTTAGTGCCATGGCATAAACATTCCTGGCCGCCGTTAGATGTCCCCACTATGACTCGTTCTGAGACAGTCGCCAAGCTCGTGCATGATTGCTTCCCGGTAGCAGTGGCGCCGCCACCCTTACTGGGCGATGCGAATGGATCTCGAAGCGTCCGGAAGTCCTCAGAGCCATCTTGAACGGGTGTGGCAGTGACGACACCAGAAGGACGCCTTATGTGGAATGGTTGAGGGCGCCTAGAAGGGATATTCCGAGGTATATGACTTGCGTGGACTATTGTATCGTTAGTTAGTATTATATTTGGGAAGCTATGGTCAAAGCAGGAAGTCACGGACTCACAGTAAAGTGTGACCATGATTGATGTGCTCCAGAGCACTAAGAAAGTAGAAGAGGCGACCGGCGCAGGACGGAAGGAGGACATGCTAGCGAGAACTGCGAAAAACTGAGCGATAGCGGTACCAATCCAAACGAGCTTTTGCTTTGAGACAGACTGGAGCCGGCCAAGCCGAGGGCAAAGAAGAGTTGAGGGAGCTAATGGAAATATTGAGAACTGGGTAGGGCGAGCATTCAGACGGAGCGAAGGAGAATTGACCCTTGTGCGTCTGGGAGCGGGAGAATATGGGTCCATGCACCTAACTTGAGCGCATATATCCATCCCGGCTGGCGCTGAGCTCGAAGGAAATCGAGGAGGCGACAAGCTATGCGAATCCGCACCACGGCAGTCCGTTGGTGAAGACGGCTCGTCTGTGGAAGAGGACGTAGAGTAACCTGTGAAACTGATCTTATGGACTCTTGCGCTTGGAGCCACAGACACCATAGTATTGGCCGGCGGCGGCTGCAGATGTACCTCTGAAGGGGATGTATGCTTGGCGAGCGAAGGTGTAGATGGCGAGGAAAGGACGGGTTGATGTCTAGGAGTAGAAGGTGGAGAAGTAGTGTGAGCCGGTGAGGGATTTTGGGATGAGTTGAAAGTCAAGATGAGGAGTGGGATTGGGGAAAGGGCCGAGAGAAGGGTCGACAGTGGTGTAAGGAGGGTGGGTATCGAAGGCAAATAGATAGCTAGAAGCGATAACAAGGTAGCTGAGAAACAGAGTGTCAGACAGAGAAATGTTCTAAAGGATCTTTGCAGTGCAACAAACCGCAGAACAGAATACTTGCAAGGACGCCATTGTAAAGACAGAGGTTAGGCCGCGAAATGGCAGAGGATGAGATGCGGGTTGAGTATATATAGATCACCAGCGCGCCCACTGAATAGCGGCCTTGTAAGATATCCTTTTCGGTAAACGAGGTGTGAAACATACATTCAAAGCGAAGAAGGCATTGCACGACCGAATGAATCTTAGTCACCGCAACACTCGTAGGCTTCATGGTTCCAGCTAATCCGAGTGCGCCTGCGACAGCAGCCAGGAGACCGATTCCCGCAATTGAGACGTAAGAGTATACTTGATTCGCGCGGAGGGCACGATTTGTGTCAAAATTGCAAGACCACCAGGGAAGCGTGGCCACATGTTGTGATTGGATCCGCGAACGGCGCGAGGTAAAAAGGATGCGGAAGAGAAGTACAGCAGAAGAAAGAGAGACAAGAAAAAGGAGTGCGTTGGAGGCAATCATCGAGGAGGAGAACATGTTTATGGTCGTTGGGTTGGCACGAGCGGGCAAGGGCAATGGACCTATCGCTTGCACTCGCTCTATCTGCAAAAAATCTAAGTCTGATTCTAAGATTTACTAAGACTTGGCTCAGATATGCTTCGACTCTTCGGATTCTTGGAAGCGTACCTTTGGCTTCCGTGACCTTGGGATGCGCTCAATGGGGTAAACGTGGTGCTCGTCCAGGAGCATCTGGACGTTGTAGATCATTCAAATTCCCTTCTTCGGTGCTCACGATGAGCTTCTGGTACAATACGCTAGATGTCCTCATTACACCTCATTCGACTGTCGGCATGAGCCTCTACAACCTCTGCACATCCAAAGTCATACTGTGGAGTAGGTGTGGCCATCACCAGGCTCTAGCTCACCCTTAACCTTTGTCGACATCGCCGAAGTCGCTGCTTGCCGATAGTCAGCACAGTGGATTCCACAAGTGGACGCATTAGCGCCGCAAGCCGACGGGCTGGGCGCTAAGTAATTGGTACCGATCATAAGGCTTACCTTCTCTCTTCTGAACAAATGATTCTGAATAATGCAAGGTCGTCCGCGGAAGGAACACTGCCTTCGAGAAAATCCGGATGCCGCATCACCGATGGTCAACGAAACGATCAGGAAATGTCAACCGGGACCTCCTGCATACCGCGGATGATATAGACCTGCGGTAATATATCACTGTCGCAATGCTTTTGCCCGCTTCTCCTTGGACCAAAACCCTCCAGGGCAAGCACAACCTGCGCATAGCCATGCGTCCCCGTTAATTCTCTTGGAAGCTCGAATTCTTCCGACTCTTCCAAGAATCGGCAGAGACCCGGCATTTCTGGGCATTGATTTCCGCCATACCAAGCAATGTTTAGTGTCGATAGCAGAGCCGTTGATGCCATCTATGGAGCGGCCATCTTGTACAAGTCTCCGTGGTGGTACGAGATATTCTGACGCGCCACCCTGCTGTCAGATGTCCCACAAGTTAGGACTAAAGAGCAAACACTGACAACCAATGCGAGTGCAAAGTAGGCTGAGTAACTCTTTTCAGAGAAAAGGCATAAAATGAGTTCTGGATTAGGAGCATACCTGTGCTTCGTTAGCAGAGTATGCGTATTAGGAAGAAGCCTTAATGTTCTACCTCTAACGGCATACCCAAAGCGAAAGTTTTTACGAGCCAGAAGTTCACTGTTGAAGCTAAGCCTTACCATGAAAAGAATAGCACTAAGCTCGTTTTAGATGATGAAACCAAACATTATACATATTGAATCAATATTGAACGTTGAACATACATCTTGTTGTCTCTTCTTTTCGAGAGCCAGCTCGGACCTTTCAGTGCCGAATCCCACAAGAACCCTCAAAAGGCTCACAAGGAGCCTAGTTTCCTAGGTAGAAATGCTCACACTGCAGCTTGCGGAACAGGATAGTGGCGGTTAACGTTGCGCCAAGGGCGACTAGAGTTCAATGTAGAGCCCTCGTCTCAGGCTCATGCGGATCGTCTTTCCTCGCCGTTTCGATATGACTGCTCCCTCTCATAGCTACAGTCCTGACTACTAAAGAACAGTCCGGTCACTTGGAACCCTTGTGGACCTAGGGTTTACTCGGTATGACTTCCCACTTCTTATACCTATCGATACTGCAGCCATTAATTCTTAATAACCTATCGGCGACGCTACTCCCAATCGCAACTCATATTCTCCGCTTCCGCTGGTGCTTACACCGAGTCGACTTTTACTTGTCCTGGCCTGCTCGTCTCGAATGCATATGCCAAATACTCCCCCACCCACTTGCGTTTGGAACCACCGTTACAGCGTTCTCACCCACGACAATGGCCCTGCTGGTGTCGGTGTACTGCATAGGTATGAAATAACTGCTGTCTGCGGCCCTGACTCTGTGGGATCCTACGCATACCAGACTTCAGATGCCAACATTATTCCAGTTGTACAAGGATACTGGATCTCATTTATACAATCGGTGGATCCAAATGTACACAAGGCAGTCGAGGCGCCACAGTGGCAATCCTTCAATGGAGAACAACGAGTACTTCTGCAGGTGAACGCCAGTCGACTATGGAAGTGGTGACTCAGGATTCAAACGAATCAATGTGCAGTTTGGCAGAGATTATCAACCACCATGTAACATCAGGACAGCGTGGTTGGCAGGCTTGGGTGGAATGCTTCCTCCTCTGGCGAGGTGCATGTACATCTCATTAGATGTCTTTATATACCAGAGAAACTGTATCTTTTCCGCAATCGTTTCTGTATACATACACAGACATACGATCACCTCGAATTTACTTCAACACTTACTATCACGTTACTTAGCGTTCATTTACATCAATCGAACTGTTAACAACGTTCATCATCCAACGTGTTGAACGAGGCAGCCCGGTTACACCGCACGATGACGGCCACAGCAATGACTTTAACTATATATTCACGGCTACGGATGGGATTGCGGAAGTTTTGTACAAGACTCTCGTGATCTGATGATATTGTAAAACTGAACCTCCCACTCCAATCAGCCCGTGAGCAGCGGCGATGTCCTAAAAGTCTATAGGCCACTTGAAAGCTGCGTGTAGGACTTCTTTCCTTCGAGGCATAAAAGCTACTCTAGCGTGAGCACATAGTCTCAGTCACCTCAGGCTTAATGCGCGTCGTCTTCTCAACCATATCGATATGCTTCCTCCCTCTCATAGCCGCTGTCCCGACTCCGAAAGAGCAAACCCGATCACTTGGAACCCTTGTCGACCTAGGCTACATCCGTTATGAAGGCGTACAACTTCCCATGGGCGTGAACCAGTATTTGGGCATGCGCTATGCCGCTCCTCCGCTTGGAGGCCTGAGATTCAGAGCCCCCCAAGACGCGTTGTCAAGCAATACGACTCAAGATGCCACTCAGGTATGCTAGTTTTGCCTATGTTTTGACCGTGTCCTGATGCTCCAATAGCATGGTCCAATATGTTACGCAACCGGCGCAGGATACGCAAATAATGACGGACAATCAGAAGACTGTCTCTTCCTTGACGTCTACACGCCCTCCAACGCTACAGTGAATTCTTCACTTCCTGTCCTACTGTGGATCGAAGGAGGAGGATACGTGTACAATGCCGGCCCCCAACTTCAATGGCTCAGGCATTGTGAATGCGTCTGAGGGAAACATCATCGTCGTCACTTTCAACTACCGCGTTGGCCCCGTTCGGATTCCTGGCCAGCGGGAAGGTGGCGAGAAATGGAGACTTGAATGTTGGATTACTGGATCAAAGGAAAGCAATGCAGTGGTTGAAGTCATATATCGGAAAGGTTCAAGTTCCCCCTTCCTGATATGAGCCTATTAGACACTGAATTTCCTTCTCAGTTTGGGGGAAATCCTAACCATATCGTCATTGTTGGGGAATCAGCGGGCGCTGGCTCAGTTGCGATGCATCTCATTGCCTACGGCGGACGAGACGACAAGCTCTTCGTCGGCGCGATTGCCGAGTCCGTATACTTTCCGGCCCAGCCACAAATTTCAAACCTAGAGTTTCAATACGACGCTTTCGTCAATGCGGCCGGTTGTACTGCCTCAAATAATACCGTAGAATGCCTTCGCAGCCTGGATTCGGAGACACTACAGACAGCGAATGTGGCCATACCGTACCCCCAGGCCAATCGAGCGATCCGCTATTCTATTTCTCACCCTGTATAGACGGTCAATTCATTCAAGACTACCCATACAATCTTTATGAACAGGGTAAAATCATCCCCGTTCCATAATAGTTGGTGACGACACAGACGAGGGCACCTACTTCGCATTGAACGCAACGTCTCCTGCTGACATCTCCAAATTGTTCACGAGCAATTTCCCGTTTCTTACAGCCAACGACACTGCAGCCATCAACACTCAATACCCTCCCGGTGACCCTACTTCCACTCACAACGCGTATTTCTATGCTGTCAGCGATGCTTACGGCGAAACGACTTTCACCTGTCCTGGCCTCCTTATCTCCAATACGTACGTAAAATACTTTTCTGACACTGCAGTGTGGAATTACAGATACAACGTCCTCACTCCGAAATTCGCCGCTGCTGGGCTCGGTGTACCACATACGGCTGAAATACCTGCCGTCTGGGGCCAAGAGTATGTGGGAGGCGACCCCCTCGTACACCACCACAGATGCCAACATCGTTCCTGTTGTACAAGGATACTGGATTTCATTCGTACAATCGCTGGACCCCAAACGTAAATAAAGCTGCCGGAGCGCCACAATGGCAACCTTTTACTGGAGGACAACGGTTAGTTCTGCAGACAAACGCCTCCACTATGGAAACCGTACCTCAAGATCAAACCAATCGATGTGCATTTTGGCAGAGTCTATCAATTACCATGCAACAATAGGCGTGGTGGACATGACTGGCTGGCTTGGGGTAGAATATTTGCTCCTCGCGTACATTCAGACTCTTTATTCAGTCGCTATCTGCTTAGCGGAGAAATTGTATCGTTTCTTTATACATAGTCTTCCAATGTTTTCTTTACCGTTCCCATGTCATCAACACAAACTTCTCGTTCATTATAAACCCGCAGCACTAGTTACAAGTAATCCCAGTGACACACACATGACTACATATGTCGTGGATTCTGGAGTTCGTGTTACCTCGCGGTCACACCGCTTCGTGGACTTTGAACTTGTGATTCATCTTTGTGTACGGCGTCCTGAACGCTTGATTTCATCATGCACCTACCTCCAGAATCAGCTCGTGATCAGCGCCGATATCATAGAAGTCCATAGGCCACTTGAAGGATGCGTTTAGGGCTTCTGCTCCCTAGCATAAAAGCTACTCTAGTTTGAGCGCAGAGTCTCAGTCACCTCAGGCTCAATGCGCGTCGTCTTCTTAACCATATCGATATGCTTTCTCCCTCTCATAGCCGCCATCCCGACTACCAAAGAGCAAGCCCGATCACTTGGAACCCTTGTCGACCTCGGCTACATCCGGTATGAAGGCGTACAGCTTCCCATGGGCGTGAACCAGTATTTGGGCATGCGCTATGCTGCTCCTCCGCTGGGAGACCTGAGATTCAGAGCCCCACAAGACCCGTTGTCCAACGACACAACTCAAGATGCCACTCAGGTATGCTAACTTTGCCTAAGTTTTGACCCCGTATTCTGATGCTCCAATAGCATGGACCAATATGTTACGCAACCGGCGCAGGATACGCAAATAACGGCGGACAATCAGAGGACTGTCTCTTCCTTGACGTCTATACGCCCTCCAACGCTACCGTAAATTCTTCTCTTCCTGTCCTACTCTGGATCCAAGGAGGAGGATACGTGGCTAATGCTGGTCCCAACTTCAATGGTTCGGGCATCGTGAATGCTTCTGAGGGAAGCATCATCGTGGTCACTTTTAACTATCGTGTTGGCGTTTTCGGATTTCTGGCCAGCGAGGAGGTGGCGATAAATGGAGACTTGAATGTTGGACTTCTGGATCAAAGGAAAGCAATGCAATGGGTGCAGTCATATATCGGGGAGGTTAGAGTTCCCCTTCCCCGTTCCTCATACCTCAGATGCTGAGTGCTTGTCTCAGTTCGGGGGGAATCCCAACCATGTCGTCCTTGTCGGAGAGTCTGCGGGTGCCGGCTCAATTGCGATGCATCTCATTGCCTACGGCGGACGAGACGACAAGCTTTTCGTTGGCGCTATCGCCGAGTCCGTATTCTTTCCGACCCAACCACAGATATCAGACCTAGAATTTCAGTATGACGAGTTCGTCAATGCAACGGGTTGTACTAATTCAAACAATACCGTTGAATGTCTTCGCAGCCTGGATTCTGAGACACTCCAAACAGCGAACGTGGACATGCCGTACCCCGGCCAAACGAGCGATCCGATATGGAATTTCACACCCTGTATAGATGGGCAGTTCATTCAGGACTACCCATACAAGCTTTACGAGCAGGGTAAATTCATTCCCGTTCCCACCATATTCGGTGACGACACGGATGAGGGCACCGTCTTCGCAGTGAACGCTGCGTCTCCTTCAGACATTTCCAACTTCTTCACGAACAATTTCCCGCTTCTTACACCCAGTGATACCGCAGCCATCAACTCTCAATACCCTCTTGGTACTGCTTCCCCCAATCACAATGCGTATTTCTCCGCTGCCGCTGCCGCCGAGGGCGAATCGACTTTTACTTGCCCTGGCCTCCTCATCTCGAATGCATACATCAAATACTCCCCTAATACTACCGTCTGGAACTATCGGTACAACGTCCTCACTCCCGAGAACGCCGCCGCCGGCCTTGGTGTACCACACGGGGCTGAACTTCCTGCCGTCTGGGGTCCTGAGTACGTGGGAGGCTCCCCCGCGTACACCACCACAGATGCCAGCATCGTTCCTGTTGTACAAGGATACTGGATCTCATTCGTACAATCGTTGGACCCAAACGTAAATAAGGCTGCCGGAGCGCCACAATGGCAACCCTTTACTGGAGAACAGCGGCTACTTCTTCAGACGAACGCCTCAACTATGGAGAACATACCTCAGGATCAAGTAAATCGATGTGCATTTTGGCAGAGTTTATCGATTACCATGCAGCAATAGGACATTGTGATCAGGACTAGCCGGCTGGCGTAGAATGAGGTGGCCTCCAGCAAGTATGTACCTTATATCTGGATGTATTGATATAACGGAGAACATTGTTTGTATCGTCTGCATGTCTTCTGCGTTTGCCTTCCATTCGTTAGCCTTGTGACCAACAGTAATCTTCCTTTGGAATACTCGAAGCTGATTAATTACTGGTATTACATCAATAGATGTGAATGCAACGTCTGGTGCGTCCAGCTCTATATCCCTCCAATATTTGTTTGGCGGAGAGACTTGCTTCTTTCGCCGTTTCGCCTATGTAATTTTGTATTTGTGTTCCACTGTCCCCGAAATAAAGCAATCATGATATGCATACAGAGGGTCTGCTTGATTTATTCGTATTCAATAAACTACCGCTTGGCTGTTGGGATAATTTAGGAAGATGGTGAGGATTTACATACACCGGAGGGCAACGGCAAAAGCATCCTTGAGGTCAACTTAGAGAGAGGTACTTACTTACGAACTTCCGAAGAAGCACAGTAAAAGAAAGCCAAGAGTAAGCTCGTGATTCTGGTTCTTTCGTTTACTCCATTGCAAACCTAAGCCAAGATGCGCAACTCGTTCTTTGACGAACACGTTAGAAGTTTGGTTTGAGAGATAAGACACATAGATAGCACGCACTTTTAATTCTTGGACTTGGATTTGGACAGACTCGACCATAACAGATTCAACACCCACGCTCGCGGAAGCCACGACAAGATATAAAATAACCCCGTGTGTTTTCCCATTCTCACGAACAAACTTGGCTGTTTACTCAGCGCCTTACGGACCACTTTCTTTGCGTACAAGTCGGTGGGAATAGTTGACCCCATGCTCTGCTTGATGACGTCGACAATGCAAGAGTGGAAGCGGGTATAGAGGGAGCCCTGTGGTAGTGTGAAGGATGTACTCTGTTCTTTGAACAGTTTAGATGTAACACCTCCAGTAGTGATGAGCATAACGTTGATATTTAAGGGGTCTGCATTCCATGGAGAGAGTCTCGGTGATAGAGTGCAGAGCGGCTTTCGAGGCAGCGTACACGCCATTCCATGGAGGTGCCCTGCGAATGAAGGTTTAGAAAACAGTAAGAAAGTATTCTCTTCGCGCACACTTCTCCAACTATAGAGCCAATGTTGATGATAAGCCCAGATTTACGCTTTGCCATGGCTGGAACAACCGTCTTGCAAACTCGTAGAACGGATATAACGTTCGTCTCGAAGATATCCTGATCATCCGCGATTGCCAGGTCAATTACAGGTGCTATAAATGCCATAAGATTAGTGGGCTTGATTTCCATGTATTTCTTCGTGTTGCTCACCAAATTTTTGTATTCCTGCATTATTCACAACAATGTCGATTTTGCCCTCAATCTCAATGATTTCTGCGACGACCGTGCCAACATCCTCCCCGTTCTTGACATCCATTGCGCGCCTTGTGATTCTGGATTCGATATCCTTGTTTTTGAATTCTTTAATGGTCTCTATTCTTCGCGCCGTCGCGTAGACTCTGCATCCTTGCTCCGCAAATTCTTCGCACCTGAGTCAGGCAAAAAGTTACTCGGGATTTTGAGCAAAGACGAATTACTTCTCACAAGGAGAATCCGATACCACCAGAGGAACAGCCAGTAATGAGAACAACCTGGTCATAAGACATGATGTCTTCGGCGGAAATGCATTCCGAGAGCCGCTCGTAGTATGGTCCCCGCTCACCATCCCAAACTGCGAGAACTACCAAGTCGTACTCCGAGGACACCGAATGATCAATATAATCAACCCATTCATTCATCAGTTCCTCCGCTCTACTATAACACGGTAACAACGGCTAGAGACTCCTACTCTGGATGATTCGGAAAGGGAAACACAAACACTTGAAGGAAATGATCCAGTAACCCAATAACACAATACCGAGCGCTCACCATACCGACCTCACATGCATCATCAACCCGAAGGGAGAAGCAAGCGAGAGGATGGGAGCGGCGTCAGCTTGGGCTACGAGTGTCGGGAGTCTCCCCAAGTGTAAGGTTTGTAGTGGTGTAAAGGTGAAGAGAGTAGGAGAAAAGAACGGAGTTTGAGTGATGGTTGTAAAGAGGAAGAAGCGACGGAGTAGAGTGGGTTGATCGATGAGTAGAGGGGGAAATAATCATAAGTGAGAGAGTAGAGTAAGAGAGCCCGAACGAAATAAATACCGGAACGAATCTATAGTTAACAAAACAGCGGAAAAGAACATATGCCGCAGGTCCGATCCAAGATTGATGAGTCCTCAAATCAAAATACGATAGCGAGCCCGGCAGAGAGCGGTTGCTCTCCAACGGACAAATCAACTGCTGTCTCCCAGTTGAACAGGTCCGCCTCGGGCTCAGCTCCGCGCGGCAACATCTCCAAAATTCGCTGCAAATCCGACTCGCTCAGGTCCATCTCGGGCGCGCCCCCCAGTCGACTTCCCCCACTCTGGCTCAATGATGAGATGGGGCTGGTCATCATTTCCGAGCCGCCATGCGGCCCCGCTGTGGTCTCAGAAGGAAGTGGAAGCGCCGTCTCTGGGCCCGGAGATGTGGTGAGGATCTCACGGAAGAGGTCTTCCATAGTTGCGTCGAGCGAGGAGATTTCCGGGAGGGGCGGGGAGAGTGAGCTGGTTGACGCGATTGAGGGAGAGAAGGAGGGGCTGAATGAGCAGAGGCCGAGTCCACCCGCTGCAGGGACGTCGTTGGTTCATAAACGACGGTCGCCACCCGTGCTGAGTGGCGAGTGGATTCGGCGTACTCTTCAAGGTCCTTCATCTCGTGCTCAAAGGCAGATGTGGTGGGGAAGTCGAACGTGGGCGAGAAGAGGCTCGAGGAGGTTGAGTCGGAAAGGGGATCGGCGAAGGAGAGAGTTGGGGAGAGAGTTGGTGCGGGTGATGGATAGGATGGGGCCAAAACTGGAGTGGGAGGAGATTGTTTGGCTGCGTCTTGAGTGCAGGTTTGCGAGGTTTGGGTTGAGTCGGGAGCAAGAAGGCCAGTTGGAAGCCCTTGCGCTGCTAGAGCTTTGACCACTGCGTCCCAACCCTTTTCAAGTATCCGAATACGCTCTCTCAGTTCCTCATTTTCTCGCTCACGGGCCTTGTCTCTCTCGTCGACCATTGGGACTGTTACAAGAGGTGCAGGAGCGGTGACGGCGAGACCCATTCCAGCCCGAAGCTGTCGGTTCTCATTTTCGAGCTCAGCAACACGTTGCTCAAGGTACGAGAAGTGTGCCTTGCGCTTGTCCCGCGAGTTCTGAGCAGCGAGGCGATTGCGGTGTGCCCTGGCTTCCTTGCGCTCTTCGGGAGTGATCTCTGAGCGTGCACGTTTGCGGGGTGGCTCAGGACTGGGAGAAGAGGGTCGTGAGTGAGATGAAGTGGACGGAGATGGGGAAGGAATATAGAGTGCAACAGGGGATACGAATTTGGAGGTTGAGTCAGACATTCTATGGTAGATGCTAGTCGGACGTGGGTGATACGTGGATTGGAATAAATGAGTGGTCTTGTATGGATTTTGAGGACTGCGGAGGTGAGGGTCGCAGGACGAGTATACGTGGACGTTCGTAAAGAAAAAGGAAACTGACACGTAGGCCTTTATAAAACAATCCAACACAGCCAAATACAAACGACTGCGCACATCAATCACCAAGGCACTCATCATCAAACCTCGCTCCATATGACTTGTCTCGTTCGAGTGAAGAGGCTTGGAGAACCGGCCTTCTAACCTGAGGACAGGGCCCAGCAAAATGACATTGTTCTTCAATTGAGTTAAAAAATTTGAATCTCAGTGTACTTCGCGCAGGCGGCGCTGTTCATTCTTGATGACCAACCATGTTGTTTTACCATTATTGCATTCAACTTGAGCGCACGATAAAGTGCCTCATAACAATGGCTCTACGACTTCCAATGATTCGCTCAGCAAATACATAGATTCCACAAAACAATGATAAGACAACCAACAAGCCATCCATGTTGACTAGGCGCTGTGTGTATGGACGCTGGCAATCCTAAATCGGCCTCAAGTCTTTCCATGCCGTACGACAAAGTTGTCCTCGTCACCGGCTGTTCGTCTGGCGGTATAGGTCTCGCCTTGTGAGCAAAGCATCTGGATTTTCCATTGTTCAGCCACAGAGTAACCCTCGCCTTTGACAGATGCCAAGAATTCGCAGAGCAAGAATGCAAGGTGTACGCGACGTCTGAAAAGCCTGGCATGATTGAGGACTTTAAAAGCGAACGCGTAGAATCCAGGATCGCGACGCGTGTGATGGATGTAAAAAGGGATGAAGATGTTAAACGGGTCGTCGCAGAAATCCTCGACACTGAAGGAAAAATCGATATTGTTGTTAACAATGCCGGTATCCATTTCTTCTGTGAGGTAAACCATTTCCACGATGAGCCGTTGACCGCATACCTATAAAATAGCGCCTCTGATTGACCACACAATCGCGAATGATCAGAATATTTTCGAGACCAATGTCATATCTGTTCTACGGGTTTGCAAAGCAGTGATTCCAACCATGGCAAAACGCAAATCTGGGCTTATAATCAATATTGGCTCTATCTTAGGAGAAATGTACGTGGTCGGAAATTATACTTGATATTTCTTCCATGAATTTCTGAGGATTTTATCTTGAAGTGCCCCTCCATGGAACGGCGTCTACTCTGCCTCGAAAGCCGCTCTGCGCTCTATCACTGAGACCCTCTCCATGGAATGCAAGCCATTCAATGTTGGCGTCATGCTAGTCACAACCGGAGGCGTCAAATCCAGATTGTTCAGCAATCAGAGCACGTCCTTTGCCCTTCCGTCAGACTCATTGTACACGCGCTTCCACGCAAACATCCTGGATAGTATCGAGCGGGCCTCCATGGCACAGACCATGACGGCGGATCAGTTCGCAACGAAGGTGGTGAGCAAGGCGCTGAGTACGAACCCTAGGTTTTCTTTAAGATTGGGGGCGCATTCAATGCTGTTTTATTTTTGGTCTTGGCTCCCTCGTCTGTGGATGTTGAACTTGTTTTGGTGGGGCCTGTCGAGACCCAAGAAATAGGGGCAGAAAAGTGCGGCTTCATGGGACATTTGGGCAATAACTAGTTCTCGTTATACTCCGGGTCAGTCGTGCTTCTCGTGGCAATTCTGGGATGTGTCAACCGAGACGGCCCGCTATGAACTCAGCTCATATCTACCCTGTTGATGCTCCACTATCACAATCGGACCTTACTCGTGCAACTATCATAACTTCTCAATCACCCCAAACTTGCTAGCTTGCGCCCATTAGCAAACGTGTAATGTGGCTCTCGAAATGCGTTTTGAGCTTCACAGAGGCGTCGTCTCAACTGCAGTTCTCACTCATGCGGAACATGTCCAAATGGGAGCGCAAAACCGCTGATCTCGTATCCTTGTGCTGCGACTGCTTCTATTTCGTAGACCCCGAGCCTATGAGAATGAGATACATACGTGGGGATCTTCTCTACTTCCATATGCGCCTTGTGCTTGGTTTATCGTGCGAAGCGACTGTATTTATTCTGGCGATGACTTAGCGGGTAAGAATATCCGAGAAATATCCGAGCAACGCCTATTTTGCTTCTTCTTTGTTCTCAGGTGGCCTCTTTCTCTCTGTGGGCAAGATGCTGATATCCCGTTCCCACTGCAGCTCACTACCATCGCAAGATAATACAGAGATTCATCGGAGTTGTGCTCATCCCAACAAGACCTATATGATTCACAGACCAAATGATAGGCTTCATTATTCCTTCGGACTCACTCTATGTGTCGTACTGTGCGTTATATCATGACAAACGTAGGTATTGTGATGCCAGCCAATCAGCACATCATGAATTTCCTTGAAGTGCTGAGGAAGAGTCCGCAAAGTGGGAGCCCATAGCTTTGGCGCTTCTTGCATGTCCGACTTGGTGCGGAGGCTTTTGAGATTAGATCATAACATGAGCAAATACGTGTTAGGGAAATCTAAATTCTCAACGTGTCGATTTTACCGCAACACCCCTTGTCTCGCATGTCAGTCAACAAAGTCGTGCTCATCACGGGCTGTTCATCTGGAGGGATAGGCTATGACTTGTGACTTATCATCTCTACTACTCGAACTCAAACACTCAACCGATGATAGATGTGAGCAGTTCGCCGAGCAAGGCTGCAAGGTTTACGCAACTGCGCGGAACATTAAAAAGATAACGGCCTTTGGATGCACTGACATTGAATCGCGGATTGAGAGGCGTGCTCTGGACGTCACGCGCGAAGAGGACGTTCAGGGAGTTGTTGAAGAGATTATGGAGAAAGAGGGAAGAATAGATATTGTCGTGAACAACGCGGGGTTCCAAATCACTGGTCTGTCCCAACACCCAAGGCTTGTCTTAAATCCTGGAATTCCTCTGATAGGTGCCATAATCGACCTAACTATCGAAAATGACCAGGAGATCTTCGAAACCAATGTCATCTCCGTTTTACGAGTTTGCAAGGCTGTGGTTCCTGTCATGGCTAAGCGTAAATCAGGGCTCATCATCAACATTGGATCTATCCTAGGGGAAATGTGCGCATTCAATATATTCCTTCGTCTGGACTTTATGGACGCATCACTCCCATTACAGCTCACCACCATGGAGTGGTGTTTATGCAGCCTCAAAGGCGGCCCTCCACTCTCTCACCACGACTTTATACATGGAATGCAAGCCCTTCCATATTAATGTTATGCTCATCACAACTGGAGCCGTATCCTCCCACCTATTCACAGACCAAACGACGAACTTCACCATGCCTCCCGACTCACTCTACTGCACGTACTATGACCGTATCGTGGAATATATTAAGACGAGCGCCGGTATCGTAATGCCTGCTGATCAATACGCAAAGAAAGTCGTTCAGGAAGCCTTGAAGCGGAAACCACGGCTGTTTGTTAGATCAGGAGCTCACAACGGACTTTGGTACTTCTTAACATGGATGCCGCGTGTTTGGGTTTTGAACAAGTTGTGGCTGAAATTAACCGAGTATAAAAGGTCTTGAAATTTCTCACTTTTCGGTCTCAGTTTACACATTTTACACATTTTGTTTCACCTTTCGCTCAGACTGATCACCTGAAAGTTTTCCATTGATTCACATGTTGCTGTTTCAGAGGCTTTAGAAATTGGATTATAACATGTGCAAATTTCATGGCCATTCTCGTTCCTCAGGTTGTGACACACGTACAGGATGCTCCACATCGACATGCGCGAGAATAAACGCAATCTGTCTACTCGTATGTTAACAAAAGCACAACTCGAGTTTAGTTGATTTTCCTCCGCTGGTGCTACTTGGGAATTGAAAAATGTACAGTACTCATCAAATTTTTTCCTAGCTCTCGTGAGATTACAGCATTTGTTCATCAAGGAAAAACTCTTCTCCTGGACTCTCGGACCTTCCATTTGCTGTTTCTATACGAATTCCTTGATCAACAAACTCATTCGCTCGTTCTTCGTCATCGATAAGGATCTCCGCCGTGCTATTCATGTTCTCAAAAATTCTTCGAAAAGTCAACTCGACAAACGTTCTGATCCATTCAACATGGCTATCATCACCAGATAGTAAGAAATCCCTTCCAGTGTACCTCGTTGTCGATCACTGGCACTGGAATGGCTTATTTCCGGCATCTTTGGCCACTTGGGCCGGCCAACAAATTCTGAAAGGAGGACAGCATAACCGCTAAATACGACATCTAAATGATTGACAGACCGGCACGTCGGCCTGGGTCCAACGCATATGCACTCGAAAGCTTCTTGACAGTTCTTTATCACCTGGGTTTATTCCGAGGCATTTAGAAGGTGTTTGCACATTGAGAGCTTGACGTGTACTCACGGCTCGAGGCATTGATATCGAAGACTTCCGCATAATCAAACCCGGTCGACTCAAAGGACCGAACCGAGTCGACAATACTGCACTTTTGGCCGGTGCTTGTTTTGTCTCTTTTAGTCGTAGTGGAGTGATTGCGTTTCCGACGCCTCTCCTTCTGATCGAGGAGAGCTTGTGATGCTTAATGTAGCCTAAAGCGACTTGATTAACCTTTTCCAATTCAGCAGAGACTAGTGCACCTAACTTCGGAGGCAAATTTGGCGCATAGTCCATCCCGATAGATAGATGTAACCATACCCTGATTAGGCTTTGCAGGCCACAAGACTGATAGTTCTATTTCTATCTCTTTTGGGGGTGTCAGTTAACATAACCAAGCTATTCCAGATATTTGATCCTTCAAAATTGGAGTTCTAACTTATACCTTTAATGTCACGCATCGGTAACTATGAAGGTGCTGATTGTCACAGAGGGTTTACTGTCAAGATGTCGAATTCAAGGACATTACATACAATGGTACAGCGGCAAGGGGATGAATGTTTGCCGAATGTGATCGACGCCTATAACCACAAGCGGTTACCATTCTCTGCTTGAAACCTACTCCTTCATGGCATCGTCGGCGGAATCATCCTCATCATCATGGGTTTCAGGAGCGAGCCCGGCTTTGGCGAGGGCTGCTGCGGAGGTGTAGTCAACTTTGACGCCGCGAGTGCGTCGGGTGCGGATTGCGGAAGGGTCGATCTCCTGAAGATCGTCGTGCTGTGATGGAAATCTTAATTGCCTGAAAGAACACCTATGAAATCGACGAACCACCACTGCATCTTCTCCTTCCTCCTCCTCCTCCTCCTCCTCCTCCTCCTCTTCATCGTCATCTTCCTCCTCCTCCTCCTCCTCCTCCATAGACTGATCCTTTTGGAAGTCTTGTTTTTGCCCTTGTTGATGGGAGATGTGTTGGTCGCAGTCGCATGCGCACCGGAACTAAGAGTCCGAATTGGGTGGAGCATGAAGACAGAGATAAAGTAACTCACGACGCGCCGCTAGTAGAGGTCACGTTATTAGACATTGTAGACGATTACGATTGCTCAAGACGCGGTGGTGGCGGTTTGGGTCCAAGACGCGACTAAATCTTTGGCCGTGTTGTATGCGGAGTTTAAACATCACGTGGAGCGTAGTCTATATTAGGAAACGACCCAGCTGCGCCTCAGGTTTTAAGACTGATTTATTTAAATTTTATTCCAGCGGCCAAATTTGCGCAAAGGCTTTCAGCAAGTCCCCAAATTATCAAGTGACTGGTTTTTTACTGATGGCGGGATTGATGGGGCAGGTTGTTGCTGCCTGGAGGCGTTGATGGGACGGGCTTATGTCAGCACTGTAGAATGAACTCATCTGCCAATAGATCTTTGACAACCGCAACCGCACCATATGGCTGTAACTCCGTTAGTAGAACTAGGTGAGGTGAAGCGTGTTGAACGCCGGAGAACGCAATCTTCTTCACTCCTTTCTAGTTTTGTACCATCTTTGCGCAGGATCCCGTCTCATTCGACTCTGGTCTTTCCTTCTTCTCCTGGAGACTCAGGCGACGACATGCCAGCTTTGTCTCGCTCGCAAAGAACTCCACTCATCACTCTACAATTATCTTCTCCTACTTTCCTGAATGCTAAAATTTATGACGACTTGACACGAAATCCTCTCTACGTTATCAGAACTGTGGGTTGCTCGACCTTTATCGAGCGCTCCGATCCTTGGGACGCCTATGCAACAGCTGCGGAAGTTCAATGGCCAAAGAAGTCAGCTACCAAAGTGAAGGGGCAAAGTCAGGACGTTCTCGTCCAAATAGCTGGGGGAAAGTGGACGACTGCGGAAATCATCTTGAAACCCGGTTCTCTCTTGAGGTAGTGTTTAAATCTCATTACTAACGCAAATTACTGACTGAAGTGCGCCGTAGCTCCCGCAAGTTCTATGTACCACAATACACGGACAACCTCAAATGGAAGAAAACTGGCTCTTCTTATCATGTACGAAACTCTGTTGACACTCTAGATATTCGCCAAAGCTCAACCACACTTACTAGTGTTTGACTCGCGCGGTAAAATTACCGGTAGCAATTTATGAACCAGCAACGACCTCCACACCTCCTCGACTGAAGATATTTGACACCCTATCACAGCGCCCCAACATTCGTTTACTCCATCGCGGAGTTGCTGTCGACCTACTTGATTACATTCTTCTTACCTGCCTCTTTCTCGTTACCGACATATACGCCTGGTCCACTCTTTCGCCTGCGAAACCCCAAGTCACAGTCAGCCGGCGTGCCTACGATTTACCGAGATCCTCCTCCAACCTACCGAGAATATCTGCTGATTTTGTGAGACCCTCTGCTGACTACTCGAGACCATTAAGACCATCCGCTGATTCCTCGAGACCCTCTCGAGACACTCCGCCACAACCAACCAGGCGCGTTCCAGACCCACCTCCTCGCTCAAAACCTTCTATACCTATAGATTGTTCTCCACCTCAAAGCCCTACAGCAGTTGAAGACCAAATGGCGAGAATCGCGCAGGGATATGAGGACACGTATGTTACAAATTCGCATCATGCTGTAGCATGGGAAGCAATGTCTTGCGTGTCTGTACCGGCACGCCAGGATACCCCAAGCTCGAGTGCCTACGCAGAGTCAATGATATTTCCCATGGAGAGCGCTGGTGCACCCTCGCATGTACATCTCGACCCTTCATTCTACGATCCAAATGGCGACCAACTCGCACCCTCTTCAGCACGGAGTCGCTCGTCAAGTTTTGCTAGCTCGGTTATGTCCCGCCCACGTCAAGCTTTCCGCCCACCTCCAGTTCCATCATTGATCTTGCCACCGCAGTCAGTGCCATGGCCATCCTCTAGTTCTGCTCGCGTTACCCCAAATGGTGAAGATCAACCATCACCATTGCCATCACCAAAATTGGGCAGGAGACGCGGTCCCTCGAACCCATCGAATGTGGCGCGAGCACCATCCACAAAGTCAACAGCGCCCTCTGTCAGATCAACAGCAGTTTCCGTAAGATCAACGGCAAGCTCACTCCGGCGACTTCCCCCTCCTCCACTACCTACAGCCCCATCACAGACACAGCCAATAGTCATCATCACGTCCCATCTTGGCGAGGGCACCAGACCCAGATTGCTCTCTGCAGGTCGATCACTACCTCAAACGCCGATGACGCCTGGATCTGCATCTTCAAGCAGTATTCCCACACCGATCAGCGCTTATGCTGTACTACAACAGCAACAGCTTGGGCGTGAGCGTGACCGAGAAGAAAAGTATGTGGATCGCTTGGCACAGTGGATGGGTTCCGAGAGGGACGAGCGGGTGTCTTCCACATATTCCGCGTTTGAGATTCCGCCTCCTGCATACAACGACATCAATTTCGGCCCACAGCATGGACATCCACCGGCTTGATACAGTTCTGACAAATTTTTTCACAAGCATACTTATCATTCTTTATTCATCTATCTTCAATCATTTATCTGCCTGCGATAGGTATACTTGATTCCTTTTCTGCCCTCGTGGAGTCGAATTCCACCTATATTAGACACTTTGCATAACTTCACTACCTGTATCATCAAATTCTCTCCTCTTTGCTT
>CAWUCR010000125.1:0-25082 GCA_963920665.1 Straminergon stramineum
CTGGGACACCTGCCCCTTCGTGCCAGGCTTCTACGGTGAAGCCCTGGTGGTTGTCACAGGGTCGGACCCCAAGAACACTTACTACCTGACCGTTCACGCTCTGACACCTGTGTATACATCGCGATTCCTGCGGACCCTCGCCCGCCAACGCGAGCGCGACCTCAGATCAACATGAGCCGGGCGGGGCTACTGACAATGTCCATTGTCAGTAGCCCGGCGGCGAACCGGGCGAGGGCGACTGACAGCGATGTCAGTATATTCCCAGCGATCGTGCCGGGCGGAATATTGCGCATATTCCGCGCGCGCCGTAATATTATTTTGAATATTAACGAATATTTAGCGCTGAGCAAAGAGATATCGTGCAATTTTGATATCTGAAACATGAAGCGCTGACTATGAACGCTACGCTACATATTAGCTTGCAACATTAAGCGTATCAGCCAGCGACTAACATTTGAGCTCCGATATCTTGGCCGGACCGGGCGGAATATTGCGTATAGGAGCGCGTCGTGCGGCGCACGTATTTATTATATTAACCCAATATTAGCGCCGTTGCAAATGCTTTCGCGCTTATGGTGAATATCGCCCGGCGCGAAAATGTGTGCCCGGCGCGACAATACACGCCCGGCGTCACATTATCAGCCCGGCGTCACATCCTCGATAGTCGAAGCATATTGAGTTACGTATTGCGACAGACATTGCACACAGACAACGCCAGCCGCGTCACCATTCGACACATAGAAGCCGCCCGGACGACTGTTGCATGTGCGCGACAGCTCACAGTAGGGGAAATCCTGGGGGTCGGAATATTCAGTCAGCGTATCGAGCGCATTGCCCTCCCCTAGTTTCAATGCGTCTGCTAGTCTGCAGATTGACTCGGCCTGTTCACGTGACATTAGTAAACCTCCCACACATCACTGAAGAAATAGCGCGTGACGCCCTGTTGATCGATAGCCACGACATCAGAGCCCTCCCACTTATCGAGCACATGCGCCGGGAAATCTTCGGTATAGATAAGCTTGGCGTATTGCTCGAGTGTTCCCGATCCCAGATGTATGGGGAGATCTTTACATCCCTCATGCCAGAGATAGAAGTTGTAGACTTCAGACATTACGCCACATCCCCGACGCGCGGGGCCGAAAGGTATTCTTCCCACGCATCCCACATGCACTGTGGGTAATTCGGTTCATCGTGGAAATCGAACAGATGGCTCGGCCATTGGAAATGCGTGCCATTGGTTTGATCGCACCGCAATTCGCGACCTTCACCAGATTCGTCGTAGTGCACGACCCACGGACCGCCGCGTAGGTATGTTACGAAATATCCCGGTCCGTCATACTCACCACGTGTCAACTCTTCCCAATCAGGGATCAACTGAACACGTTCGATTTGCAAGACATTTGAGACAACAACTGGCGCAACACCACTGTTGTTCAAGACATCACGGAGCGCCGCAGCGCGGGCGAAGTCATTCGCGATAGCACTCATGCGCTCCCAATTCGCGTCATAATCTTCAGACATTGTGTTCTCCTATTCAGGCGACTCGGGTATCCAACAACGCGGGCCGCTCCTTTCCCATTCGCCGCCGCGCTGCCCCGCCCCTGGTTATAGGACGAGTACGAAACGAGAATGTCGTACACCTATGCAAAGAGGGTGGTTAAATATTAACTGCTCTGCGTCGTTTAATATTTTGTGGCAATATTAGCCGTATCGCCGCACGACGCGACGCAATATTAGCCGTATCGCCGCACGACGCGACGCAATATTAGCTCTACGAACTACGCATATTCGAGAGGTGTAATACGAAACGCTGATATTCTAAAGGGTTAATACGAAACGCTGATATTCTAGAGGGTTAATGTTGGCGAGTAATATTAAACGCAATATTGCAGCTGTGCGGCGTATAAAGTAGGAAGAATATCGCTGCAGCGCGCATTTTTAATATGCAAATTGTGCGAAATGCGCAAAATACTTGTGATGTTGCCTGAATATTAGCGCTGTTTTATCACGCGCTCGCTGTTCTGCGACATTCCACCACGCGCAACGATAATGTTTGAAGATCTAATATGGTAGCGCTGTCTATGGATCGCCGCGCGATGTGCGGTAAATGGTTAATATTGCGCGTCACAATACTGTAGGACGTATCAACGCGACGCTGACATCGTGGATAGCCGTGCGCTGCGCGACATATGGCGCTCGAATGGGGGTAATTCGGCGAGCGATGTGCGCCGCCCTGCGTAATATCGCTAAAACGCTCGATGTGTAGCGTAGAAGCGGAATAGTTGCCCGGCGCGACAACTATGCCCGGCGCGGTGATATAGGGAGTGACGCGCGGTGTTCGATACATCTAGCGCCTCGCGCGATCGGCCGCGTGGAAGGGTGTATGAGTTGAGGCGAAAGATTGTCTAAAATCAGATTAAACATCCTGATATAATCTAAAGCGTTAAGACATTGTCTACTTTGGTATCAGTTTGGTAGATCGGACTGAAAAGCTTAAGAGGATTAAGCACTCTTAAAGCTATCTTAAGACTTTCCGCTATTTTCGACTAGACCTAACTTCACTTCGCTATTTAAAAGTGTTTTCTTCGCACCCGCGAGAGCCCAGCAACATCCTAAATTGACCCCGCGCGGCGCACTTCTCTACACCTCCTCTACGAACCATCTCCCAAAATCGTCCAGATCGCGACCCCTACGTCTCGGCGAGCGTCGCGTTCTGAATCAGCCCCAGACAACCCCTAACCGCATGCCAAACACGCAGCAATCTCCGACCCCCTCCGCGCCCCGCGCCCCTCCACATCATTTCACCTCAAAAACACGAACTCCAAGATTAATAAACCTAAAATAACTCAAACACAAAGATTAATAGCCCGACAACACTCTGGTCATCCGGCTTTGTACTGCTTATTCAGTTATTCTCGATACACTACACGGCATGCCCTGTGTGTATTTCCCTCGTTGCCGCGGCACTTCGGGATACTACTCTAGCTGCCTGCTGTTCTCATGTCAGCTACCTGAGACTTACTTAACGCTGTATTAGTCAGTCTAACCTACTCCGAATCTTCGACGAAATACGTACACCGGCAATCTGGACTTCCCAAGGATTGGTTACCTTGTGGCCTATCAGACTCTGTATTATAACTAGCTTTAGGGTGGACTGACCAACAATAGCAGTTACTTTTATGTACGCAATAGAGTCGATGCCGTCTGTACTCACACTCGCTGCTAGAGAAGATACTGTGTGAGCTTACCTACACCACCGAGGCGGTGAGGACGGTCTATTCGTTTCATTGTCTAAGATCGCCCGGCTGCCCGCATTCACGGACCGGAGATACGCGCTACTTCTCCATCCCATCTTCACTCACCTTCTCCCTCAGCCTTTCTACAAACCACCATTCCTTGACTAACCATAGAGCTTCTCTACTATCAAGCTCAAAATCGCGAGTATCAACGTCTATAGGTTTGATGATCTTAAGACGACCTATTTGCACGCCATTTAAGTCTGTCTTCTTAAGTATGAAGTGATCAGAGAAGCATTCATATCCAATTTTGAAAATTTTATGGACGCCTGTGTACTGAATATAAGGAATTTCTTGAAGCGTTTCGGGGAAATATTCCCAAGCGTCGTACATGTCCCACCTACTCGTTATGGGCATGGGCGGTCCTGCCAGGCATCGATCTTCACATGTTCCTGGTCGTTGGCTATGAAATACTTCTGACCATGCCCGACGCCCAGCGTACCTGCACCTACTACCATCCAACAACTTACACACATGGTAGCCCAGGGGCCAAATACGGTCGCGGCGTCGTAATACACCTCACCTACAGTGAGGGGGCGGTGGCAGGTATCGCACATGAGATGCCTAACGTGGTGTGTGTTTGGCATGATTCTCCTGGAACATAGCGAAATACTTGGCAAGTGCGGTGGTAGGCAGGGAGAGCTGATATGCGGCGCTGGCTGTACAACTCTTGCACCGGAAGTAGAGGTAGTCGTTGCGTTCATACGCTACGATGTGTTCGAGGTCGGGCGATGTGTTAGATGTCACTTATCAAACTCCCGGACTGCTCTATTTAGAATGCCAGTAACGAACATGGTAGTGTGCGTGACACACATCGTGTACTCGTAGAAATGAACTGAATAACCGGATTCATCAGTGGTATCGTCAGTTAAGTTAAAAACAGGTTGGGGTATGTTGAAGACTACGCAGAAATTACAATACCCTTTAGTGGGCTTGGGGTTGAAGTGAATAGAGCGGAGCACTAATTTGACCCACGCGCGGCGTGAGTAGGGCAGTAGTCAAAGCGATCGTATTCGCCGTGAGTGAACTCTTTGTGTGCCCACCCCGCGCGACGTGGGCCGAACGGTAAAAATTTGGTCTGGAACAGGGAGACTTCGTGCGGTGTTAATGAGATCTCTGCGGAGCATGGGAAGTGGTCGCAGAAGAGATAAAACGCATACGTGGTATCGGAGGGTGCCGTCATAGCTCTCTTAACAATGTGCAAATCGCCAAAGATTCGTAGAATGCCGAGAGTGTGCTTGCCTGAGTCTAGTGTCATCTTGCAGGATATGCTCATAAGATCTCTCCATGCTCGATGAACAGCGCTAGTTCACTGTGGCGTATAGCCCAGAACAAACGAGAGTCGTCTGAATTGTCGTGATCAAATTTGACACCATAGAGATCTTGACCATCCGAAGCGCCTTCAGGGAAGACGCGCACAATTACACCAGTATCCGGCTTACGAGGCGCGTTGTACTCTGTACCCTTACCGTTGTAGTAAACCTTCGCACCTATTTCGTACATACTACACACCCTCATTGATTGGGAACACGCCAAGCCATAGCGCTAGTTCATTATGATATATGTACCACTCCCTATTGTTCTCAAGCCTAACGGCGTAGGCTATCTGACCATCCTTGTCACAATACTTTGTGTCTAGAATAGACAGGATGACGCCTATACCCGGCTTGCTCGGCGCGTGGTACTCTGTACCCTTACCGTTGTAGTAAACCTTACTACCCACAGCGTACATGCTACAAATCCTCCCCGGTCAGTGCGTCCCATACGAAGCACTTGAGATACTGCTTCGTATGGAAGCCAACACATTGCTTATGCGCGGGGACGGCACGTAGAGCTATGAAAGAGGAAGCGAACATGAGGGTGAGCACGAACAGGGTGCCGAAAATGAGCGGGCGATGTTGCGCTGGGTCGTAGCCGTTATAGATCATGATAGTCTGTCTCCCATCATGACGTCATCAGCATACGCTTTAGCAGCGTCCATAAGCTGACCCGTCTGATTGTCGAAATCGGTGCAGTGGTGCGAATTGCCTGCTTTATAGGCATCTTCCAACAACATACCGAGGCAGTTATAGTCGCCTTCCTCTAGCGACCATATGAGGGGGCGCAGGTTGCCATTACGCAACTCGTCTTTGACGTATTGGACGGTCCATGGCCGATTGTACTTCGACGGATACTTACTCATTGTGTTCTCCTAGCTTATATGCGTGCGGGGTAGGGTACCGACACCGCGCCCCGCTGATTGTCTGTTTCGCCGCCAGCGCGCAGCGCCCTGCGCATGTTTGAGCTACAAAAGAGAAGTAGACCGCCAGGACCATAACCCCCGACGGTCTACATATGCTACATCATAATGGATGTTGGATCGCCGGCTATGCTACATGAAATTCAAATACAAAGACAGATGAGCGTAGCGCATAGACATCACCTCCTCTCACTTGATTGTTTCGCGTGTTCGAATCTCGACACCTGGGTACATTCGATTAGGGTTGCTGCGATTTAGGAGTATGTTGATGACCGCGTTGTATGCGCCACTCATCCAATGCGACCAATAGAGTAACTTCGTTGAACGTTTCATCAACCGCGCCCGATGCGCTACCAAATACGCAGCAACGTCGGCGTCATTCATCGAGTGGTTTAGTATCGAAGCGATGTGCGGGGCGCTGGATGTTGGTGTCAGGAATTTCCTTCCAATCCGACGGCGCGCGACCCATGTTGTAGATCTGAACGTCGCGGATGTCAATTAGTGCCTCTAGGATATAGCCAAGCAATTGAACTGTACCGCTTACTCTTGCATCTGATAGTATCTTCTCTTTCTTTCTCAACATTCCCACCCTTCGTACTGGCCTACCCAGCGACGCCCGTTGTAACTAATGACGTAAGTCTCATAGATAACGTAAGGATCGTACACCTTCATCGTCTTGAGTTTGCCGGATATGTCAACCGGACTGCTGTAGTCCCAACCTTCTTGGTGTTGGATAACATGTTGATAGCGCTTGATACTAGAAGAGAGAATAAGCTTTACACCATCGAGGCTACCACCGGAGATGTGAACTTCGTTAAATTCCGGGGGTTTGTGTTCTTCTGTTTTGGTCAAGTATTTCATCAATTTTTGCACGAAGCTTCTTATCATTAATCCTGCTCTCCAAGTATCTGAGTGCTTCAAGCATGTTAAGGTGATCGTGCACGTATTGCTCATCGATCACTTCGTTACTGCGCTTCTCAATGCGGTCTAGGCTATAATCCATCATGCTCCAAACATTTGTTGATGGTATCAGCTATGAATGCTGACCCGGCGTCGTTGGGATGTATAACATCAGTCGTTATGTTGAAATGCTGAGAGTTGTAGTACTCTCGATTGTTACCGATGTCGCATACAGAGAAGCCCATATTCTTTATGGTGTGGTCTATAGCCTGCGTGGCGGCGTGCACTGCGGCTACGACATTTGGGGTTGCGTGAACGCCGTAGAGGTACGTGTGGTCCTCAGGTGTGAGGAAGAGCACGACTGCGCGCGGCGCGCGAGATCGTAGCACCTGGGCGATAGCTACGAGATCCGTCTGATTTGCAGACAGACTCTCTCTATTATGTGCTATATCTATCTCATCATTCACTCCGATGTTGACGGTAATGAGCCGAGCATCGGGGCCAACATTAAGTATCTCGTAGTTTAGCACATCAGAAATCTTAGCGCCGGGGAACGCGAGGTTGCGCAACGATTGGCGAGATCGTTGCGCTACTAGGCTAGGATAGTCGTGATTGGAAGAGTTAGCGTATCCCCAAGTGATACTGTCTCCCAGCGAGTAGTATGTAGGCACGGCGCTGAACGGTGTTACCGCCAGCGCCGCCGCTACAATACTAGCTCTGGGTGTCACTGGGGGTGTTGACAGGCTCCCATTGACCGTCAACGAATTGAACGTAGGAGCCCGCCTCCTCGATGTTGATGAGTGCGATCTTGGTCGCATCTGTAGGATGCGTCTCATCATCTCCTACGCAGGGGAAGAATTTGAACGTGTTCAGGACGACGCACAGCTTGCGGCAATCCTCGAACGAGAGAACAGGCGCGGTATCTGCTGCGCTCATCCGACGAACGTCTTGGATACGGTCCAACCAAATGACTGCCAACGTGCGTCGTTGGGGGTGCTGTGTGATGAGATGTTGATGCTGCGCGGTTCACGCATTTCCTCGCGCGACGGCGTGAGTAGTCCGATCTCGGACTCATACGTCGGCCACGCCTGGTCGTATCGCAGCATGTCGAACGGGAATTGGCCACGTCCGGTGACCATGAAGTTGTATACTTTAGCCATTGTGTGCTCTCCTTATTGACTTTGAGTGTGGGAGCCAGTCCGACCCGGCTCTTCAACTACTTCGTCACCACGCTCGGCGCGACCTGGTCATGTTGAGACTGCGAACTGCGCGCAGCGTGAATAGTTACACTAACAGCCTACTGCGCTTCTCAATGCGGTCTAGGCTGTAATTCATCATGCTCCAAACATTTGTTGATAGAATCAGCTATGAAGCAGTCAGGACATGAACCAGGTCGAATCTCTTCTAAATAAGCTACTAGCTTATTAAGCTGCGCCTCTTTCTCTTCTACAAGTTTTTGACGTGACTTCTGTTCTCCTATTAGTCTATCTACTAATTTGCGCAGGCAGTCATACCTACTAGGATAGACTTCATCGAGCGTCGTGCGCGTTATGAGACCATCTTCGAACATGTAATAAATATCACCACGTTCTGGACCGTCTATATTGCCTTCTTGGTCATACCAATCAGGTCCGAGGATAGTAACTTCAACGACACCACGCTCGTAGTGGTGAACCCAGGCTCGGTAGGGGTATTTTAGACTTGAGGCGGATCTACTCAAGATGGCTTCCTTAGTCTAGCTGAATTGTATGCGTCATCCCAGTATTGTTTGTCTTCATCAGGCATAGAGTCGCGGGGTACGAAATGGTCGCACTGACACCCGATACAACAGAGAGGAGGGAAATAGCTTATCCCGTTCTCTGCTATACCTGGATGTCTTTCCATACCGCGATTACACACGGTACATATGTGGAGACCCACTACCTAGAATCACTCTTGTCGAAGAGTAAGGCTATGACAGCCTGGCCGACGTGCATGTCTAGCTTTTTGTCAAAACGCTGCCTGTAGAGTGCCTCGGTAATCTGCTGGGTCGGGTAGTGGTGCACAAATTTGATACCGCGCACGATCTCCATGGCTGCCATAGTGTCACGCACGTTGAGACATACGCCATAGCGCACCCGTAGAATGTGCTTGGTGGTCATGATTAGATTAGCTTCTTGCTGTGTTTCCACTACAGCTTCCCTTCTTTGATAAGCTGATTGGTGCGAATAGCGCAAGCTTCATCGTCACGGCATGCGACGCGCTGGGTATAGGTAAGCGCGTCCGTTTCGTGTTGAAGCTCGCGTAGGGTTGTGTTACCGCACTGATGGCATTTGATGACAACTAGCGGGCAATTTTCTGCGGTATGAAAGTTGTCCTTGTTAAGGTGAGTGATGTAGCCGTAGTGTTTCAGCCCAAACTTTACCGGAATGCGAAACTCATCTGGGCGTGTGCGCCATGTCTTGGTAGCGCCATTGCGACGCCATACTTGAACATTAGCTCTAGCGCCTCCACGCAGGCCATACATCATCGTACAATCACCAAAGTGAAATTCTCGAGCATTGACCGCCTCGACGATCGTAATGCTCATGATACGGTGTGACCGATGTTTAGGATGTCGGTGACGGATTCACCCGTCTCCTCACCCCATTGTGAACGCGGCGCGAGGCGCTGCCCCGAGCTATTGTAGTCGGTGTAGCAGTTGGCGCACGTGTTGGTGAATGATTCCAACTCGATCACATGACCGCACGTGCATTCCGCTGTCGTGCTCTCGATGTAGGTATGTTCGTACGTGACCAACGTTGGGAATTCGTAGCGCCCGTCGATCATGCACATGAGATAGTTCTCACGTGCTGCTTCGTTCTCGAATGGGAGAAGTTGACCGTCAGCATCGCAGTCGAAGCAATAGGAGCTGCCGGGATTTTCCTTGTCTGCAAAGTTCAGACCGTAGTTCTTGACGCGCACTACTTGACGCTGGGTAAGAATCTTGAGAGCCATAGAAGTGTTCCTTTCATAGATGGCGGGGTCCGACCCGCTGCTCACTACTTCTTTAAAGAGGGTCGCGCAACCTGGTCACATCCGACCTACAAAACGCGCGTAGCCACCATCGGATGAGAGCCATCATGATATTGATAACGCTCGCCGACGCGCATAGCACGAAAGTTAGGTGCCCACATATGCAACATATCGGGGTCGTGACCGTCTATAAACTCCTCGAGAGTACCTTCGAACAGTTCATCAACGTCGAGACATTGGACGATAAAATGAATGCGGTCGTCACCGGGGCGTCGCGCATTATTACGTCTAACTTCGTAGTCAGTCACTACTGTCCACCGTCCAGACATAACCACAATCTTTGCAGGTGTACTCATTGTAGCATCTACCGAGATTGCGGTAAGTTACTTTCTTGTGTTCACACCCTATTCTGAAAAATTCAGGTGTGAACACAGCAACATAGCCCTCGTCCGTAGACTCATACTTGAGCTTTACGTGTATCGCATAAGCGCAGTCAGAATACCACTGGACATGTATAGCGCTAAATTTACCTTCGTGACCTGGTAAATCTTTTACCTGGTGGAAAGTTTGAGCACGGCCAAAGCCGTACATGCTCACTCGACGCCAATACTCGTTAGCTTCTTCCTTGAAAATTGGCTGTGGGCTAAGATTAGTGTGAAGAGGCAATGAAATACCCGGAGGTAGCTTCTCGGGTACGTTCATACTAACGCCGGCATTTTAGAAGCGGTCAGCATAGCTTCGAACGTAGCCAACGTATCCGGCGCTATGATGAAAGTAATACCGAGATCGCGACCGCAAAAGATCGTGTGCTTGATGATGAGCGCGTTTGGTGGTATCTCGCGGGGTTTCATTTTGTCATCAGCGAGCGCCGTCCATGGTGCTTCGTTATTGCCGATAGGTAGTGTCGTCAGGGTGTCGAGATTCACCAAGACGTAGGTACCTTTACTACCTCCTGACCAGTAATTGTCGTACAAGCCGTAGGTACGTACAGTCTGAACTTTCAGCTTACGACCTTTGTAGTCTGGAAATGTGCGCTTCAGGAGCGTGCGTACTACGCTGCCCGGCGCAGGGTTAACTTTAGCATAGCCGTAGCTATCAAATTCAAGCATCTATGAGTAACTCCATGACATCTGCAGCATGAGCTAAGCAGACAGGTGCGATAGGGGGAACTTCTTCGCGATTGTTGAACACTGATGGTTTGCGAATCCAAAGCATGTCAAGAGCTATGACAGCTTTTAGGGTATCGTCCTTGTCCAGCATTTCGACGAGCGTCGCATATGTAGCGCTGTCAAGGTGAACGTGGTCGTCGCAAGGTTGCCATAGACACGGGAGAACCATAGGGATAAAGCCCGTAGGTCCGATATCCTTAAGCTTGACAGCTTTGACTTTAATACCGTCCACTAGACATCACCGATAGTGCCGTCAGGGTTGAGGTTAGGGCTCATGTCGCCGAGGCATAACTGCCCATTTATAAGCTCACCCTGGATATAATCCACACACTCTTTGCGAGTAGCGAGACGAGGGCGATTGTTCCAGTCTTCACGGGTGAGCTTACCGTCGGTACTATCGTTGTAGAACGCTATTTGGTAGCGTTCATAGTCGCTGAAGGTACAGGTAAATCGAACTGTCATGCGCCCATCCTTGCTTCAGCGAGCGATTCGGCATTGGCCGAATTGACATCTCGCATCCATTTACGCCATTCTTTTAACATGTCCGGACCGAGACGCTCCTCGTCCATTACGCGCACGACACGATTACCATCGCAGTCTTCGCACTTGGTATCGTACTTGCCGCTCATGTAATCTTCCATGAACTCATGGTCGTCTTGATACTCGGGAGAGATTACCAGACCATGCAGCGCGCGGCTACCCTCACCGTCACAGTAACTGCAGATCTCATTCTTGAATGGAATCTCGATACCGAAATGCTCGGCAAAATGCCGTAGGGCTTGACCTTCGGTGGTATGAAAATAACCTCGGTCAATAGACTGAAGCTCTTCGTAATGCGCGCGGCTATACATGACGCACACTGCAATTTCTGCAGTACACAGCCGCTACGCCCGTCACCCATTTGTGTTCGCACACGGTGGCGCGCTGTTGCTGAAGCTTCAGCATCTGTTGAAGGACGACGTCCATACGTTCGGTCAGCGTATTGAGCTCGTCGAACAGCGCGACCGCTGCTTCTTTGACATTCTCCGCGCCCTCGGTGGACATTGCGTCCATCAGAAGAATGCGAAGGTCCCAGATGCGGTAATCGCGGATTCCGCAACGTTCGTCGAGTGCGGAAGGTGTGTATTTCATAAGTGTTCTCCTACAGTATGACGGGGGTCCGACCCCGCTAAGTGTGACTTCCTCTTTAAAGGCGGCGCGACCTGCACCTTGTCGTAATACAAACTTAGGCTACTGGCTGTATGACCCACTTCGGATTACAGCGACGTTCAGAGCCACTACACTTAGTATAGCGGTAGCTCTTGTGCCTACGAAGAATAAGTGTGTTCTTTGCTACAGGCACCGTGAGTACACTTCGCTGGCACCAAGGACAGATAGCGCGTAGTTGGCAAATTACGCGTCCGTCCTTGCTGAGTATGCTGCTTACCAGCCCTGAACTGAGCACGATAACCAATCAGTGTGCTTTATAGACCAATACCATGCGCACGGATCTTCGCCAGGTATGAACCTGCCAATTACCCAGCGACCTTCGTGTTCATCCCAACCTATAAGCCAAGATGACTCATGAGGGTCTTTGATGAGCATGAGACAGTCGCTGGAAGTATTTAGTCCAGGCTGCATTTCTGACACCGTCAAGAGACGGCAGATCTCACGACAAGCTAACTCTTCTTGTGTTCCGAATGAGTGAACCATTAGAGCTCCTGTGAAGCGCAGATAGCCCAGCCGATACCAAACATGGCCGACCAGGCAAAACATTCAGTCATCCATAGGATAGCCCACCACGCATTAGCGTCCGGATTGTCAAGTATACTCTTGACGACGCGGTAGATGTTCCAGACAGCTACGGTGACTAGTATGAGACCGAGCAACATCATCCTATGGGACCGTATGTACCTTTGATGCGCTCGATAGCACTATGAACGTTGTCGGCTATCTCCGACCGCGCCATAGCCTTTGTGAGATCATACTCTTCGAGATCTTCCGTGACCTCGTGGATTACTCCAAAAGCATCAATGATTACTAGTCGCATGTGTTCTTATACTTTCCGAAGTATGGAAGCAGTCGCTTCCTCTAATTGCTTCGCGCGTCGCCGGAGGTCAACCTGCGGATATTAGCGAGGGAAGGCGTGAACAACCTAAAAGCTTAAGAAAATGCGAACACTTACAGTATCGATTTGTGCCTGTGGCGCTGTATCAATAGGACGGCGTCACAATGCTATTATGAAGTTTCATCAGAAGATTATGATGAGCACTAAACTATTGAACGACGAGGCGATGCTTTTCAGGGCATCGCTTAATACTAGATTCTTCGAAGGTAAGATACACACGAGTGAGGACATGGGAATAGCTCATGTTTACACTGCTTATCGCGCAGGTAATCAAAATCAATTCATTCCACTCGACTACGAAGGTCTAGCGTTTGTTGATCTCTACTCACGATGGCTTTACCCTAATGGTGAGTTTCAAGTAATACGTGACGCCACGACGCGCATCGCGGAGTGTGTTAATCGCACAAGCTATAGTGATGATCCGTGGCCGCAATATGCTATCTGTCTTACCTGTGACTTTAAGGTAGAGGGGAAGGGTGCGGCAAATCTCGGATCATGGCACGCATGTGAGGCGAGACATAAAGTAGCCTACAGCGCCACTAAGTTTACGAAGACGATAACTCTGGTACCTGTACCCGTGCGGCGCGCGATTACGTATCATAAGAACCATAGAATGCAAATGCGCATGCCGTGCGACATCGACCCATATAAACATCCAGCATTTAAGTACAGTAGGATAGACAGGAACATCGTGGCGGCGTATAAAGCTCATGTTAGGATGCATGCGGTGCCAGGTACTATGTATGTTGACCCGCCTTGGCAAGACCCATACAAAGAGCAGTATAAGGAGATGTTCAACAATGGCTTGGTATAGCGTCCTTTTACGTAGACAACGTTACCCCTACGAGCTTAACCACCTAGTGATCGACTTCGAAATGGCCAACGTCCAGGGTAAATGGGCTGTAGTATTTTCTAAATTTGTGAAAGGTAAGTTAGCGCCAAACGTTCATCAAGTTTGGTTGAACAATAGCCGCTGGGAGCCTATCGTCCAAGGTGAGCGCGAAATACCACTTTACTGGACAGAAGTTAGGCAGGCGAACATCGCGCTACTGCAGCAGCGACAGTTCCCAAAAATGGCGCAGATCAGAGAATTTATCGAAGACATCATGTTGGATGACATAGAATTCTATGTGGTCAGTACCGATCTGAACGGGGAATTTCAGCAAGGCCACGCCTGGTACGGGGTGGTCTCTAGGGGCAACGTCGAATTCGACGATTTCGGACCTGTGCACAAATTTATACAAAAGGATACCTAAATGGCAGTCGAGGGACATGTAGTATTCAACGGGCAGAGTCGCCTGCTCAAGTTGAACATTAAAGGAGCACAAGAGTATGGTAAACAAGACGGTCTTCTTCACGTGGTGCCTTGCCACGATGTTGGAGTTAATGATTCTATCATCGGCGCGGGTATGGATGCCTACGGCAGCTACTGCAAGTGTCCACCAGGACTTGGGTATGTTCTCGGGACCCCGCAAGCCTGCGCTACGCGTCTCAGCAACGGTAGCGTCCAAAAGAACAACGACGACGATCAAGCGTATGGCTGCTGGTTCACCCCTATCGGCGATGACCCTGCGGGCGATATGGCGAAACATAATCGAGCGGGCATTGGCATCCACGGCGGAGGCTCGGACCTACCCGACCCGTTCGCAATGTACCAAGGCTGGGAGTACACCTTCGGCTGCTTGCGACTGCAGAACTATACTAATGAACAGATCTTTGTACCGTACATGCAGTGGATCTTGAGCAAAGGTGGGTCGGTTATACTTGACGTTGTATGGCCGTAGGTATCTTTAATCGCCTTAAGGGGCGACCTTGCGATACGTATAAGACTGTATTGTTTGCTGGAGACTATCAGTTTCATGCACCGCGCGGTTTCATAGAGGCGCTTATCTACTGCTGTCCTAACTGCGGCTCTCTGCTCTCAGTTGTGTTCAACAGATGGAAATGGAACGGTAACATCAAGAGACCGACTATCACACCTAACATGAAACACAACGAGTGCGGTGGCCTGTATAGACTCACTAACGGATTCTGGGTGAAGCTAATTGACGATTCTAACGAGCCTGAATAGCGTTGAACAGCGCGCGGCGCGCGTCCATCAGGAACGTTTGAGACGTCGCATCGTCAGCTAACTCGAGTCCTGGAACTGTGGGATCTAGGAAGTAGCGCCACATATCAAGGTGAGCGTAGTAGACGATACAGTCGCCTTCCGTAAAGAATACAAGTAAGGTCGGCTTCGGACTCGCGAGGCTGACTTTCTTGTATACCCTACCAGGAACGACTACATCTTCCTCAGTCGTCTCCATGAGCCTCACCTTTGCTGTTGTATCCGCTCTCGCGTAGTTTCTTAGCTACTGCAAGCTGGATGTCTTCAGGCAGGTCGTTGATACTCACGAACAGACCTCTACCCGTAGGTATCACGCCTACAGGACCAAGATGCTTCTCAGGCGTTCTAGGTAGGTCGCCTGCTTTGTCGAACAGCTTAGGATTGCACTCTTTGTAGGAGTGTTCGATCACGTGTAGAATCTGCGGCTGGCAGAATTTACAGATGTGCGGTACACCGTACTCCTTGTCGTGATAAGCCAGCAAAGCGTTAGCTGTCCAAGTCATACCGTTGCGACCGTAAAATTGAACACCGTCACGCACCATAGCGTGAAGTATCTCTTCGTCAGGTGGGATGATTAGCATTGTGTTCTGCTCCTCTTTAACTGACTTGGCTGACGCCGACCCGTCAACCTGCCAGTATTACAGACAGAAGACGACTTCGACAGCACCCGATACACAGACTACTTCCTGACAGTCACGATCGAGCACATAGCGTTCGTTAGGCGCAATATGTCGTGTCGGGCCATTAGCGCCAAACTTGACCGTTGAACCTGTACCTGAAGTGTCGAGCACTTCTACGAATGCAACAGTAAGCTGACCTACTTGACCAAGCAAGCCAGCAGCAAATGTTGCTGTACTTCCGGAACCGATCTCGTAGACCGATTCACCTGACGTGCGTTTATTCACTTTGAGTACCTACCTTATAAGTCCGTTGACAGTTGTAGCAGAATGCGTTATTGTACGCAAAGACGTCATGACCTCTAGCTATACAGATTGACATACTAACACGATCCCAGGTATGACCTCCGCTACACAGGTGCATGATGAAGTCATCAATACGCCCTTTAGTGTAGAGCCACCAATCAGAGAACTGGGACCACATTGATGGTGAACTCGTCCGCGTCAGTGTAGGTGAAGTTAGGACTGGTACCGTTGACGATCTGAGGCATTATGGTGTAGGTGCCAGGAATGGGGAACGTGTTAGCTGTCGTGGTGATGTACGCGTAGGTACCGTCGCTACTCACCGTTGCCGCTACAGTGTAACGGAGTCCAGCAGGATTAACGATCACTGCCTGAACTGTTTCAGACGTCAAAGCTAGATCTGAGAGTAGCTTTAGCGTCTCACCAACAGAGCCTGCATGAAAGTTTATCTTGAATGTTATATTTTGGTCGTGCTCTTCGTTGAACATTACGCCTCCGAGATAGCCGAGGCTTCTCGAATTTGCGATACGACGGGCGCAGACCTGTAAAGTAATTTGATTTTGAGTATGTCGAAAGCGCTGATGTCGTCAGGGAGCCGTTGTTCGAATGCAACAAATACAAACTTACCGTGCATTACTAGCCGCGTCGGTTGCTGCGCCATTGCCGTCAGGAGAACGCCCATGTAGTCACCGCTCTTACGAGGGTCTACAAATACTCCGAGGCGCGGGGTGACCGGGACCATCATACTGCGAATGCCGATTATGCGATTGATGATACCGTAGTCATACTCTTGTTTGATTATGCGCTGTTCACCCGGCGCGGTGACTAGCAACATATCAACGTAGGTAGATCTCATGAGGGATTCACCATAGGTTTATAATGAACCTCTTGTTTACGCTTAATGCATAAATCTTCATAGCGCTTTACGCCTGCTTCAAGTTTCTTTACAGACTCCATAGCTTGGTTGGCGGCTTCTTGAATAGCTTTGAGCTCGGGGCTGATTGCTGCAACGTACGGTGCGCTCGCTACTTCGTCGATCATGGCGACGATTATCATAAGCGATGTCGCAGCCTTCACGCTTTCCTCTTTTAAGGCGGAGGTCGAGAACTGCTTAATTTCACTTACCATTGTGCTTCTCCTAGTGTGTTCTAGCTATGAAGACACCGCCCCTCATTGGTCGGATCGTTTGCCAGCCGGGAACACAAGACCGGACGCTGGCAAACATCAACGAGGGGCGGTGACCTCCTCTTCTTTGGCCAACTCACCGACCCGACCCTTTGCATATTACTAATCCACAAGCGTGCTACTTAGATAGCGGAATACAAAACTAGAATACTAGAAGGTGGGGTGCTGCTGGCGCAGAAGTAACGACTCATGAGCAGCGGAGTTCCCGCACATCCATTCTTCTACCAGATCAAGATTGCAACGATTCACGCAATCGACGAGTTGGTCAAAGACAAGTTCCCCTGGCGCGCATTGCGCAGGATCGATACTCGTCAGGAAGAACTCGAGATCGCATTCTGGGCAGTTTACGAAGCCAAAGAGCCACTACCAGAACGCAAGTCATTCATCCTCGCACAACTAGGATACTACATAGGCCAGAAGGCCCAAGTGATTGTCGAGAATGCTGGCAGGGACTGGCCAGTGCACGACGAACTGACTGCTTTACAACCAATCAACACCTACCTACAAGGAGAAGCACCAATGCCCACCAAGACCGCTGCGAAGCCCGCAGCTACCCCCGCTACGAAGAAGCCCGTTACCACGGTTGATGCCAAAGTCGCGCAAGCTGCGGCTGCTGCGGATGCTGCAGCTACGCCGAAAGAACGTGGCGGCAAAGCGCCCGGCAACATCACCTGGGTCGAGTGGTTCAAAAAGGGACACGCTGCCGGACAGGACCCGACTGCGATGCGCGACAAGTACGTCGAACTCCGTACCCCCGAGTACGAAGGCCGGATCGATGTCCTGAAGCGGCACGCATACCGCTACCTCCGCTTGGCTCTTCCCGATGTCAAGCTTCCGAAAGAAGCTGTCGGCGAGTAATACTCGCAGGCGATCGTTCTCGGACACCAGAAACCCGTCTCCCAGGAGGCGGGTTTCTTTATGCTCTGCGAACACTGTAAAATTAAGCCGGGGGCGTTCCCCTACAAAACTCACCAGCTATGCCTCGACTGTCACAAGCTAATTAAGAAGAAGGACAGTCAGAATCATAAGAAGGCTAAGCAATACTTATGTATACGTCGAGGCTGCAATAATGTTACGACCGAGACGGCATACTGTCAACCCTGCAACGAGCATCGCCGTGCATTACGCCAAGGGTAAGACATGTAAAGACTGCGGGTACAGTACTTCTTTTGAGCGCGTTATGTACAAAGTAGCTGGTCGGAAAGTTTGCTACTGTTGTGCGTTTGGAGTAGTTCCACCTGAAGATTCAGCAGAGCGAGCCAAACTAGAACTGCTCGGACCGAACTAACAATACTCGCAGGGTCAGATCTGAGCAACCAAGAAACTGACATCTAGAGAGGCGGGCTAATGAACAGCGACTCGTACGACGCAGATTTAGAAGTCAACGTTCAAGAACTGAACGACGCAGATCTTATACGCTTTGCAGCTGACTGCATGCGACCGACTCCGGATGAACACAGTATTGTATCGAGTCGCATGTATGGTATTGCAGCGCGCGTCGGAGTAGCCGATCAAGCCCAGCGACGCGCGGCGCGCACTGGTCGATTTAGTGTACTTAAGGGAGGCAAAGATGGAACTCAGTGAAGAGGAGCAAAAGCAGATCAAAGACGTTCAGAATAAAGTACGTGGAATGGCGTCTACCATAAGACTTGCTTCTCAAGGTAAGGTAGCTGTTACCAATCAATTCTTGAGCGACGTAGCTGACATGCTCGACATAATAGTGGAAAGCACTGAAGATGGCGACTGAGAGCTACTACTTAGAAGAACTCACCAGCGAACGCCTACGAGGTTTGTTGGAAGCACTTGGCGGTTCGGCAACACTCACCTCGGGCAACTCATCGCGTATGTCTGGGCGATCAGTAGGTAAGATCGTAGGAGACAGTATTCGCAGTCGGATTGCGGCGAAGCTGTTGGAACTTCAAGCTGAACACGGAGAGATACTCTCCAACAAGAACTCCCTACTACCAGGCCCTGCTCGAGATGAGTACGAAAACTGGTATGTCATCCAAAGAGCGGACGACATCGCTGCTGGGAAGAAAGATGAAGCGCACTACCGAAAGTGGGCTCATGTTCATCTCGCCGATACACTTAAGTTTAGGAAGGAAATCACATGACGCATGAATTACGGTGCGATCAGAAACCTTTCGACGCTATCTCACGTGGTGACAAGAGATGTGAGATACGCAAGAACGATTGTGGCTTCAAAGTAGGGGACTTCCTCTACTTACGGCGTCAACGCGACTATGATCGATGCTACACTGGTCAGTGGTGTAGGGTAATAGTTACACATGTTGAAGAAGACTACGGTCTTGTTGAAGGTTTCGCTGCACTCTCTATAGAACTTGTAGAAACAGCTATTAGGACGGTTGTATGAAGAAGGTTAAAGTTGCGCTTTGTTGGTATTGCAGGAAACCGCTTCAAGGTTCTGTCAGATGCACCAACACCGCCTGTAACGCGCATTACGCTTCCGTGCGGGTGTTCGAACCAACCTAAGTACAGTGTACCTTGCATTAAGTACAGACCGTGCTTATGCCCATACTTATTTTTAATCGAGCACTGCGCTATTTGCTTACACCAAGCCGGGTGTCATAAATAGTCGAAGGTCCCGCGTTTCGACTCACGAATTTCAAGGATACAAGGCCGACGCTCGCGCCCTCCTTACTGTAGGTGGGTGATTCGGCGACCCTTAGGAACACAGCATTTGAACACAGACTATGTCAGGCTTGCCTGGCAACCTTATGCCTATCAGAACGACGCACTACAGCACATAGCTGCGCGACGCGCTATGGGGATCAACTGGACTCCGCTCTACATGGGCACGGGCACCGGGAAGACTATTGTCGTTCTCGAGGACGTGATGCGGTATGCAGAGACGGGGGCTAGAAAATTTTTGGTTGTAACCCCTATGAATGTTACTGGCGGATGGTTGGATGAAGTAGAACGTGTTAACTTCCCGATGCGTGCAATACGCGTCACGAAGACTATGACACGTCATCAGCGTATAACGCTCATAACAGACTACAAGAAGTACGATCTGCTTGTCGTCAACTACGATACAGTTCGCATGCTTCCTGACTTGCTCTGTGCTATCGAGTTTGATTATGTCGCCTTCGACGAGGTTCAGCGCCTCAAGAACCACAAAGCTAAACAGACTGAAAGCGCACGTCTTATAGCTCGCGACATCAAGAGTAGAAAAGGCCAGAGAATTGGACTATCCGGTACACCAGCGCCAAAGGATACACTTGACTACTGGTCTGAGTTTGATGTGCTTGACCCGTACAGCGACCAGCGTATAGCGGAGCATCACCCTCTTGGATTAGGCAGCTATCGCAGCTTCGAGTCACTGATAGCCATCAAGACCCCGCATCCTCGTCTTAAAGGGGTGTGGAAGATCGAATTCCACGACATGATGTTGAACTTAGTGAAAGAGCGCGTGGCGAAGCATGCGTATCAGATCACAAAAGAAGAAGCATTACCGTGGCTACCGCCTCAGCGGTTCGAGAAAATACTAGTAGACATGTCTCCAGTTCAGGCAAAGCTGTATAGGCTCATGAAAGAAGACGCTGTACTTGCTATCACCGAGCAGCGTCCTAGTGAGCTACTTAAGTCTGAGCATGTTGAGAGCCTCCACGACTTCTTACAATCTGATGCGTACGAGAAAGACCGCTCGCTCTTGAAGCGTGGTGTTGTTACTGCAAAGATCGAAACCGTCGTCATGATGCGTCTTCATCAAATTACCTGCGGCCACGTTGGACTTGCTGATGGTAGCATTCGCACTTTTGAGAACGGTAAGATTGACTACCTTGAGGAAGTCTTACCACAGTGGTGTGACGAGTTTGAAGATAACAAGACCATTATTTTTACTGCCTATCGCCCTAGTGTTAAACTGCTGCTTACCTGCGCGGAGAAGGCTAATGTCGGTGCACTCACACTTACAGGCGATACGTCGGGCAAATCGCGCGAAATGGTCACACAGTTCCAGACGGACCCCAGTGTACGCCTCTTTATTATCAATCTCGCTGCAGGGTCGTCAGGCATCACGCTCACACGTGCGAATCGTGTATGCTACTTCGCCAGCACGTACAATTGGGAACACAGGGCTCAGTCTAAGGACCGAGCCCATCGTATTGGTCAAACCAGATCAGTCCTCTACAGCGACTTGATGATTCGCAACAGCATTGAACAGTACATCTTAAAGAAACTAGATCACAAGGAAGAGCTTGCTATTAAGACTCGTACTGCTAATGAATTTGTAAGTGCATTATGACTCCTGAAGAACACCCAATTTGGCAACTAGCCTACGACAGCTTCATAGAAGGCTCGACCTGGACTATAGCCTATTCGCAGGGTCCACCAGAAAACCTCAAGAATGCAGCGAGACGGTACGCAGATAACTACCTCGACACATACCGACGCAGTTTTAGTATTAGAACACACTACACTACTGCTGCTCGCGTTCTAAGTGACACAGAGCCAGGACACACCGATGGTTAGGAAAGAGAAGTAATGATTTCAGAAGAAGATGATCTAGGGGCATTCTTCGAAGAGAGTGAAGAACAGCCTGCCCAGCCTTTAGCTACTGACGTCGAGCTAGTTGATACGATGCAGATCATGGCAGAGTATCGAGCTAAGAAGTCGGAGCTAGAAGCCGAACTGAAGGTTCTCAACAAAGAGTTGAAGACCCTCAACGAGCGGATTCTTGCTACCTTTGACGCGCGGGGTATCACCAAGATGGCTGTCAAGGGTGCTGGTTTGTTTTACGTACAGAGCAAACCATACCCGTCGGTCAATAATCTTCCAGCCTTTCTACAATGGCTGGACGACCGCAACATGGGAGAGATCGCCAAGCGCAGTGTCAACTTCATGACGCTTCGCTCATGGTGGAAAGAACGTCAGACAGCAGGTGCAGATCTACCAGACGACACACTCGTCAGTGTATTTGACGATCGCAAAATACTTATGAGGAAATCATAATGGCCGCGCCTAAGACTAACAAGCCAGTACCTAGTGGGCTCAAAGAAGGCACAGCATTAGCTGTAGCTGACGGAGAGAGCCTCACTCAAGAAGAGCAAGATGAGCTTGCTGAGTTTCTTGGAGTATCCGGTAAAGAGGGCAAAGAGAATGTCAAGTCATCTGACATCATCATGCCTCGTATTGCCCTTCTCCAAGACCTGTCACCGCAGGTAAAGGATAGGGAAAATTCAGCAGTCGCTGGACAGTTCTATAACATCATCACCGAGACGAACTATGGTGACTCTGTCGAGATCATCATGCTACTGTTCTATACCTCACGCATTAAGTGGGTGAGCAAGAACCCCGGAGCAGACATCGACTGTGTAGCGCGCGACGGGGAGAACGGTAGTAAGCCTCGCACGAACGGTGACATGTACGGGTCTTGTGCAACCTGTAGGTTCAAGAACTTCTCGACTGATGCTGCGGGTAAGAGCGAACAGCCTGCCTGTACCGAGTTCAAGAACTTGATCAACATACCGCTCGAAGAAGGCAAAGCTATCGAAGATACTGCGCCTGCGTCGTTCAGCGGTAAGCGTAGTGCCATCAATGTGATCCGTCAGTTGCTGACACGCGTTCAAGCAATGCGCTACAACGGTAAGGAAGTTCCCATCTACGCTCATAGGTGGTTGTTGTCTTCTGTTGAAGAGAAGAACGACCAAGGCACGTATTACATGCCGGTATTCAAAGATCTCGGTATGATCACCAACATACGTACATTGAAGTACTTGCGTACGATGTACCAGCAGATGAAGGATTCAGCAGCGCGGTTTGACATACCCGAGGAGCACCCAAGCGATGAAGTCTCATCTAAGCCCAATCCTAGTCAGGTCATAGATGCGGACTTCAAGCCAGCAGCAGACTCCGACTACTAGTAGTCGGAAGGGTACTACGCTTTACCCATTCGAAGAACTCTTCATGGCGCTGCCAGGGTGGGACGGGCGCATGGAGACCCCACACCCTGAACAGTTCAAGATTTGTTGCCCATTCCACCAAGAGAAGACACCAAGCTTCGCCATTAACCTAGAGACTGGAAGATGGCGATGCTTTGGTCAATGTTCTCGCGGTGGAGGGGCTGCAGAGATACAACAGTACCTTGGGGTAGGTGGAGAGCTACCAGTAAGTAAGTCGGCTGTAAAGTCAGGACAGAAAGTAGATCTACCACCTATCCCAGAAGAGGAAGTGCTTAAGCTGCATGAACAACTTCTCAAGACTGAAGGTGCTCTTCGTAAACTTGACCGCCTTGGAATCAATCAAACAACGGTCGAGAGATTTAAGCTGGGATGGAACGGTAATCGTTACTCTTGGCCTATCTATGACAGCCAAGGCATTGTTCGTAACATACGCCTCTACAAGCCGGGGGCTAGTGGCGATAAGGTCATCCATTACACGATGGAAATCGACGGTCAGAAGTACAGCTACGGTACTGGGAATGCTAGACTCTTTCCCATACAATCAATTTTAGAGAACCAATCTAACGTAGTCATTCTCTGCGAGGAAGAGAAAGATGCACTTACAGCAAACCAGTGGGATACGCCGCAGTATCAGTTACCGCCGGAGCCGGAGAATGGCAACCTGAATACTGCAATGCCCCCCTTCGCAACAAACACGTCATCATCTGTTACGATATCGATAATGCCGGACGGAAGGGAGCGCGTAAGGTTAAACAACTCTTGCGTTTCATTGCCGCCTCAGTCCACGTCTTTGAGATACCACCTGATGGTCTCCCAGACAATGGCGACCTCACAGACTTCTTTCAACTACACGGTCTAAATGCTCAACAACAACTTGACAGATTCATTACTACAGCGGTTGTCGGCGGTACTAGCAATAAAAGCTTCCAACTTTTGGGTCTCGCTGACACCAAAAGACCGAGTTACAATAATCGGCGGATTACGGTCGATGCTCATGTCGTTGGAAAGCAAACAACACCGTTCATTGCTGAAAGAGGTTATCGCATTACTTGCCCGGTATCACGTGGAAAGATCTGCAATTCATGCGGACTCGGAGGGGAGTCTCAAGGCGATACAGTCCTTACAATCCCCGGTGACTCAAAAGATGTTCTATATACTATTGAAAGAACTGATGCCCAGTCAAGCAGTTCATTGCTGAATCCGCCTCCATTATCAAATGTCCCCTCTGGACTACCGAAGCAGTAGACGACTCGCGCTCCTCAGTAGAGAAGATCATACTCTCTACTACAGTAGACCAGCGTAACTACGAAAGTAATTCAGAGTACGTTCAGCAGATAGCGTATGCAATAGACATTCCTATCGTATCTAACAGTGTATACAAGTTTGAGGGTAGGATGACATCCCACCCTAAAGATCAGTCCAGCGTGTTTCTTGTGACAGGCGCGAGCACATCCAAGCTTTCCATAGACACGTTCGAGGCTACTCCTGAGATACACGATGAGTTAATGTCTCGTCGCCCGGCGCACACTGTAGAGTCTATAATGGAGTACTTAGATGGCCGATGGTCTGACCTTGAGGCAAATGTTACAAAAATCTATATGCGACGCCCACTCCATGTTATCACCGACCTCGTCGCTCATTCACTACTTAGATTTTCAATGTTCGGGCGTGTCCCTGACCGATGCTGGCTGGAAGGTTATGTTGGTGGAGACACCAGACAAGGTAAATCCGAAGTTAGTAAAAGGTTACATAACTTTTACCGTGGAGGCGAGCTAATTGTCGCAGAAAATACAAGCCTGGCTGGACTCTTGGGTGGGGCACAAAAACTCCCCAATGGTGAGTGGATGGTGTCCTGGGGCAAATGCCCTCTTAACGATCGTGGTTGGGTTACGATCGACGAATGCCAAAACATACCCCTCACAGCGATGGCGGCGTTGTCCGGAATGCGATCGTCCGGCGTCGCTGAAATTGACAAAATTCGAGTTGAACGAGTCCAAGCACGAACTAGAATTCTATGGTTGTCAAACCCTCGCTCTGATAACCTTAATGTGGATCAACTCGCACAAGGTATCCAATTGGTTCCTGACGTCTTTGGACGGCCAGAAGACATTGCTAGACTCGACCTGGTCTCAGTCGTCCGATCCAGGGATGTTAACTTCAACGTCCTCCGGAAAAGCCCAGTAGTTAAGTCTACCTATAGTAGTGAGCTATGCCACACTCTTCTCATGTTCGCCTGGTCTA
>CAWUCR010000135.1:0-12042 GCA_963920665.1 Straminergon stramineum
AGTTGGCAAGGAAAAAAATACAACTTTTGTCATTGTTTTCAAACTCCACCTAATCCTACTAATGTACCTACCTAGTGGTTAAAGTAAGTATTCTATGCCAAATTAAAGTTGGGATGCTTGATTTGGTAGATGATTAAAAAAATAGATTCTTTTTTTTTAGTACACATTTTTTTAATTCCTGAAAACTTTTGCACCTATTTTAAAAAGTAGTATTTCCAATCCCAACCGCCAAGTATGGTACTCATTCTCAAAATAACACATGGACATCATCAATGATGAACTTCTTTTTGCTTTTGTATACTAGGGGATTTACAATTGGTTGGACATTAGAGTAGTGAGTTGTAGTAGTTAGGGCATACAAGTGAAATGCTTTAAAAATTTTGGACATGGTATGATTAGAGAAAAAAATTTATTGTTGCCAAAAGTCAAATAGCCTTCTATGTGCCTTAGATTTTTCCTAATGTTTACTTGGAGGAATTTCTAAGAGACTAGTGAAGATATTGTATTGGGTTAACATTTTGCCAAAGTGAATGTAGAGTATTCTAGTACCCTTGAAAGGATTTCCAAATATCACCAACTTTGTTAATTATAGGCAATCTCACTTGAGATTACTCTGTTTTCCTACAATCTATTTGTAGCTAATAAATTTATTATTATTGAAAACATTTGGTGTTGAAGAATATCTCCATATGTTGGGCAAAAGTTCATAGAGTCATGTCAAAACACCCAAGCATGTTTTAAGAAAGTAGATCACATTTTTACCTCCCCTATGCAACTTCCTATATTAACATCCAACCAATTGCAAGTCTCTTAGTAAAGAAAAACAATTTAAGAATTTCCATTATTTTCTATCACCAATGTCCATTTTGTGAAGAAAAAGGACAATGGGCTAGAATTTCCAACATTTCAAGATTATAATGTTTGATGTGCCAAAGATAGATATTAGTGGATCTAGGTATTACTTGCACATTCTTCATCCAAAAAAACCCATTATCTCCTTATTTGTTGTACATGCATGGACACTCTCAGCATGGGAAATAAGAAGTTGGAAGGATCACCACCTTATATAGAAATGAAATTATGGTATACTCAAATTTGGAAGTTAGGAGTGTAGATGCTATTTTTTACTCAATTTTGGTATTGGCTAACATGACCAAGAAAAGGGGGTAAATGGGGATGGAATTGTAGAAAATTTTGCAAAAATATAAGATTAATCAATCTTTGGATGAGGTTTACAAATTTTAGTTGACAAAATGTAAATTGTGGATGAATATATAATTTAGGACAAGAATCTATGCTCAAGGTTAAATAAGGAGAACAATTGACTAAACCCGACCTTTGCACCATATATAAAGTGTACATGTTGGATACAATATTTTGTAGAGACTAACTAAAGACACGTTGGTTTGAGATGGAACTAAAGTTGTAATTGTAAAAATTAACAACATCAAGGGCTATTCTTGAATAAAACAAGTCTAAGTTGCCAATTGGTTCTTTTACATAATATGTATTCAAATGTTTGCCATTTGTGACATTTTGTGTTCCAATGTGTGTTATTTGAGCATGCCTTCACTTAGAGAGAAATGTATGAAACTTTTAATAATGAGAAAAAACCAAAATAGAAAAATTGATTCCAATACTCTTAACCTCCAAAGGATTATAAATTATCTTTAGGAATCTAAATTATTTAACTTTAGAAGGACAATGAGGCCCAAAGTGACCAATCAATGACTTTTGAGATTGCTCTACCAATGAAGAATGCAACCATTAGTCAGAAAATCAAATCATTTTTGACGTAGTACCTTGGTGATGGGTCTTGTCTTTTTAACATTAATTCCTTAAGGGACAATTAGGACCATCAGTGTCCAATGGATGACTTCATTATTCACTAGAGAAATAAAAAATGCACCTATTAGTTGAATAGTAAAATAGGAGCATTTTGGTGACTAACTTGGTCATTTGGTCAAAATGAGCCCCTATGCATCACCAAGAGAATGCCTGAAAGAAGGAAATTTTGTTTGTTGGATCTAGAAAATGTGGAATAATTTGAGAACTACTTGATTACTGAAGTTTCCACGGTTGAGATTTGAAGCCGGCTTATTGAAGAACTCAAATCTGCAATTTATAAGAGAATCCACCATGTGGATTTCGATATTTGATGAACATGATATCCCACAAATCCTGGTTTCTCAGCATCCAAAAAACGTCCACTACACCGCACAGGGGTTCAGACACCATGGTGCAAAAGCACTCATGAGGTGCAAATGTTGTATGTTCTAAATGTGACGGAATTTTTAGTACAAACTGATGTTTTCAATCAAGAGATAATAAGAGAAAAAACAAACTGGCACGACGTGTACTAATCATTATGCCGAGTCTGCTGACCCATCATTGTCTCATGGATGAGCAGAAGAGGATTATAGTCCGTTCCACGAGCTGTTGGAACAATTGCCGTCACACTGCTCCCATAACCGACTGACGTAACGAGCTAAAGTTCAGAGCGCAGGGGGTCCGAATTCCACACATATTGCAGCTACAGCACCAATGCCCCAGGATTCCCTGATCATGTTAAACGTATGCAATAAACTCAACAGATAAAATTACAAAAAGCTGGTTCAATACGCCTGAATAGCCTGTCATGTAATGGAACCTGCAACAGTAATGAAATCGTTACATCTAAAACCCAACCCTACATACTGCAACAAATATCGAATAAACTCCGCGAATGTACGCTAAATAACTCAGGTCACTTTATTGTAACCAACTATACAAAGTGAAATGTCAGACAAAACCAGAACCCCAAAACAGACATAACCACCTAAATAGTACATCCGGTTGCGCGGAGCTCATCCCAGAATATCATCACCCAACGAATCCCACAGCCCTCCATCACCAATAGGTAGACTACAGCTACACCACAGTTTAGAGATCAACCCGTTTACTGGTACTGATTCGATAATGGTCGAGTACTCCAGTTCGACGTTGGGAAATGCACTTCCAGTAACCGATCTGAATGCGGATGCGTCCGGGAATTCAATCAAGACCGGCGCCAGGAATATTGCCAATACCACGACTAAAGAATATCCTCCATTACTCCGGACTAGGATCAAACCCGACCAGCTGATTGCTCTTGAGAAGTTCACCCACAAGCCAACCAAAACCGACTCCCTAAACATGTCCACCGGGCAACTCCCACGCATATATCACACGGTGAACTACGACTCAAAACGCTCCACATTGCACAGTACACCGCCACAGCATGGAGATCGCAGGTCCCACACTCCATCACGATACAACCATGGCGAAGGGAAAGAGCCAAGGAAAATGCCACTCGTACGACTGTGGGGGGAAAAAAAGGAATAATTATACAAGCAGCTCGTGTTCAAGGTTTCCAGAGCTTCATAGTGTTATCATTGCTGTACGTCACTAGTAAGTTGCGGTGAGGATGATGCGTCACTCCAATGATGTCCTTGTCGTGAGCCTGCCAAACCACATACGCCCACGCATCAACTACCTCTTGACTGCAAAACTACGACGAAGGACCGACTTCCACACGACATGAAAGCCACAACCAAGTACATACACCACACAGCCTGACACCAGGACGTCAAGTCCTCCTCATCCATAAAGGCCGAGGTTCACTGGAAAGAAATATCCGAGACAACAAAACTCCACAAAAACAATGCGAAGACTTACCGTCATCAGGTGCTCCAGCTTGCCTGATTGATGACTGAAGCAATAAATGTTCCTGTTAGCAAAGCAAAGCACCCATAAGGACTACCGTCACTTTCAAACCACAACCGCTCGCCGCAAAAGCTGGCAAGAGGCTACACAATGCACCTTCCTAAGAAAACCCTAGAAACGACTCATTCGAACGCCATCCGCCAAAGCGAAAGATCCCCGAACTCTACCAGCTCTCTCATCTCTAGCTGCGCCCTACTACATCTTCCTAACCCATGCACGAAACACGGTTACCGACGACTGTCTCGAACCCATGTATGACTCGAAACCTAAAAACTTAGAAATCCACCATCCGAAGGAACGCACCGATCTTCGCCGACGCAATAGATCCAGTCTCCTTTCGGAGAGACGGTGGCACCAACAAAGTCACCTCCTTCTCGCTTTCCGGAAGACAAAGTTTTCACCACCTGCCAATTGCAACGACGTCGCTGTCAGCGTCCACGCATGATCAAAACCAATTGCCATCTTCTAAAAGAGCCGACAAGGCGGCTGCAGGATACGCCAGCCAGTAAACCTCCTCCTAAATGCAACCCCACCCGCAGTCGGTGCACCCCGATCTTACACGAAAATCAAGTAACCCCAACACAAAATGAGAGCTGACCGCCGTTATCAAACGAGGAGGATCGGAGCAAAAACCTGGCCCTGTAATGTCATCACGTAGACGGCAGACGCTCGGTTGCATACCACGATGTGCTCCGGGTTCTTCGGCATGAGGTGCACGGAATTCACTGTCGCATCGCCCCCCTGCTCACACAACACCTCCAAGTTAGACCAACTCCCACACCACCAACCACATGGTCGTCCGCTGGTCGCCAGCGCTGCCATACTACACCCACCAAGGCCTCAGTCCTGCCCAACAATGAAAGAGGGCGAAGAGAAACTCACTCGCAATGGAGGCGGAGGTTTGAAAGTTTGTAAACAGTCCGTGTTCTTCACGTCCCAAACCTGCCAAACCATCATGCGCAAAGTAAGCCCCTCTACAACGCCCCTCAAACCACCAAAAGAGCATCAAAATTACCCCCACCAAAACGCACAACAAAACCACCCAACGCCTCCAAGAGTCGGATATTTCCAGCTCACGAAAATGACCCCGACATGATGCCAGCCTCCTGACATTTCACCTGGAGACGCCACGAAGCCTCTCGACCCCGCTCACAACACCAAACCACAACTACCACGGGAGTCTATTCCCTTCGCGCGTTCCACCCCACAGTGCTCACCTTCACAGACCCATCGCTAGACGCCGTGATCACGCGACCTCCATCGCTCGTGAAGATGGCGTCATTCACGTAGGAACTATGCCCTCGAAACTCCTTTAACGTTTTCCCAGACTTCAATCCATGTAACCTGCAACCACATGCAACCAAACCCCGATCAACGCCCATTCTAAGTACCCGGCCGACTCAGACAGTAAACGACGCAACGATTGCTGGACGGAAACAATGGGATTCCATCGACCAGCTGCTCCTCCGCGGAAAAGAAACTGCCCCTCGGCATCAAAGCCGCATCGCACATCCGAACCCCAAAGCAACGAGAGATCAACAAGGGCACCCCACGGGGCATTACCGCGCCGTGCCATCGAAGGATGTACTCAGAACTTGCGTGCTATCTCTGGAAAACGAAACGCTCGTGACTCCCTGCCCATGCGCTCGCTCGAACCTACGCAGGCATTGCCCTGTTCGTATCCTCCACACCTGCATCGCATAGCAGTGTCCCCAATCCATTACAATCTCTCACAGCAACCGACAAAGAAACGTCGCAGGTCAACCACATATCCGAAGCCTCAAGCAGATGCCGGAGCATGATAACAAAGGCTCCGTGTGCGCAGTGGCTCATCGCTTCAGCACCGCATGACCCCAACACACAACACTCCAAGGCACACTCTCTCTGCGATAAGATTCAGCCGTTCATCACTGCCCCGAAAACACCACACCGTCAACTCCCTTGCGGGAACCAACGAGCAAGGATCCCCACCTTGATTTTGCCGTCCTGGGATCCAGAAGCAAGCATCTCGGAATCCTTGCTGAACGCGATGCACAAAACGGCCTCGTCGTGCATCATGAACGCATCCTGCAACGTCCACAACACACGACACATTCATTCCCTACTGTATCCAACATAATCCCACACTCCAGCTGCCCAAGCGAACATGCCATGCCAGCCGAAACTGCGACAGAACAAAATGAGGCTCGCGACCCTTACCACCGCTTGATATTGCAAATCTTTCTTCAGCTTCCCAGTCAAGTAGTCCCAAACCTGCAAAACGTCCACGCATGCCGGGTCACTGTCGGACGTCCCAAATCACCGCCGTGCGCGGCCCTGCACTTCGCAGTTTTGCGGGTGGAAACCAGCTCATCATCTTTCGGCGAGAGAACGCATCCACCCGATTCCATACCGAGCGTTCTATACAGCGAACATAGCTCGATGAAATGAATTCATACACAAACCGCATGATGGTATTCAATGACTTGGACGATACCAACCTCGATGAAGCCATCCACGGAAGCTGATACCAAAAACTGCCCATCGGGAGAGAACCGGGCGCACTCTGGATGACTTTGCTTTCCAAACTGCACCAGTTGCAATTGTGCCGTAAGTTCAACGACTCGGTGGACCTAAACGCCGATCGCAAAATCGCAAAAGGACGACCCCAAAACCACGTACGAATCATGCTACGCTGAAAGCCAAACCCGCTGCCGACCTGGCCCGACGCCACCGTACCTTGATTGTGTGCTCCAGAACCGTTGGATAGGTCTCTTCCTCGTCCGCCTTCACAGCTGCCGCCCCCTTGAACAGATCAAACTGCGTTCCCGGTGGCAGCAAACCTGTCCACACCAAAACACATGGAAGTGAACCATCTCCGCCTTGTCGCGCACCCCGGCAACAAACCATGAACAATCACAGAATCCAAGAATAGAGTGAACAAATAAGCGTCGTCACTCGCTACCACAACATCGAGAACCAATAGTCTCACCGAACAATCTCGAAACATCGAACCAGACAGTCATCCGAGATCAAGGCCACACATACCCTGGTGTTGTTGCCACTTCAACGCCTGACCGATCAAAGCCATCAGCCTGGACGGGGGCACCACCGTCACCTCCACAGACAGAGCTGCACAGTGGACACGCTTTCAACCCCTGTCAGGCAACAACAACGCAGCGAGCAAGAGGAAGCGACCGGCCGAAAACAAGAAAAATCTTCACATTGCGCAAGGCACTTCAAAACAATACCAAAAGGCCCACACCTTGCGCAATCTGTGCTCGCCTCTTCTCTTTCGACGAATCTTGGTACGCCTGTCACATCCAACATGATTTCAAACTCCCACATGCATTTGCGATCCCAACCCTAATGTTGGTCCAAGCAACGTGCGGCGTTCGTGTCGCTTGCCTGAAGATTCTGAGCCCACACGATTGTCATCGTGTTCGGGCCTCAACACCCTATGCAAACTCTCTTTCTCTCATGAAGCAGTACGTGGTCCACGTCCGAGAGTAAAATAAACAAAGACCTAGAATTGCATCAGCGCTTCGTCCAGTCCAGTCCATACCTCCCGGGGGTCGAAATAGGTCCGGACCAGCAGGTGCTCCAGCTTCAGGTAACGCTCCGGCTGTTCCTGCTTCATGAACCCCATCGCCTGCGTCTGCCTCAAAATGGACCTCGCCGTGTCCAGCTCGCGCAGCTCGATCATTTCCAGCACGATCTGCCACGAACGAAGCCACCCTCGATCAGGCATTTCCTTCGATCGTCGCGAGGTTGGACCCAAACCACATCGTCCCGTACATGCAGAAGACGACGGACCTCCATCCCGACTGTAATGGTGGAATCCGAAAGCCCAAAAAAGGCTACTTCTGAGAGAGAGAGACAGACAGACGCACCTGCTCGTACAAGTCCTCCAACTTCTTGCGCGGCAGCTTGAGCTGCGCCACCTGCGGCAGCAACGCGTCCCAGCGGCCATTGTTGATGTCCGCCGTGAACGTCTCCAGGCTGTCCACGGTGTTGAGGGAAACCTGGCACTCATTCTGCAGCGTCTGGAACGTCTGCTGCAGCGAATTCTCCTTGCAGAACTGAAGCACTATCTTGATGACACTGCAGCACAGCTCCCACAAAACCTAATTCAGTCCTCGCCGAGTGCAGGTCCACCCGGCGCACATAGGCGGAAGCATCGCGCAGACACGGAGAGAGAGGGCTTACTCGCGCGCCTCGATTTCGAGAGTGGACATGACCGAGGGCCGCAACTGGCGACGAAATTTCAAAACGAATCCAACTGCGCGCGGCAAACTCCCATGCGCGGTGCAGCAGTCTCGGCTCAGGCTCGCTGGTGCGCGCGGACGTCCCCAAACCCTTCCAGCCAAATCGTGCGAGCGAGCTCTCCCCGGAATTAGGGTTTAAGGGCCGTGGCTATGGCGATGGAGCTCCTGCACTTCATTGCGAAAATCGTCGGTACTCGGCAGTCACAGTGGGCGGACGAGGCCTGTCATTTTTTATTTTATTTTTCATTTTTCATTTTTTTGGTTGGGTTGTTCCAAAAATGCTTTGCCCCTTGTGAACGAAAACAAAATCAAACATACCAAAAGTAGCAACACCCAAGTATGTTCGAAGAACTAAGTGTTCATTCAAAGAAACTCGGAATTATATACAAAAGCTGAAAGAAGAGGAATACTATTCTTCTCTTATTCATCAAAAGGAACCTCACTTAATACCTAAAAGCCCAACATTTTTTGGGGTCTATAAACATCATTGCTTTTGAATTGTTATAGATCAAAATGCCACTTAGGTATAGAAATCTCAATCATACAATCTTGTATTGTACATGTTGTAGATGACATGAATCAAATTTGGAGTCATTTGGCCACGTAGATTGGAAGATTATAATGTTTTAGTGTTGAAAAAAGATGCTGAAATTTTCTTGGTAACACATTTGGAGGTGAAATTCAATTTCTAAACCTACACAAATGAAAAAACTTTAAACTATAAAGTGATTTAAAACCATTGTACAAACACATTGGTGAAAATATACATCATTCAATTCACTCATTGTGTTTGCAAAATGGCTTTGAAATGTCAAAAAATAGCAAGAAAAGTTGCAAAAATCACATCAAAACCCGAACCTCCTTCTACTAAAATGCTTCTCAGTTCCTCATAACTTCTTGGATTGAAATGAAATTTTAGACACACAAACTAGACTAGTATGCGCAACTTTCCCAAAAAACTTTATTGGAAACGGACGTTGTATGAAGAACAAACAAGCAGCCAAAGCTCACTATAGTCCAAAAACGTTGGGATTTTGAACTTCAAATTGCTCCCAAACATTCAAAACATATTGGATTGATATGAAAATTATACTACAATAACTAGACTTCAAAGGGAACAAAACCCAACAAATTTTATTGAAAAAAAACATTAGAGGAAGGAGATACAAGCCCCCGAAGTTGCAACCATCAAATGCAGTTTGGTGAACTCAAATAGAACCTATGAACTTCGATTGGCTTCCAAAAAATCATTCCATCTTGGATTGATCTGAAACTTTTACCATTCAAACTAGAAAAGAGAGCGCACATTTCCCAACAAATTTTATTGAATTCGGACATCGGATGAAAAAGTTACAATACTTTGAATTGGACTTGAAACTATGTGAGGACACTTTTGGTCCCTTGGGGCGTTTAGGGGTTAATCCTTTTGACTATTCATCTCCAATGACATGGCAAGTGTATTAAGATAATTTTTTAACACATTTCTTCACTTGACATAATAAGAGTAAAATAAAATGACTATCGATATGGACAAGTTGATGAAAAAGATAAAATCGATTGAAAGTTAAATTCAATCAATTGAAGGTCAAATTCAATTGCCAAATCTTGAACTTGGTCGACTAGTTTGGTACATCGGTTGTTAACCAATTGGTGTGGGTTTCAACTCTCATCAAGCTCATTGAATGGTCCAAATCACCCATGGCTTGGCACCACCACCACTCCAACCTTCTCAACCCACTTGACAAACCACATGTGAAGTAGTTTTGTTTTGTTGTTTTAGTTTTTTATTTTATATTGTAATTATTTTTATGATGATTAGATTTCAAAAGAAACTTTGTTCACTAGTCATAAGTAGATTAATTTTATCCCTTCACTAATTGTCCTTTGAAAAAAAAAACATTTTAACATCTAGTAAATTAAATCCTAACAAAGAATTGTTTGTTAGGTTTTATTTTGTTTTTGCTATTTTGGCTTTTCAACTTCTAATATTAAGATAATCCTTGAACTCATAATGTCCACAATTATAGTATTGGTCTAATTCTAGATGCTTTTTATTTTTTATCCTTGTGATTTTTTAAGTTATCTTCAAAATAATTTGAATATCTCAACGCTTTTAGTTATTACTCTTACTATATTTTATTTTGTTGGTTTGACTTTTCTTCAAAACTAAGAAATGAAACTAAAAACAATTTTGGATTCAGAATTAAGGAATTAAAGATGGTTACTTTATATGGTATTTCACACAAACAAATTGGGATTTAAGAAAAGAACTCTAATACACAACTAAAAGGTTCCAAACTTCGTTGTCTAATTTTCGTTTCCACTAACCAAATGATTTAAAAAATGTTTCTAAAACCACATATCACTATACACATTCAGAGTTTCATTGTATTTCTCTCAAATAACAAAAAATACATAGAAATACATGAATTTTATAGAAGAACTTTGTAGTTGAAGCTCTAGTGAATTTCATAATAATTTGGATTTTTTACATAGGAGCTCGTGCTATAGCACAACCACAAAGACAAAGACTTTAGAGGATTTCTACTAACGACATTGCCAAAATTCAATGAGAATGTTTGTAGGATTAATATTGACTAATAAAACACCAAAACACCAACAGTGAACAATGTTCAATTGCTCGGAAACACAAATGAAGGTTCTAAAGCTTAGAATTTGGTAGAAATTAAATGACCTTGTGGACCTTTTTATACTACTTTTATAGGTCTCTCTCTCCTTCATTTAACCTCAAGATTTTTTTATTTTTAATCATTATTTACCAAAATAGAATCTAAAAATCACCTAGAATGTTGGATTATATTCTAATTTTTGAGGAAAAAAACTCCAAATCACAAATAGATTTCACCATTGACTGCAGAAAATACAAATTAGCTTGAAGAATCTCATATCTCCTATTCTAAGGTCATACATTTGTTTAGATTGTCGGGTTTGGTTTACTTGAGAGGTAGGTACCTTAATTCTTTGTCCTCCCCAGTTTTACAACTCTTTTGACGGCACTTTGTCATGTATGCTTTTGGGGGGTGTCACATCTTTCAGGTTTTCTTCATTGGTTGTTGAGGTCTAATCGGGTTGAGTCCTTTTTAGTTTTTCTTAATGTCATTTCGCATTAAGTTTCAAAATTTTTTTAGTTTTGTGGACGAAAATATGGTCTCTATTTTATTTTTTGAAACAATAATGTCTCTCAACAAATGATAACCAAATGTGGTTCATGATGGCCTTTACCTTCACTGAGATGGATTTTTCATCCCTACCTACATTTAGTTTTTGAATTTCCTAGGCACGAAGTTGGATTTGAGAACGGTAGGTTTTCCTCATATGTATCTATTGCTTCAACTTTATCTAATTCTATAACTAAAGTCGTTCAGTTCTAGTCCCTTTGAATCCATTTTGCATCCTAAATTACATAGGGTTTTTTTGAGTCTTTAAACGTAGTCTTGGTGTTATATATTCAGATGAACTTAAGCTTTTTCTATCTCTAATCTGAATATCAGTATATATTTTTGAGTATTTTATACTAAATTGTGAGCAAGATTTTGTCTTTATTATTTGGAGTTCTTTAGATTCACCATGTCCATGTTAGCCCCCTTCATTGAAATATGTTCTCAATATGTTTCTATTTCTTGTAGGGTATTGTTGGCCCATTTGGTAACATTGCTCATTGCTTAAAACTAATATTTGTCGATTTAACTCTGGTTCGCTAGTATTGATAATTCCCATATTGGTTCTCTTGGCCTTATCTCTTACTTTTTTGCTGCTTCAAGTTCTCATAATATTTGAAGAATTCTCATCGTAGCCATCTACATTGTGGCACCCATGATCCCGAGTTCTCATTCGGGTGATTTTATCTCTTATTGTTCATTTGGCTCGTTACTACCTATAATTTGTGATTAAGATTATCAATGGCTTAAATAATTTGATGTATCATCTACAAGGTTTGTGCTTCTAGTTGCACTTCTCTAAGTGTCGCCTTTATTGTCGCCGGAACGATTTCCATACAATAAATATCATGGGTCTCAAGTGTATATCATTT
>CAWUCR010000144.1:0-20692 GCA_963920665.1 Straminergon stramineum
GTGTAGCCGAAGACCGCAGTGCTCCAGTGGAGTCAGAAGCTCACACTGCAGGCAAGGCCGCAGCATGCAGGCATCAAGCAAGGGAGATGCGCCTGGAGAGGGTAGCTGGAGCAGGCCTCCTCGAGCAGGTGGATGCTGCCTGGGGAGATGAGAGGTCACGCTGCAGGCAAGGCCGCAGCATGCAGGCATCAAGCAGGGGGACGTGCCTGGAAAGGGTATCTGGAGCAGGCCCCCGCGAGCAGGAGGATGCTCCCTGGGACGTCCTCCATGGCAAGATCGTCAATGTGGGGGATGCAGAAGTTGCGTGGCGGCACATGCAGGCTGCAGCAGGGCTGGAAGCACCAGGCACTGCCGGCAGGAGAGCCCTCCAGGAGCTTGAACAGCGCGACGGCGCCGTCGTGCAGGCCGGCCGCGCACAGGTGGCTTGGGTCGCCGTCCACTGCATGGGAGGGGCAGACTCAGGGGGCGCGCCCAGTGGCAGGGCACTCTCATGGCGCCCGCGTGCTGGAGCCCAGTAGAAGACACCCGGCGCCACTGTCATGGGTTTCCAACAATCGAGCATTCTATAAGATGTGAGTGCTCGATCATGCGGGTCCACTATGAACAGCAGACTCAAAGCCCCTCTCGCTGCACAACAGCTGTGAATCCTATGCAGCGTCGTATGAATCAAGGGAGAAGGCATTGAGGTCTCCCACTGTCTCTGAAACCAGTCAATTTTAGAGCAATCGGCATCAGATAAGCCGGAGCATGCTCATATATCAGAAGCTGAACAAGCTGTTTACAATGTGCATCACGGTGAGGCTGTCGCACCTTCCTGTGTCTCGATGGCATGGATGCAGGACACCTCAGCTGGGACGTCAGCAGAGGCTAGAGCACTCAGTCGTGGACATTCATCTGATCTCTTACGCTTGCCCACTCCTGCAGCCCTACTTGGGACAGAGAGGCTTAGCCAGAATCTATGTGTGGATGCGTGGCTCCCCAGAATGCAGCAGTCTTCAGGCAGCAACAGAGTAGCTCTGGACATGAGTGACACGCACGCTTTTAGCCTTCACACCTTACAGAGGGAGAGCCAGGCTGATTCAGAGTGAGCGTTGTCAGTCTATGCGGCTGCGCTGTGGCCACAATGATCACGCCTGGCAACACCACCGCGCAGGTGATAGATGCTTTGCTAGGAGGTTCCCAGGCAGCTCCTTCCTCTGCCATCTGCAGCAGGGACAACTGCACGACTGAAGCATGATGAAAATCATGCAGACGGCCTATGTGACGCAGCAAATGGCTCAGCAAGGTGTTACATACGGCAGAATAGCTGTGCTTGAGATGGGGTGATTTGCTAACCCGCACCTGCTGTCCCTCCCACAGTGCTGATGACCGCAACTGGGCCTCAGAGGAGAGCCGCGATTGCAAGCAGCTTGACCGCCCGCTGCTGTGATGCTCTATCGTACCCTGCCCAGAGTAATCGCCCACGCCAGCATCGCTGTGCTCCATAGCACTGGCAGGAAGAGGACCCTCCCCCTGTGACTGGCTGACCCGCTTGCGGGGGGTGCCTGACACACAGACGCAATCCTTGAGGGCCAGCTTCAATGCCTTACTCTCAAAGTCTCCGCATGCAACAGTGTGCATGTAAGTGCGCAGAGCTCTTGGGTGCTAGGAATAGCCGCAACGAAAGGTTCCTGAGAAGCAAGGCTGGCAGCTATGCCACGATCACACTTGGCCTGCATAGGAGCAGAAAGTAGCACCTTCTACCATGAAGTCATCAGCGCCAGGCGCCTCTTGCAAGCCATGTACAGCGCACAAGTGGATGCTCTTTGATGTCACCTGCACTCGAAAGAAGTGTTACATTGACCTTCAAATTGACAGGCACGCAGATGTTACTGTTTTGCAAGCTCATTGGGTCTACACATGCTGGTCGTCACATGGCGAGCTCCTTCCAGGCGAATGCACTGGGTTGCAAAGAGTCTGCTGTCTGTCTGGCTGCAGGGGAGACACTTTATCACAAACCCCATTTGCGAATGCCGCTGTCTTGCTCTAGAACCTGCAAGGATGAAGCTACAATATCTTCATGTAGAGGCCAGGCAAGAGGGTAGACCTGAGCAGTAACACCATTTGCTATGGTACCGGCAGCCAGGGTCTGTGCTTCTGCGTTCAGTCCGATGGCTTCAGTGATGTCTGAAAAGGTATTGCCTGCAGGCATCACATTTCTCATCATATGCTCAGCTGCCACATTTGTGCACCGCAAGTGCAAGTTTCTGCAAGAGAAGACAGTGATTTTGTCATGATTGGGATAATAAAGATGCGGGCGCCAGTAAGACAGAAGGCGCTTGCGGACAGGCTTGGCACCCTGGCGTCCCCACCTGCTGTGAGAGCCCGGCTGCCTGAAGCGAAGGAGATGATGACCGCAGCAGTGGTGGCGCCCTCCTGGGCTGTCGTGGCCACAGGGAACAGCCCTGTGACGCCCGCATAGTCGGGCGAGCTCTCGAAGAGGCGCTCCATGACGCGGGCGCCGTGCAGCACATGCAGCCTGCTAGGCAGCGCCTTGCCTGCATGAGGGTGGGGCATTGAGACTCCCAGCACCTGCATGCCCAACACACAGCAAGCCTCACGCCTGATAACTGCACTGACCACCCTTGGGACTGCGCATTGCCACAGACATCTGTCAGATGTATGTCCGTCGGCAGAGTGCACATATCCATGCAAGAAGGAGGTATGCTGAGGTGGTGCATGCTGAGTCAGCATGTGCAAGGAGGCACCTGCTTCTGGCACATCCGGCTGCCGCGCCTCATGACAGCGCAGGCGAGCTCCGGGACGAGCCTCAGGACCTGCGAGACCCTCGGGCTGCACGGGCCCGGCTGATTAGATCCCAGAGGCCCCCACTCCAGCACCCGCGCATCGCCTCCCCTGGGCACCGCCAGGAGAGCTCCTGAGGGCAGGCCGGCCAGCTGCCCTGGGTCTTGCAGCCAGGACAAATCCGCCTCGCCGACCGAGGTGCCCTGGGGCACAACCTGCGCATGCATGCACGCAGAGTCATGAAGCGCCCGCCACCACTCACAGAGCATGGCAGTCCTCCTGCGATCATCTGACCATGTTCTGCGCACAGCCCAGACAGCCTGCCATGGGCCATCAGACACTGGAACACTCCATGCAGCCCACCAGCACATGCCCCTTCATTGTGCAGCCACCACGAATAGTCATCTGAGGATGCAGAATGGGGTGCACCTTGTTGAATTTCGGGACACCATCGACCATTTCAGCTCTGTACATGCCATGACTGCTCCACAGGATGTGCAGGCCTGTCGCCAAGCAAATTGCACAGGGCCCCACAGCAAGGCTGGCAACATCTGCAACCCAGGACACAGTCTCACAGCCTCATCACTTCATCATCGTGTGATCATCATGCGTGGCTTACAATAAAACGGCACATCCCAGACCGCTGTGGATAACATTCCATCTTGATCTCTCAGACAAGACAGTGGACAGAAGTCTACAGCAATAGTGGCACAAGAACATCAGCTCGCCTCACAAGTCTGACATTCCTATCATATACATGACACTGTGTATATCTACAGACCCTGTGAGGGTGACGCAAAAGCCCATGGAGTGCTCTGATGCTTACCCTTGTCTGCAGGACCCGTATACTGAGCATGGTCTGTCTGGGGCTCAGGGCCACCATGGATTGAGGTCCAGGCAAATCTCTGCATCTGCAGCCTCACTGGGATGCGCCATACCCCATTGTCAAACAAGGCCTCGGAGGCCACAGGGGTGACCCTTGCAAGCTCCCCAGCCCTCCTTAGACACCAGACACCTGCGCAACAGGCTCCTGCTTGCTGCAGAGCAGGCAGGCCCTCAGCAAGCCTGATCTGCCTCGGACTGGCACCTGCAGATTTGCCGCCCACCAGGCGTGCTCGCTGTGGCGACAAGCCCGGGCGCACAGCATCTCTGGGCAGAGCTTTGCCGGGGGGCCGGTGCAGGTTCTGACCGTCAGGCTGTACAAGGGTGAGTGAGGGAGCTCAGATGAGGAGGGGCACCTCCATCCCCAAAGCCTGGAGAAGATGAGCCCTCATACTCGTCTCGGGAGTCAGGCCACAATATTGGCAGCTCGCTCCTGCTCAGGTCCATGCTGACATATGCATAGTCCTTCAAGGACATATCCATCTTTGCAGACAGCATCTGCACACATGTGCTGTGCCTGAGATGGAGCCTTCATCCTGACTGACTATGCGGATAAGTCTTGTTGCGCGCTCTATGCCCTATAATGTGGAGTTAGTTAGCCACACATGTCGTGATTGCCCAAACTGTGGGGATGAGCACGACTGTGGAATAGACCCTAGCAACGGCGTGCTGTCACGGCAGGCTGACACTGGCATATGTACCTTACGATCCATGGATGGCTGTCCATGAGCTGCCAAACGTGGGTTGCAGTGGGCACTCTTATGATGGCAAAATCGTGAACTGAGGAGTCTGGCCCAATGTCTGACGAGAGCCAGACACAGTCTCAGGAGATTGCAGACTTCTCACCTGAATGACTGCATGGATAACTGTCGCTGGTTGACCGTCCTGGCTCATGCCTTTCGCTGAGGGCGGCATTGTACTCTTGGGAGTGTATTCTGTGGATGTCATGACATACAGACGTGCCCCTGCATGCAGTCCTCAAGTCAGCGTTCATGCAAATTTCTCGCAAGTCTGCTGCAAAATGTCCTATAGTCTTCCTGGGAGTCTGATTGGTATTCATCATACTGTACTGGAGCGCCCCTGCATGTGGGTCTCATGTCAGGACCTCTGCAGAGACATTGAATGCGCTTCGGGCCTTAGCTATACATTTATGGCCTGAATGGATGACGGCAAGTATGTCAAGAGGACGTTATTAGGCAGCAGGTGTGCCTGGCCCCAATCAGCTCTGGCTCAGCAATGCTGCAGGACTCGAAGCAGAAGGCTTCCTGCATACAGACAGGTGTCGGCCCATGACAGCCTTTGGCGTGCAGCCGCTCAAAGAGCACCAGCACATGCAAGGTGCAGGGAAGTGGTGCCCCCTAAGGATGACCCTCACCAGAATACACCATGGCTGTGATGCTGGGCTGCTCAGTATACTCGTACATTTCCGGGCGCTGCACTGGAAGGCTCAGGTTGATCCTGGTAGCCCGCGACAGCTGACTGCTCAGGCTGCCCAATGGATCTGGCCGGAAGACTGCCAGAGCCTTCCTGTCAGGACTCAGGGCAATGCTCCCTGAGCAGGGATCCACGCACAGAATGGGGTGCTCTTGCAATGCAGGGATCCCTGCATGTACCAAATGGTATCTATTCTGAGTAATAGATACAGCTGGGCTGCCATGTGATGACTGGACCCCTCACGCAGCTGCCTCACCACGGCCAAAGCAGCGGTGTGATGCTTCTGCATGCAGAGGACTGATTGTGAGCAGATGTGACGAGTGTGTGCAAAGGTGCTGCATGTCTGTATTCCTCCTCTGTGGCTGGGCGTCTACCTTGTGAGCGCAGGCACACGGCATGGAGGGTGATGAATCTGCAGGGAAGCACACACTGTCTTCCAGCGCTCACACTACTATTCAGCATGCCTATGGACTCCTGAGGCAGATCAGGCGTGGGTATGGACTCCTGAGCAGATCAGGCGTGGGTCGATCTATGCAGACAGTGTGGCGTGTGGTCTGCATCACACCCACCTCTGCGTCTCTGGCTTGAAGTGGAGGATGGCAATACGCTGCGATGCGAACAATAGTACTGGGCTGTCCATCGGCTGCACACCAGCCAAAAGGTCACTTTTACTATGTTCAATTGAAGGCCTTCTGCATACTTGAGAGATTCATCGCGAAATGTCGAGAGACATGGCATAGTGAAGGAAAGATGGAGCTAATCTGTTACCTGATGGCCATTTCCCTGCTCGTGGACCCGCCCACGCGAGTATGCAAGCGCCAGGAGAATGTCATAAATCTGTTGCTTGAATAGCAGTGTGAGCGCACTGATGGGCCGCTCACGGTAGAGCTCCAGTCTCTCGTTGTACCCCCAAAGTACTGTAGCCTCATTTGCAGCATGAAACCGGCCAGAAAGGCATCCCAAGACTCTGCTGCTCTCGACCCGTGTTGTGACACCAAAGCGCGTCATGCTCTCTTGTCGAGCCAGACCTGACAATAGCAACAGCAAGGACACATCTTGTGACCAAATGCGCGTCTCGCAAGCACGTCTATTCTACTGAACAGGCCTGCGTTTGCTCGGCAAGCTGTGCTAGGCACGAGAGCCCAGCCCAACCCAGCCCAGCCCGACCCCAGCCCAGCCCCTGCCCAACCCTTCCAGCTTGCTTCTCTGAAGAACGAAAGATATGTAATCTGGTTGATTGATGATTCTTCCGTCCTCACAAATTGCCTTGGATCAGAGGTGCTCTCTCCGTACACATAGCAAGCTGCCCTTGCTGGTTCCGTGCTGCGGACACGTTGTTCTGACGAGTTCGGGGACTGGATTGCCCTGATGAACGTCCTTCGTTGCTAGAGAGGTTGATCAGAGGCAAGTCTCACCCATAATGACACAGCGGAAAAGGCAGATTGCAATATAGTCGCGGCACTTATCTACGTATGGACTGGTACATGACATTGGCAAAGTATGGCGCCTGAGAAGACGTCATCTGAGTGAACAGAGACCACCAAACGTGAATGGACAGCTTGCATGGATGCCATGTGAAGATGGAGCATCCACACATCACAAACGACAGAAGCTTGGAGACTCATTAATTTGGACCTACTCATGATGAAAGCATGGAATTTCGAATGTTCACACATTTCTGTTTCACATTCACACTGACCACCAGCCACTGCACTAAATCCACTTTGCAGCACAATCCCAGGCTGTAATTTAAAACACCCGTGTTTGCAAGTCATCGGCCATCACGAGTCACAGGTTATGGCAAATTTGTTGAGACAATGCTTCTGGATCGCAACTATCCATATGGCTCCTCATGATCAACAAGGCTGCAGCATATTGCAATCTGAATCCAAGCTCACTTATGCACCAGCTGTGCTGACGTCAGATGCGGTAGACTCAGGTACACTGCTACACTTTGCCCTCAGGCATACCAGATTGTACAAGGTGTCTACAATCTAGATTTCGCAAATCCCCTGCACAGCCCACATCCTGAAGCCTTTAGGGGGGGGGGGGTAAGTGGGTGGTAAGTGCACCTCATCCAGCAGTATATAAATGGCAAACCCAGTGTGCAAGGACACCCACAGCTAAAGCTCGTTGCCAAAGTATTCCTCATATACAGATTCCATAGCTACTAGCTACTAGGGGATAGTATCCCCTGTAGCTATACCCTCCCCTTTGCTGGTACATGAACCATTATTTCAGGGCAATTCCTTGTAAAACCCACCCTGGCCTTTTAGCTGAGCCCAAGGGTGAGCGGTGACCCGAAAAACACAAGGGACCAAGAGCTAGAATCAGGAATCCTCGAGGCCTCCATCAGACCTGACTGCTCAAAGTCTATAGAGCAGCACTGCATGCCTACGAGTGCACCTTCACAACTCCCCAAGCGAGTGTCTCTGCTTGCTGTCTCACATTCGCAGGCAGCCAGTACCTGGTGACACACAGCCAGACATCTAGCCAGCAGGTACAGAACACACAAAGCTTTGAGAATAGCCATTCATTGCAGCAGCAGTAGGCCCAACAGGACACTGCTGCCACGCACTTTGGCAGTGAGCTCACTTGGCTCTGGCAAAGCACTACAGCCTGCAATGTGATTGCAGCTGGTGGAAAGTCCCAAGCACCCATGACAATTCTGCCACGATTGTGCCTTCAGCATGAGAACCCAAGACCCTAATTTATGCATGCCGGTGGAGGTGGTCGTAGCCATTCTGCTGTGTGCTTTGTGCTCCATGGCGGTCATGCTGCTGACAGTCTTTTGTTATCTGCACACGCCACCAGCTGACTGATTGCAGTCCCTCAAACGGATTACTCAGTGCGCAGCTAAAATCCGCTGTTTGTGTGCGCAAGGCCTGCGCGTCTGCGCATTCTGCCTACACCCACAGCGTCGCCCAAATACTGCCCAAAGAGGAGTATCGATTGGCTTCAAGCGCGCCTTCATCAGGGGGAAGATGGACTTGCAATGCCGGAAGGCTTGTGCAAGCCGCCACTGCTTTCATGCTGCCCATGCAACAGGACGTGCCTGTGTAGGGCAACACTCATGCGCAGACACTGATTCTGCTCTTCCAATCTCTGCTGTAAAAGTTGCATCTCCTTCAAGCGCTGCTCGACAGTCTGAGTCGCTGCCACTGTCCTGGCAAGTGTCTTTGCCTGCACCAGCAGCCTCTCAGCAAAGCTCCGTGCAGATAAGTGCACGGCCCCCTTTCTATCCGGAGGTTGTTCAGGAGAGCAAAAGAAATGAAAGTGTTACCATCGGCAAGACACAAGCAAGCGCTGACATACCAGGGTTCTCCTGTCATCAGAGGCCGCAAGGAAGCGCGCCGCGACCTCCGCAGCGCGGGACCTATGCAGACCCCTCAGTTTGCCTGTCGTACCTGCGTTTAAAAAGCAGCATATTGTACACAATGAGCACAAGGGCCGCATCGGGCCCCCGCAGCACCCGGCAATATGGACACACTCCATATATTTATAGGACAGCTCCTAAATTGAAAGTGACACAGCCAGGATGGGTCGTGACAGACCTGATGTCTTACTGCTGCACTCAGTCTTGCACGCACACGACGAGCCGCATGCAGCGGCGCGGTGCCGCTTCTGCTTCGGCTGTCCGCCCCTCCTCCCCTGCAGTCTGAACGGCATAGCCACAGGGCCCACGCGTGTAGGGCAGTGCCACAGAGCTCACCGGGTTGGAGGTGTGTTCCTGTATACGCGTCGCAGCACGCAGAAGGGCGCTTTGGAGCAGAGGCGGATGCCATGTGACATTGTCAGGACACCCTTGCATTGTATGTAGCGCTTACTAATGGCGATACGGGATGCGGAGCGCTGCGCGGAGCTGGCAAAACTCGCAAGCTTCGTTGCGCTACACATCGTATCGAGCATTCTCTGTCCTTCGATTGTTGCTACTCAGCGCGGCAACTTTAGGAAGCTCGCGTGCGAGCTGTATGACCCCACCGCCTGGCAGATCTCTGCAGGCCTGCGGGCGCACGGACGGGACCGCAAACACATTTACAGAATCACACAACGCCCGATCCAAGCACACTGCAAGCTCGTGACGCTATTCTGCATGCGCTGATATCTCTAATTCTCGGCTTGCGCTAGATTACAGGACAGCACGCAGTTCTCTGCTATAATTTCTGCAAGCACACTGTCCACTGATGTGCAGAGACGATACATTGCCTGAGTATAAGAGAATACGTATCATTTTACTTCAATCACCGTATGTCGCTTGTTCCTCAGCATACAGCACCCACCGGTATTGATCTGGTACTTCTGGACTTAGTATTCTTCAGCGTCAGAATATTACGCTGATGATATGTATATATCAGCGTCATACTTCAGGCTTGACTGCCCACAGCATCCTTTCTGTTTCCAAGCCCTTTCCTAAATTTCAGCGGCCATTAAGTCCTTGCTGGTCGCTTACAAAAGGTGGAAATTTCTAAAGAAGCCAACGTCTAACCATTCCATGCCATAATTCCGAGCTACGGTGTCCTCGACATGTATTAAGAGCTTGCAAGTCTAAGATCTGACATCATCCTCTGCGCAGCAGCTGTATGAAATCATGCCGTGGCATCAAATTTCTGGACGCCTCGGCTGTCATTGCAATTGCAGAAAGCAGAGGGAGGCATGACCCCTGCATGGGCACCCTGACACACACTATACTAATCTGCTGTGCACCCAGCCTGGTGCAATGCATCAGCGACTGCTGCACCTCATCAATCAGGTTGGCATGCTCTGCACAGGCTTTCAAAAGTAGAGGAGCAGGCACGCCACTTTCTTGAAGCAGCGCACTGCTGTATGCAGCACTTGGCGGCTGCCAGTCCTGCCAGGGCTGCCATTCTGTTCCATCAGGATTTGGAGCCCTTGGCGGTGGCTTGTGAGAGCTCATTGCTGAGGCTGTGGGAGGTCCTTCGAAGCTCACAGCTCGTGGGCTGCTTCCGATCCTGTGCTCCTGCAGCCCTGCCATCTCCTTCCTCTGCGCCAGTCACCTTCCTCTCCTCCGCGTGCCTGTCCCCCAGCACAGCACACTGTGAGGAGCCTCGCACTCACTCGCCTGCACCATTCCATTCTAGGCACCGCCCCGCTTGCACACGCGGCAGATGAAGTGCCGACTTCATTGCTCATACCTGAGAACCAAGGGTATGACTCTGCTTCACGCTGCAATGGACATGTTACAGTGCCACCCTGAGCCTGCTGCAGACAGCGCCCTGGCAATGTGGTGCAAGTGGCAAGTGCATGCCCGCCTGGCAGTGACAGACGCCAGCGGGACGCCATGCTGGTTGGACGCCGTACACCAGCCATCACCTGTGAGGCTATTACAAGCAGGAAGAGCACTTTGCAAGCCTTACCTGGCGGTAAAAGTCGCCAGCAAGGCATCATGATGGTCAGCAGCATGGATGCCGTACACCAGGTACAGCCCTGTCACAACTGCCAGCACAATGGCGAAATTGCGCACAGGGATGGCACCCAAAGACCCAATCAAAAACATGCCTGCACACAGCAGAGTGGGTACCATCAGGCCACCAGGATATGCTCTGCTCCAAACGCAGGTTTGGCAAAAACTTTACAATGGTGTAAAGGAGAAGTACCCTTCAACTATTGCTGCAGCAGGTGAAGGCATGGGCAGATGGCATGCAACTGCAAGCTGTGCAGCAGCATCATCAAAGGGGTCAAATTTCCTAGTGGCTTTCGAAGACTTCAGACACATGCTGAAAACCAGGGTCAGCATCCGGGCACACACCTCCAAAGATTGCACAGCTGCAGACGATGGGCGCAAGAGGCACTCTGAAAATCTGAGGCTTCACCACCTGAGCATACAACACACAAGAGGTTGATATTGCAGGAAGCTTGCGCATCAGAATCTGCTGACATTACATGGTGACACGATTCTAAGATCCCTTGACGCCATGACAGAACTTCTGTGCCAGCAGGCATATCGATGAGCTCACCTCTGGCAACATAAAGAAGCTGAGTGCGGTGCAGATCCACAGAATTGCGAATATGAGCAAGGAATACCACTTGACATGCTTCTGGTAGCATGCTGCAAATGCTGCAGGCAGGCACACAGGCTTCATTGTGCACTTTTCTGATGTCATCCGCATTTGACATCCTCACTTAGTCCCAAGCTTGGGCGCACACAGGCAAAAACGGCTGTGCACCTTGCATTACGCAAAGATCACTGTGTGATTGAGCATCCAACACATCTGCAAGCTCCTGATGTAAGGCCGACATTGACAGATGATATCGCCCAACAGGGCGGCAAGATTGCAGCTACACCCTCACCAATGAGTAATGCAACTTGAAAGGCAGAACCCATTAAGCACATGCCAGCTGGGGCAGGCTAGGCAATACATCCCTGCGCAGCTAGCCTTAGTGCAGGACCTGTCTTCCTGCCATCGAGGTGCCAAATCATACGTCGCAGTTGACAATTTACCTATGGAGAAGGAGACCACAAGCCAATAGCGTACAAGGACAGCTGCCCGCTGAGCAGGCCGGGCAGCGTTGCTCTTGGGCAGGTATCGCCTGAGCAAGACTGAGCTCGCAACCATCATGGCCCCAAAGAGATATCCGCAGTTGACCAGCTTGGCAAAGTCCCCAGTGTCGTCATGAGCGCCAGGATGGCTGCAGACATAAATAACTCTTCAAGATAAGCGCACCTCCGCATATGTGCTGCTGCGAGTTGACATGAAGGGCATTCTCGAGTCTGGCATGTCAAGATGTAAGCAGGATTTGCAAGCAGGCAGAAGTGCACTTGCTGAGGCGAATCCAGAATGCTTTGCAGGGCTTACTTTTTGCAAGGCAAAGGGAATGATGATGCGAAGAGGTGTGCCAGTCCTTGAGTTCACATACGCAAACCTGTAAACATCATTTGATCTCATCGAAGGAGGCACAAAGTCTTCGGCTTGATCCACACATCCCTTGGCTTGCCCAATAGCAGCAGGGCTCTTTTCTTAATCCAGGATTTGCTTCGCATAATCTGTTGACGCTTACCAACTTGGGATGAGGTTATGGCGAGCCATGACCAGAAACTCCTCGATGTGATCATGACTTGAATCTGCAGGGCACACCAGCATCAGCAAAAGTTTGCCTTGCTGGGGGTGAGAAACATAGCTATCTGTATGGTGTGGTCATCAAATACAGAGAGAATTCTTCATGCTCACCAGAAGCACTGTGAAGAGAGAGCAAACTGCTCCTGCAGACACCTGCATGATGCACAGCAGCTTCACTCACCAAACACCCTCGCTGGGCGCGAAAAGCTGCTGATAGGCGAAAGCCTCAGCGTAGCAGCGTGAGTGACATTACAGTAATGCATTCACTCTCAATGCAGAGGTACAGGGTATGCTGCAGAGTGTGGATGCAAGTGCCCACCAGGTAGGCAGCCCAGTGCCATCCATTGATCAAATTGAATGCTGCGGAGAAAGGCGCCCCAACATCGATCAGGTAGTAGGGGACCTGCGCAGCAGATCCTAGCAGGCATCATCAATTGCTGAATTGTGTGTTTCTCCGTTCACAGTGCGCCCTCTGTCAGTCAGTACTGACACGCTGCTAAGCTTCACATCATCCTGGCAGTGTCTCAGGAGTCCAGCCATTCAGGAGGCTTGTCCAGTATATCACAATCCTGAGTGATAATGCACAGTTGAGGCCCTCTGCACACAGCAGAGGGGAGTGCTCTCACCATCAGGGTTATTGCCAGCGCCATAAGGATGTACAGAATGGTGGCTACCGAGAGAGAGCCCAGAATGGCAATGGGCAAGTCCCGACTGGGATTTTTGGCCTGGACAGAGCATGCTGTTGGCTGCTCTGCGCAGGCTTCATTCTTCATGCAAGAAGGATGATCAGATGCGACCACTTGCAAGGCACATCATGATGTGCTCACCTCCTCTGCCATGTTGCAAGCTGCATTGTATCCTGGAAAGCACACAAAAGCATGCTTTATGGGCTAAGCTGTAAGTGCAGCAGTGCAGAAGGTTGTGCAGACCAGCATGTATGTGCATGAGAAGGCCAACACTAAGGACTTCACTTTGCCACTTTCAGGCGGCGCTTTTAACCCCATACCATTGTAGGCAAAAAACACCTGCACAGCAGTAGAGGGCGACCTTATATGCAGCTATATGCACAGCTGCATTGTACATTCAGCAATGCTCATGTTGCCTTATACGTGTTGCTTATCTCCAAGAACGGTCTGCAGAGCGTCGTACCACTGCCGCTCCAGCAAAGACGCCGCTGTCATGCTTGGGGAAGAAGTCTTCCAGGTTGCTGCGGTGGGCGTGGGGATATGACAGGCACAGCACCACAATAATGAGAATGATTGTCGTTCCCTTGAACACTGCAGGGACATGCCCAGGATATCATCATGCTGATGCGCCTCAATACTAGCAGGAAGATAGGCACTTTCACAGGCATGAGTAGTTTGCATGAATGCAGAGGGGGAAACACCTCAGCCTACCAAGATTAAATGAGGCCGATTCTTTTGTACCATAGGCTACCAAGGCAGTGACAACCTGCAGACGTGACATCACTTATCAAGAGCAGCTGAGAGTGCAGGTAGCTTGGAGACTGTGAGAAGCCGCCTAGCATCAAGATACACGACCAATCTGGGCTGCTTTGACAGGGAGGCATGCAAGTAGCACAAGCAGGAGCTTGCTTAAATAGGCATTGGAAGGAAGACTTGAAAGCACCAATGTGATGCCCATCGCCACAACATCCAGATCGTAGCCGCCATGCTGGATCTTGAAGAAGTTGCTGTTCTTGCCGCACTGCAAAGCAATGTTTCAGACTGAGTCCTGAGATGATACGATGTGCCAGCTGCTGAGCTCAATTTGGACAAGCCTGGCTGAGGCGTGCGTGCCATCAGCAGTACGGCCCATGCACAGTGATGGCCAGGCATGTCCTAAGCCAAGCCTGCTTACACCAGCACAGCCATGAGGCTGGGCTTGATTCCTTCGTTTTGCATGCCCCTTGCCATATGTGAAGCCGCTGCGAGTCCACATGGCAACAGGCCCTAGAGGGGCAGCTGACATACCAGCTGCGCCAGGTAGCTGGACCAGCTGCGCGCCACAGCGCCGCCAGCCAGGATGGCGTCCACCACAAACGCCCACACGGTGATGAAGGCCGGGTACTCGCCCAACACCTGTGTTGGCAGTGCTTATATGATGAAGGCTCAGCGGGTGCAGCAAAATGGCTTGGGGGCCTCTCTGGATTTGAGCAGCAGGAGTGCTCTGGCCTGCCTGGGGAGGGCACAAGGACGGCATCTTTGGCAGGGGAGTGTCTGTAGACCTGAAATGCTGCCTTAATGTTACTGTAGGGGCAGGGCATACCGCCAAGCAGTAGTTGAAAGAGGAGCCTGCGAGTGGGTAATCAACTGCCATCTCCACAAATGTGACCTGGCGCATGACAGGCAAGTCTCCTTCACAATCTCAGGTAACAGACATTGTCGTTTTTGGTTACCTGAAATCTGCATATGAGAGAATCTGCACAGTGTGTCAAGATGTAAGATACATTGAGCCTGGCCGAGAGCTACAGAAGAGTAAAAAGTACCGCAGACAGGAAGGCCATCACTGCGCTTATGGCATATGACACCACCACAGCAGGCCTGCATGCGCCTGTGCCTTTTACGTCTGACATATGAAGCATATTGTGCTTAAACTTCCACAAATTGCTGCGCAAATGCAGGAACAATGCTTGCCATGCAACATCCACACGAGGATCAACATGTGCGCTAGTGGGCAACTGCACCCCGCATTGTCATGTGCTGCAACGCCTGTCAGGACGAAGATGCCTGCAGCAGACAGCCTTCCTTGCACATACAAGGCTGGCACAATTCGTCGCAATACTGCAATGACGTCCAACAAAGCTGTCTGCATGCTCACCCATGGTGCGGGTGCTCACCTGACCCGATAATCTGGCCTAGGCATATGAACACCAGCAGGGGCAATCCCAGGACCTGTAACATTCAGCATGCTGTTCAGCTGTCGTTTTGGAAAGGAATCTGGTCATCGTTGCTTCCATTTGAATATCCCGTGTGACCATATAGAGCACCGCACGACGCATGCTGTACGTACCTTTTTCAGTTCATTTTTGGATTCCAACGCTGCACTGGCCTACATCAAGCATACAAGGCAAAGTCACTGCCGACTTTCCTGACAGTGTACGGTGTCAGAGAACGCACAAGACGTTCGGGATGCATCGTCATGAAACCCTCTTTTATGAAGGCTGAAGTTCATATAGGCATAGCAATACCTCCATCTCTGCTCTGGTCTTCGTCGCGAACGATCTGTTCCATACTCTGTGAGGCAAACGAGCCAGATCATCGCTGAGGTAATGCGTGAAAGACTTCCAGATATGCAAGAGGTGTTGGGCTGCCATGGCTTCAGCCCATTGCCCGCTTCTCCTCCATGGAGTACACGCTTACACTCATCACTTCGCTTCACAGTTCCACCATGGATGTGATGCCAGCAATCGGGCGGGAGCTAGATCCAAGCTTACAGGGTGGTGAGTCATTGCTACAGTCAGTCCAGTCAATACTTTGTGCCCGCTAGGTAGCCATAGTCTCTCTCTGGACCTAGCATCTGCCACATGGCATACAGAAGGGGCATCTCGTGTTTGCAAGCTGACCTGTCAATAGATTGTCAAGCAGGGCAATCACTTGGGACTGTCAGCCTGATCAGGATTCTTCAAAGGCACAGCAACGCAACATTCCGGTAGACTGAGACAATCGCTGTAAGACACAGTCCTCATGGAGCTTTGTCAGACCTGAACCCTACCTGCACCTCAGTTCAGCACACTTGTCTGCCGAATTTCCACACAGGGAGCCTGACACTCATGACAGAGGTGCCCCGGCTGGTGCTGCTCTGCACATGATCAATGCCGCCTGGCCTTTCCTCCAAATCTGCTTGATGACCCCCCTGTGCCCGTGTTCTGTCATTACTTTCGTTGACAGCAGGCCTCTGCAAGGAGCCTGCCCTTCCCCCCTCATCTCCCACTCCGCTCGCTGCTGCTTGCCCATCCAGGGCAACGTCAGTCCAGCCACTGCTGTCCCCTTCAGCACATCTCCCTGCCTCTGCCTCCTCCAATTTGGTGCTGCCTGCTCTGTCATGCTTGCTGGTGCTGCCCTCAGACACTGCCTCAATCTTGACTGCATAGCTGTAGGTGCAGCCGTCTGGGTTAATGACCAAGCTGCCCGTCTTGGTCCCGCCCCGTCTCGCCCCCTCCTCTGCACGCGCCAGCTCTGTGTCCGTGGCAGCTGGCTGTGCACTTGCTTGCCCTGCAAACATATACAGCTTTGAACGGCAGTGTCACACACATGTCCAGCAAGTCCTGCCGCAGCAATGTGATAGCAGGTCCATCTATGAGATGCATCTCACCCACTGCAGCCAGCAGGTGCCATAAGCTTTTTCCCAGTCAAGATACGGTGCATAATCAGCTTGCCATGCTCAGCTGGTGCACCCAAATCCAGAGATTGCAGGCGTCCTCACTTGGTTGGCGTCTCGCCATGCGTGGCGCCACAGGGTAGATCAGGAGGGCGTTCGGGTAGTAGTGCTGTATCAGCCTCCGAAGCATGCACAGGACGATGAGGCCGCAGACGATTGACACGCAGATCACTGCATGGCAGCTTCTTATATCATGACCTTCAGTGGCCCTAAGTGGCCCCGGCTGACCGGCTCAAGTACAGCCTCACCAGCTTCATGATGGTGGCCAATCCTCACACATGCTTAAGAAAGGCATGCGCTGTAAGTTGGTCTAAGCAGGCACCGCACAGCATATCCAGAAGGTGACATGGCCAACCAGCACACAGGAGCAATGCACAGCCACGACTTTTGCGCACCTGCTTGGGCAACGATGCTGATGGGGAAGCCGCCGCCACACTGGCCGCGAGTGCAGTTCCAGCCCAGGCTGGAGCCTGAGCTCTGCACCTGCGGCCGGCCTGTGGCCACCTGCTGGAAGGCGGGCAGGTTGCCGCAGATGCCGCAGGCATCCCCGATGTCCAGCACTTGCAGGGACGTCATGTTGCCCCAGGCTTGCGGTAAGGGCCTGTGAGGGAGGTTGCCCCTACAGCCAGGGAGGCAAGCTGAGGACTTACGTCTGAGAAAGCAGGGGAAGGCCACACAAGTGAGCTGATAATAATTGAGTCCTCAGCAAGAGCATGTGTGCCTGCAGCAGCATGCTTCTTAATGACCCTGAATACCCAAAGCCGAAACAACATCAAGGGCAATCACGTCTGCTGCTGTGCTGGGATGACAACAGTCATACCAAGAGACAAAACTTCCAACTCCTCCAGGCCTCCCCATGAGCTTGCAGGAACCCAGATAGCGCATTGTGATCCAGCAGCAGGGCTTCCAAATAGGTCAAGCTATTCCAGCTCTGCATGCACAACTCCTTTCAGCTGCGCTGATATGCATACAGGGGTACACTGACACACACCAAGCTGCTGCATGTAATATCCTAAGCAAGACTGTGTACTAAGTAAATGTGTGGATGCAGCAACCCCTGCTGTAGCCTCGCAAGCCATATCCACTCATGTGGTCACAGCAAATTCAAGATGAGACCATCTCAGAAGCCTACCATTGGCAGGGTCCCAGTCAAAGAATTGGACCGCAAGTCCATGAAGCGGAGACTGCTCATGCCTGACCAGGCACGCGGCAGCAGGAGGCCAGCTTGTTGAAGCCCAGCGCAGGATCTGCAGCTTTGTGAGCCTGCCCAACTCATCAGGCAATTGCCCAATCAACCCATTCCTCTGCAAGATTGTGACCAGGGTGTCAGAGCGTGCAGGGCAGCCTGACCATCTCCACAATGCTCTGACATCACCAGAATGCAATGCAATTTTATGGCCAAGGCCCTCAGCTTGCCTGCATGAGACCATGATATAGCAGCACACAGCAATGTGACGATGACGGCAACATTGCAAATGGGATGTTACCTGAATGTCCAGAATATACAGCTCTGAAAGATTGCCAAGCGCTGGCGACAGAGTGCCTTGCAAGTGAGGGCAAAATACGTCATTGGCACTGCAGCCTAAGCTCAGCCCAGTGACACGCCAGTTGCTGCGGGACAGGTAGATTGCCTCTCTATCTGGCATGAGCTGTGTGATCATATGAAAGCAGCGTCCAAGCATTTATAGAGGTTTCCAGCTGATATCGCATACTGTCTGATGCAAATGCTTATAAGCTGGCAGCTCGTGTGAAATTATGCCATACAAAGGCTATCAAGTAATTCAGTATAAGCTTGCGCTTGGCAGCAGCATCCGTCATGTCAGCCAAGTTTGCACTTGTAACTCCACAGAGTATCTCATCCAGCATAAGGGATACATGGGTGCTCTACCTGCATGTGAGGCCTTCCCATTGACAGCTGCTGTTATGGCTGTCAGCATCCCTTGCCCCTGACATGCCCATGGGGTACTGCTGAGGAGGCGCTGGCGTGCCTGTAGTGCAATTTGCAGCTCCACATGGGTCCTTACCAGGCACCCAGGAGGCCATGCGCCCACCATGGTTGGCTGTCGCGCCTAAGAAGGCTGTAAGGGCAGCAACTGCACCCCATGCACCACTGCTTACTACCGCAGAGTAACGAAGGGCTTTTGGGATACAAGCTGATTTCAAGTATGAGCCATGATTGAGTGTGTTGCCCAGGGGAGACCAAGGAACATGTGAGAGGTAGCTGCCCACCATCAGCCGCATCAGTCGCGTTCTGGACACAAAGCGCTCCAGTAGCTTGCAGGATGAGCAAGCATGATATCTGCATCCACTTTCCGAAAGACATCAAGAACTGCCGCACCACGGCACCACGTTAGCAAGAGAGGGCAGCTGAGACACGCATAGGATACACCCCAGATTCAAAGTGAGTCCATGCAGTGTTAAGAGTGCAGAGACTGACGTGTCCTCTGAGGAGGATGCGGCGCTCTTGTGGTACCACAGACATTCTGTATGCCGGCTTCCACAAGGATACTCATCCAAAAAGTGCATCGCCGGGCTGAAAGATGATCGAATAGGATGAGAAGCACATATCAGCCCTTTTTGACATACGAAGTATTTGGTGAGGTGTTGGCCGCAGAACGCATCGGCTGGAACATATTACGCACAGTCAGCGTTGTGCTGGCGCCCTCAGTGACGTAATTGTCGCAGGTGACTCTCGGAGACATCTGACTCTCTGGGAGACATCTGAGGCTTTACAACGAACTGCACCGACAAGTCTCCGCCAATTTAATGTGGCAAGTAGTATAGGCACCAATGAAGGGGCTCGTTACATTGTCGCATTGTCCTACGTCCTGATAGTGTGTTTGGTGCTCAATCTAGGTAGAGTCGACCTTACTTCTGATTGCATGAAGATAGCGCTGCAGCACATAAGACATCGTCATGGACGATGAGGACTATAATCCAAGCGAAGATCATGGGGACGATGATGTCGATGACGATGACATGGAGGAGGATTATGATGATGAGACGGCATTCCTGACTGCTGGAAGGGGCCAAGCAGCCGACACTGAGGATGGTGTGCATTCTCATTAATTTAAATCTGGGACACAGGCTTTATACGTCAGATAGCAGATCGTCCGTGTCCATCAGGAGTCAGGCGCATGTCTGCTTTGGCAGATGATGAGGAAGAAGGGGGCGATAGTGAAGACTTCTTCGAGGAGGGCTTTGACGCAGTCACGTTGTTGGATCAGATGGGCCACCACCAGCAGGGCTCGAGTCTCACCGAGCAGCCCTTTGAGGTTCTCAAGCGTGCTATAGGGAAAGAGACGTCCCCTCAGGCCGAGGTGTGCTCGAACAAAGACTCCTTTCGACCAAAGTCCATTTCGCAATATGCAGCCCCCTTTGCATGCTGTCAGCGAGGAGAATCTGGGAGAGATTGGTGTCCTGCTCCGATGTTTTCACTCCGTGCACTGAAAGAAATGACATTCCCTCATGCGTGCTGCCAGGGACCGCCCGTGCGCATTAAGAGGGGTGCCAGGACTTCATCCCGGGGCCAGGTGTTTGGCGCTGCTGTCGATGACATCTGGTATCAATCGTCTCCTGAGATGCTCCTAGCCCTGAACATAGTGTGATGCATGGGTGTGACTGTTCTGAGTGCTGGTCCTTCTCACAAGGAGACTGCAGCACCGCAGATGCCATATCGGAAGTTTAGATCTTTGCAAAGGTCTTACACAATTGGGCCCAAGCGTCTCAGAAGCATGGTACTAATGCCTCGACATGACAGAATAGCACTCAATCGAGTCCCTCCCTGTGCATAGAGAAGACATCCTTGCTAAGGCTATCCGCCTCCCCTGCCTTACACAGAGTGGCGCAAAAAATGCTCCCCTGAGCTTGCACTTGCTCGCTTATAGGGATGAGGATCAGGTAGCCAATGAACTGGGCATGGGCTCAACCCGCAAGAAGCAGACTCGGCGAGCGTCGCGAAGACGGCAGGCTGCTGGAAAGAAGCCTGGCAGCAGGTCGCGCACAGTTCCCGAAGAGATCAACAGGAAGATTGGGGATGCATCTATGAGCTACACCCTTGCCAGGTGTGTCCACCTGCCAAGGGCGCCTATGCTCCTAGCAACTGCCATGCTGGAGACAGCCTTGCTGAGGAAGCA
>CAWUCR010000158.1:0-22086 GCA_963920665.1 Straminergon stramineum
TAAGTTAGGTGGCGACTAGCTTAAGGCAATGTTCTGGCCTTGCCTTATGCCTGTCGTCTTGTGAGTCTGTGAAGGTACCAGAACGGGCACCTCATGTCCCGGTCTCTACTTGTTAGAGATTACCTACGACTCTAGACTAATGGGCGCTAGTGGCTAAATGCAATGCGCCCTTAGTTTAATAATATGGCTCTATCATCTATAGGTAGGATGCATCGTTTTCACCGATGTAAAGAGAATTCGAGTTTCTCTAGAGCTATTGATATTTTCTACCGAATCTTGTGGCAGGTGCCTAACTTTGTAAACGAATAACTAATCTATTCAAATACTTATATGTTAGCAAGGTTTCGATTACCTTGGGCAAAGAATCTACAACCTGGATTAGCAGGGCTCTATTAGTAGTAGGTAGGCCCGAACGCGATAGAGCGTTAAGTAGGGCAAAAAAGAAAGAACAAGCTATAAAATGGTTTGAAAGTTTAACTGTTAGACTAGCTACTGAAGAAGAATCTTATCTTCATGTATAAAAATGATATGGAAAAAGCATTAGCTTTGTTAAGGAATAATTATGTGTGAACAATGCTCTGCGGCTACCATGCATCTAGGGCAACCCGTCCCCGGTATAAGTCTTTGTATAGCTACTAGAAAAGGCTACGATATGAATCCGGGTGATTGGGGCCTGGTTTACATTAATGACCCATTTCTTATATGGGAAAAGAATCCAGTAAAAGATATAAGTAGTGAAGAAAACAACGAACCATATACAGAAGATTTTTGTGACTATATGGAACAGCTTAATCAAGGCTTATACGCTACAGATGGCTGGAGATTAGTCAATGCAGCTATAGAAGCTGGATTTGATATCAAAGAAGATAGTTTTAACTATTGGTTAGCCCAAAGAATAGCAGAACATATTAAACATCCTTTGGTTCAGTCTGCTTTGACAGCCATAAAAGATGGAAGTGTTGGTGAGTGGCAGTCTATTGAATGGCAAAAACGAGAAGATGAGCTTTATGAAAAGCTAAAATATTCTAAGGATTAAAAATGATTAATAGTAAAAAGAACCTCACGATGCCGTAGCTTCCCTGTGTAGGGGAAGCGGCTAGTGAGGTTATACAATGAAAGATATGTCTCGTAGTATACGTCGTTGTTGGATTGAAAACATGAAGAAGAGAGCTAGAAGTCGCTCTCTTGATAGAAGTTTTCATAATAGTCCTGATAGCTATAACTGGCTTATTAAAAACGATGGTAAATTTATGTATGGAGGCTGCGGGAATGCCCGTTGCTATCTATGCCACTACGAAAAGTTTATGAGTATCCCTACTCATAGAGATGCTAAAGAGCATAGCAGACTTAAAGAAGAATATATGGGCGAGTGGTGAAAATGGTATACACAGCAGTACACACGTAACTATATGTTAGATGTTTTATGACTATAGTAAATATTATATAAACCATATGGGATATACGAATGATTGCCGCACAACAGTGCATGTAGGGTTCGAGTCCCTACCTTGCCCGTTAGAAAGAACAAATATGCAAACCGTAGATTCTAAAGCTATAGGTTATAATCCTATTAAGCCGGATGTTAGTGGTATTAACAGTCCAAGTAGTACTAGTAGTCCAAGAGACAAGTTTAATAGACCACCACGAATTGCTTCTTGCGTAAGCGATTATTTTAATGCTATCCTTGGTGACATGGACTATAGAGATAGTTTTGCCGAAGAAGAGTTCTCTCTCATGTTGGCCAACCCTCAAGAGTTCTTTTCTAAAGACTACGATGTCTACTGTAGCATGGATAACGGTAGTAATTACTGTCTAGTTAGAAACTCGACCGGAGAAGTTATTAATAGAGATAGCTTCGAGGGGGACTATGAGCCAGAGTATAGATAAAGAGAACGATATTCATTACTGCATAGTAGCAGGAGAATATAAAGACCAAGTTACAAAAAGAAACAATGTTCCTCTTATTAATCATATAAACGAGGGCATAGAAATACTTGTGTATTTAGACGCTTCTATACAAGTACAGCAGGCTTACTGCTTACACCCCATGTTACAAAGTAACGATGCGTTCCTTACGTTTATACAAGACCCTGGTGCTTATTTTATTAGATGTGACTACGTTGCTGTAGCCCTAGCTTTAGAGTACAGAGGAATAGCAAATAGTTATTTAAGTAATCATGGACCCACACCTCCAGTTGGCTTTAAAGAACGCATTATTCCGGAAGTAAGATTAATGCTTATAGCAGATAAGTTACAGAACTATAAAGACTTTCTTCTTTATCATAAAGATAGCCATCCTAAGTCCAAGGAACTTGAACATTATTTCCAGGAATGGTTAGTATTACTTGATGTTCCGGAAGATGATTACTCTAAAATAGTATCTATTATTAAGAAGGAAACTGCTTGATGAAAGAAATTGATGTAGTAGGCTTAAAGAAAGATATGCCGCAAAAAGACCTAAAAGAAGGAGATACTGGAACTATTATCTTCAAGCCTTTATACAGTAAGGAAATGGAAGTAGAATTCTGGCAAGAAGAGTGGGATAAGCCAAAATTTATTTGGCTTACTGAAGACGACGTATACTTGGAGTTTGCATATTAATGAATGAACAGATTAGAGAATTTATTTTAGAGTATTTCAAATCCAACCCCAATAGTAGCCCTTTAGATTTAATAAACAATTGCACTAATCCTGGGGTAGCTGCTGCTGCTATATGTGTATTAAGGGAAATAGAAGAGTTACTTATAGTAACGGGCACAGATTCTAATGGAGTTTTATTATCCGTAAAGGAGTAATATTACATGTGTAATAAAGCAAGAGACAACATCTCGTAAGTAACTAAACTTACAGAGGTGCATTATGAAGAACATGAAACGTGGTAACAGATTATATAAGACTAAAACCCTTATAGAAAAAAGAACCGCAAAAAAGATTAGGCGAGACCTAGAAGATGTAGAGTTTCGCTATGACCACGACAAATATTGGAGACCTTGGCACGTTAAGTCTCCGATAAAAGAACCTAGAGTACCTACAGAAAAAGATATTGCGGATATTAAAGCCCGATATTTAAGTAACGAAGGCAGAAATGCATGGGCCTACACTTATGGTAACGAAGGAAATCATTTTTGTGGAGACTGTTGTAGAAGTGGTTCTTGCGATTGGTTCTTTTATTTCCATTTGAGAAGATATGAGACACAAAAGTATTTAATGGACCTGGACGCTATTGATTACGGAGTCTATATCCCTAGTGCCCATATTAATAGAAGATGGAACCGCAAGCTGTGGCGTTAACACCACGTATATTGAACTTTTATAACTAAATAATGTTGTGATTGTATAATACACATAGAGGGAATAAATTTATTCCCTCTACAAGAAAACCAAGGATGATTAGTATTATGCATTTACTAGGGCCTAACGGCCTTTTTGATTACACTAGTTTTATGCCACGTAGATTCTGCGGAGATTGGAGTACTAGCCTTATATGTTTGCACCTAGTATCTGATTTATCTATATGGTTGGCCTACCTATGTATTCCAATAGCCATGCTAAGAGCACTACATAGTAGTAAAGTAAGTTATAAGTTTTCCAAATCTATAGTTTGGATAGCTATACTGTACGCTGCATTTATTACGTTTTGTGGGTGGACACATTTCTTTGACGCCCTTATGTTTTATTATCCTGTGTACAGAATAAATGGGGTTATAAGGTTAATAACGGCCACACTGAGCATTACTACTGCTGTGTCTTTACAGTATCTTTTGCCCAAAGCTATTTCTACTCCGGCTGAACTACAAAGGAACAAAGAAACTGTAACCAAACAGTTTAATTGGTTAAAACAGATATTAGATATAGCAAGTGTGGGAAAGCTTATATTATTATCCGAAGAAGAGATTACAAGAATAGAAAATCTAAAGGAGCAGAAGCTTTTTGCTCTGGTCAACATGAACCAACTATTCCAACTAAGAAAACTAGTAGAGACTAGCGCTCAAGAAGCCGGGATAGGATTAGCGGAATCTTTTGAGATAATGAGTGCCGTACATGAGCTAGCAATGAATACTTTAACACATGCTAACGGTAGTGCCATTCACATACTAAAAGAAAATAATAAATTCATTGTACGTATATCCGATGCTGGGGCAGGTATACCCTTAGATAAGCTTCCACTGGCGACACTAAAGCCCGGATACTCAACTAAGGACACTATGGGCCAAGGATGGATTATAGCCATACAGTTTAGCGATAGGATTTATCTAAAAACAGATGAATCCGGAACCACTGTTATATTAGAGAAAAACATTAAATGCTAGAAGCACTTTATATGACTGATAAAGAGGCTATAGATGCTGTTAAAAGCAGAGGATTAGCTTACACTCCTTTTAATATCCATCATGGAGAAACAGAAGACTCTAAAAACTGTAATCATTACTGGAGAGAAATAGCCTGCGACAGTGAAACAGATGTACTGGAATGTTACTACTGTGGTAAGCAAAAGTTAGCTAGATGCAATTTCGATGATGAGTACGCATAAAAAAGACCCGCTATTTAGCGGGTCTTTCAGTGAATAATTAATCGTACTAATCGATAGGATGTCCAACAGGAGTTCCATTAGAACTTACTGTAGGCTTAAGAGTAGTCTTAGGAGTGGTATTTGTAGCAAGGCCAACAGAGTCGTCAGCAACAGTAGGAGTGCTGGTTCCTGGTCTATTCTCTACAGCCTCTCCACTATCGGCATATAAATTAGGAGCTGGCTGATTTAGGTTAGCGTCAACAGGAGCTGGCTCCATGTCTTCTCTATCTTTGGGCTGAGCCTTACCCTTGTCATCGATTACAGCATCGTTACGAATATCATTAGTATTTGCAGGCATTGTTTTGGTTCCTTTGGGGTTAGTTAGTATTAATATACTAGGGTGATTATACCCTTAATAAAGTATAATTACACACAATTTAGGCATATAGCATTGGTGGTTAATGCACTCGCCTGTTAAGCGAGAAAGAAGTTCGTCCGACTCGAACTATGCCTGCATGTTGATGAGTTTAAATCCTACATGTGTAGGTAGAAATAATAATAATATGAAATATGACGTTAGTGATTTTTTTAAAGCTTCATATCATAGTAACGAGCAGATAGAACTCTTTGACAGATTCATGGACATGCTTAGCACAGACAATAAATCAAAAGATTTGGTAGATTCTTTAAGTACTCGCTTTAATGATTATATTGGTACACTACCTAGTTACTATGCTAGCTTTAACATAGACGATAATTGGTGTAAGCTTGGGCCTTTCAAATTTAAGTGCTCTGCTAATGATGCTATAGTAGGAGTGAACTCTGTCATTCACTTGGAAAAGTATTTGGTTACCGAGAATGACGAAGACCCAGAGGAGAGTTGGGCATATAAAAATACCAAGAAAGATTAGTATCAGATGTCATGTGTAACAAGAGACCTAAACAAAAAAGGTTTTCTAAAAGAGTGCCCCTCTTTTGTGCCCTTTAGTATAGAGTACGAAACTATCATGGGTAGCCAAGCCTACGGTGTGTCTTCTGAATCTTCTGATACCGATATTTATGGTTTTTGTACTCCGGATATAGAACTTCTATTCCCACAGCTTACCGGAGAGATTGAAGGCTTTGGTACTAAGTCTACTAGGTTTTTGCAGCACCAGCAGCAAAAAGTAATAGACGGGCCAAAAGAATATGACATTACTATCTTTAGTATCGTTCGATATTTCCAGCTACTGATGGAAAATAACCCTAACGTAGTGGATTCTATTTACACTCCGGATAGTTGCGTAACTTCTATTTCCCCCATAGGTAAGATTGTTAGAGAGAACAGAGACCTATTTCTACACAAAGGTAGCTACCATAAGTTTAAGGGTTATGCTTACTCTCAAGTTAATAAACTAGAAAGTAAGAAACCCGAACCCGGTAGTAAAAGGGCCCTAGGTATTACACGTGTAGGCTATGACTCAAAATATGCTTACCACATAGTCCGGTTAATTAGTGAAGTAGAGCAAATACTAATTACAGGTACTATAAATATACAAAAAGACGCCGAAGTTCTTAAAGAGGTTAGAGCCGGAGAGTGGAGCTTAGAACAAGTAAAGAATTATTTTACTAACAAAGAGTCTTATCTGGAAGACTTATACAAGAGTAGTACTCTTAGGGATAGACCCTACGAAACTGGTATTTATGATTTACTTGTACAGTGTTTAGAGCTTTTTTATGGAATGGACGCGTTAAAGGCTACAGGGATATTTGGACTATGAAAAACAGTAAGACTTATAAAAGACATCCATGGAAATGCCCTACTTTATTAATACCTAATGCTATTTACTATAATAAAGCTATAGGTAATAAGCAAGAAACTTGCTACCACAAAACGGCTATAGTTACTGCTGAAGGTAAACCTGGTAGTAAAGAAACTAGCGGACGTGGGCATTCCAACCAGAGAAAAGAACTAAGATTCTCCGGGGATACAAGTGGCCTACGTAAGTATTTAAATAGAAAGGCTAGATATGCCCACAATTACAACGAAGTTTGAAGTAGGCCAAAAAGCCTACAGATTAACTTCAGCTGAGAGAAAACAAATAACTTGTCCTACCTGTAAAGGTGAATCTATAGTAAAACTTACTGCTAAGTATGGAGGTAAGTCATTACAATGCCCAAATTGTTATGGTCAAGGTAAAGTTGTTGACTGGGACACAGATGATATTTTTGCGGTAAAAGAAATTAAGTTATTTGAAATAAGAATAGATATAGACCACTCGAACAAATGTACCATAAAGTATGATTTGTCAACTACTAACAGTGGTGGAGATTATATACTAGAGAAATATATATTTTCCACAGAAGAGGCTGCCCAGGTAGCTTGTGATACCAGTAACAAAGTAATGAAAGAATATAAAGCCCTAGAAGAAATACCTAACCATAACACACTTATAGAAGACTTTGAAAAAAAGCATAGATGGATTTGTAGAGGAGCTGGATTACCAGCAGAATAAAAACAAAGCTGTGAAAGTCAGCTTAATTTGCATCCTTAGCTCAGCGGATTTAGAGCAAAAATTTTCTAAATTTTAGGCCACTGGTTCGAATCCAGTAGGATGTATTGAAAGTAAACAATGGAAGATATAGTCACAATAACATTGTTCTTAACCAAAGAACAGGCTAAAGAATATAATAAATACCTAGAAGCTGAAAAGATAAATCTTACTAATATAGAAAGAGCGGCACGTGCAAGAGTTACCTCACAAAAAGGATTTACAAACTCTTACACAGACCAATGTATAGCTCGCCAAAAGAATTTGAAAAGCTTATTAGAAATTCATTCCTCTTTGGTAAAAGCTTTTGGCAAGGTATTAGATGATAGTACTACTTAAGAAAGAAGATAAAGAAGCTTATCTTTACGAACTGAAAACTCTTATAACCCACTTCAAACGTGTGGCCAGTTCAAGTAAAAAATATAAGACTTTAAAGTATGCTAACGCTCTGATAGATATTAGACTTTTAACAGAGATTAATAATATCATTGAGCGTTTAAATTGCGAAGAGGACTTTCAATAGTCCATTGCACGTCCTAATATATTAGGATGGTTTGTAAATAAAAATAGACTACATATACATATGTAGTTTGAAAGGCAGTAGCGAACTCGCTATTGAAAATCAGTATGTCAAAAAATATTACAGTACCCGAGCTTCGTGCTCAAGGCTATAAGGTGCGCGTAACGCATATGCGTTACCTAATGGCTCCTTTTCACAATGCAACTATTAGTCAGACTGTTTCAGTTCCTACCCTTGCTGTAGCCCGTAAAAATGATATTGGCCCAAATGGTGAGAAAATTCCTCAGGAATTTATAGTCAAAGATGGTTTACTTTTTGGCCCACAATCAGAAGCTATTTCTAACGGCGGTGTTACTGTTGTAGATTTGCTTTATCCTGATGGAGTTACCGTTATTACAGGTACTGCGGAGTGCTCTATCAATGATAACTATAACCGTAAGCGGGGTCTATTTATTGCTCTTGGGCGCATTAAAGCGCAATGGGATTTTGAAAAGAAGTTTCCCCAAGAAAATATTGGACTAGAAATTAACATCCCTGTTAAGTAGTTTATAAAGCCGGATGTTCTATTCCGGCTATTTGCTCCTCTAGCATAATTGGATTATGCAATAGTTTTGTAAACTATAGATTGTCAGTTCGAGCCTGACGGGGAGCTTATGAATAACCGACGTTACACAGTTATACGTATAGTTAAAGACTCTTGGAAACATTACTTAGCAGAAGGAGACATGGTGTTTCTAGAATATAGAAAACCCTACTATAAAATAGTGGTACTGAGAAAGGAGCATTTCGTAGACAGAATAACAAATCCCGGTTATATAGCTTCTCCTTCTATGTTTATCTATTCCAGTGACGTAGGTAGTACAAAAAATGTGATATCTTATGTACTAACCCAAGAAGATTTGATGTGAGTAACTTAAGACAAGATATTTTAACAATAGTAAAGCGTTATTGGGGCTCCCAATTTAGACCTAATACTATGGTTGTTTGCAAAAACAGAAAAAACTATATATCTTTTTATTTAAAAAACGAATATGGATATAAAATAACAAGTAACAGTGGTAGCGAAGTTAGAACATACAGATATACTACTATGAACAAAAATATAGCTACATATGTAATTAGAGAAAACGACATATGACTTTAAGAGAAAAAGTCATAGCCGAAGCTGTACTATACTTTCATGGCCAAGCCGGAGATTTATGTGAGCTAGAATCTACAGTAAGTGTTAAGGGCTTTTCGCCCACCATACATATGAAAGTAAATTCCGGACAAAAAAGATTTGATGGTTCTCGTTCTAGAAATACTCATAGAGATATAATAAACTCTTTACCTGTAATCAGAACATATCATAGTTTTGTCATCAACAAACAAGATGTATTTAACGTCCAACTAAACAAGTCAGAGTATCTTCATTGGAGAAATGCCATTGCTGTTTCTATGGAACAAAAAAATGTTAACGACTGGGAGGAGAAGATAACCCTTGGAAAAAAGTAAAAAAATACCTAACCCACATGAAGATTATTTAGCTACAGATAGTGACGGTAGCACTGTAGTAATTAATCGTAGACATATGATTAGAGATGTTAGGCAGGTACTATGCAATGAGATGGGCCTTACAAAAGATACAGTAGAGGAAGTAATTAAAAGCATCTTCAAAAGTGAACTTGAAGTTATTGTAAAAGAATACATAAATCTTAGAGGGGGAATAGAAAAGCTAATAAAGAGCATTGTTAACGAAGAGCTAAAGTCTAATAATCAAATGGGTAGTTATGGACGTAGTGCCTTAGAATTAGCAATAAAAGATGCAATTGGTACGGCAGCTAAAAATTATATAAATGAAAATGTTACTATAAACATAAAAGATATACTTATTACAAAGTAATATGGACAGGTAAGTTGTAGCGGCTATCACGCCACCTTTACACGGTGGAATTTCGTGGGTTCGAGTCCCACCCTGTCTATAAGGAAAATACAAATGAATGAAACAATAGTTGGCACTTGTTCTATTTGTGGTGGTCCAGTTACGGTTCCTACCATGTGGATGGGTATATTCCCACCCACGCCTGAATGTAAGCACTGTGGGGCTCATGCTCAAGAAGCGTATGGCCCAACCATACCTATGGTTCCGGCTAAACCTACTCTGCCAGACTGGGACAAACCTAAAAGGCGTAGATTATACCCTGGTAGAGAAGATTATTATACCTGGTCCTAGGAAAGGACATTGTAAATGTCTGACGTTATTGCCGGTAAAATATCTGAAGGTTATGGTACATGGCATATCTTAGAAGCTACCGGTAGGCCAAGATGCCACTGTATTTTATATAGCGCTTTTGATAGCAGTAAGTGGGAAGTAAAACTACTCAGTAATCTAACTGTACCTGAACTTAATAAGCTTTGTGATAGATGCGCAGAGGCCAAAGACTGGTTATCGGATGTTTGCTTCGAACACTTAAGAGCCCAATTTAAAATAGCTGTAAAGACTAGAACTGTCCTTAATTCTTCTACTCGTGTATTTACAGGAATGGGCGGCAATAGCAGTGACTGGCGAGGCCGAAAAATTACAGATGAGCAAGTACAGTTCTTATCTAGGCTAGGAGCATTAGGCTACGAGTGTAATAGTTGGAGTAGAGGCTTTGCCTCCGACGCCATAGACTGGTTTAAAGAACGCAAAAGAGAACTATCTTTAATGTCGTCAAGAGCAAGATTTTATGCCGATGATGAAAATGACACAGCCTATATAATCTTTATTAATAATAGATATACTTGTTATACTTTTAATGATATTACCTACACTCTTGAACGAAAGCTATCTGACCTAGATATAGTAGAGACTTTCGAACCTATGGAAGTAAGTATAATAGGAAAATCATAAATTTCGTGGGCCAGTACATCCGGTTAATAAGACTAATGTAAATCAGCCCTTATAAGATATAGGACACACGCCCAAGTTAATATTAACTTAAGTCCTAGAAGTCATCCTAACCACTAATAAAGACTATAAAAGGACAAATGGCCCCGCCGATGGGATATCCGGCCGAATTGCAGACGTAAATTAGCAGGTGACTTTTATTACAATAGTTTTAATTCCTAAATCAAAACTTATGTAGATAGCTAGACAAGGGCGTAACTGTCTAGCAATTCGGGGTGTAGTTTAATGGCAAAATAACAAGATGAAAATCTTGTAGCTGGTGATTCAATTTCTCCCGCCCCAATATTGGGAACACGTCTAGGTTGCAAACCTAAACCCAAGAAGTCAGTATCTACTATTCCTTTAGACTATAAAATAGGAATAGCCTGGTTATGGATAGAAACGGACTAGCATATCCTAAGGTGCTCGTATTTTAATTACAAGGGTTTCGACGTTAACAACTTTGTAGATAGCTAAGTAAAGACGTAACTTACTTAGCTTTTGGGGAATGGGGTTGCTTGGGGTGACCACTTCGCTTGCACCGAAGACTTCAGAAGAGTTCGATGCTCTTATTCTCCAATTAGGGTCTTTAGTTTAATAGTAAAACAGGGTGTTGTGTTGATTCACACCTAGGTTCAATTCCCAGAGGACCCCTAGAAAGTAAATTATATGTTTAGTGAAGATGAAAGACTTTATATAGACTACAAAGTTAAAGTAGAAGGTTACAAATGGTTTAATTGGTATTATGAAGATGATTCTATGGCTCACATAATGCTTATCCATCCAGAAGACCCATCTAATGATAACGGTAAAGTTATGATAGAAATAGATGAGCCTACTCTTGAAAAAGGAACTTTTCATATAATTGACAACAGAAAAGTTTGGTTTAGAGGTGTATCTATAGACTCTAACGAAGGTATAGGTGCAATGCTACATAAAGGCAAAGTACTGCTAAGAATAGAAGAACTTGGATTAGAAACTGAGTTTTGTAAAAATCTATTATCTATAGTTTATATACCTAGACAGAGTCCTTCAAAAGAGTTATGGAATATAGTTAACGCTAGTTATTACGATTGTATGAAAGCAGCCATAAAAGCTGTAGAATAACATGGAAAACATATTATTAACTCTTTGGTTATTACCCCAGCCGGTATTACTTTATTTACTAATAAAGCATATAGACAAGTTTAATAAAGATTTGGTAAACAGAAAATTTCGTGGTGATATACCAGATTACGTGGCTATTATAGCAACAATTATCTGGCCACTATGGGCCACATTCTTTATACTATTAGTTATATACTCAATGATGGTAATGCTTCTTGAGAAATAGTTTGGAGAGTTATCTCACCTGGTGGTGGGCACTACTTGGAAAGTAGTTGGTATGGAAACGTATGGACTTCGATTGTTCAATTCTCCGTAATAAATAATGTTAACAGCCTGGATAATACTCAGTATATTATATACAATCTTCAATAACTATTGTAGGATTCAGGTTAACTTCAACTTTATATTTGTGGATTCAAAAACTAAAGTTGAAACAGATTTAACTGATTTATTTGTTGTAGTGTTTTCTGCAACCCAAGCTTTTATAGTCTCTTTATTAATACGATTATTTATGTATTTAATATTTGGAAGGTAACTTCACTTGGTAGTGGACCTTGTTTTGAAAACAAGTGGTGCGTTAGCATGGGCTTCGATTGCTCTGCCTTCCGGTTTGGAAGATTAATCTATAGGGTTATAGACCATCTTTGCTAAAGATGTGGTGCGAAAGCATGGGAATCGTTCTCTCAGTCTTCCGTTGGTATGGGAGCTGTGCCTACAGCTTAAGAAATGTGGCCAACCCTGGTACTTAGGCATTGTACCTGTTAGGTTGGAATCAACTCGTGAAGCAAACTCGGTTGTCACAATAACCGCGCCCTATTCTGAAAGATGAATAAATGTTTGCCCTATACCAAATCTTTTATGAAAGAAAAATAATGGACGTTATAAAGACAGTAGATGGTAGAGAATTTCCAGTCCTAGTACACATGCATTCAACTATTAAGGCTTTAAACTTAGTCGGTATAACCTCTTTTGATTTTAGCAATACGATTTTGGATGAGTCATTAACTAATATAGATTTATCTGGTAGCTTATTTTTAAATACTCATATCCTATCTTGCGATTTAGACGGTTCCAATATATCTAATTGTAATTTCACAGGTGCTGAGATAAGTTATCTTTCTATTAGCTGTGCAAATGCTTCAGGAGTTATAGGTTTTCCGGATGCGCCTAAGGTAGACTTTATTGATAGTAGAATTTTACAAGCTATAGAGAAAAATAAAGATTTATTTTGTATGGATTCATGGCACGATGAAGGCCATTGTGGAACTACACATTGTAGAGCAGGTTGGGCTGTACACCTTGCAGGTTTAGCAGGCTACGAGCTGGAATTGAAATATGATACTAGTCTTGCTGGTGCTCTTATTTATTTAGTGTCCAGTAATAATAAAATAGTCCCCGATTTCTTCACAGAAAACCATGTAGCTATAGAAGATATTAAAGCTAGGGCCGCAGAAGAAGAGAAAAAGATGGTAGGAATATAATGGAAAACTATATTAAACTAAATAATAATTCTTCTATAAACACTGAACTTATTCCGGATGATATTTTGGTATTAAAGTTTAATAGTGTTCAATAAAAAGAAGACTTTTTATCCCAAATGTCAGATGGTTGGGGAGAAAGTTATGTAACTATTACACAAGTATTTACAGAAGATGACTCTGTATACTCAGTAGAAGATATACTTACTGGGTAGAATTTTGGCCTTCAAGCTTTAAAGTGAAGCAAAAAACTCATAATTTTTAGAAGTAGGGGCAGTACCTACGAGGGCCACTTACTACATAATTCAAGACAGTGCTATAGATATTGACTGTAGGAGACAACTGTAATGGGGATACCTATAACAATTCCTATAAGAATGATGCGGAATAAGCACCCGCTGTAGTAAATATGTGTCGGTGGCCGAGCGGTCGATGGCATTTGGCTGTAACCCAAATCTGAAAGGCACAGAGGTTCGAATCCTCTCCGGCACATTGTTTTTTCAATAAAAAAGGATGTTAGTTAGATGATTATTAAACCAAAGGTTCGTGAAGTTTCGGGAGATGTTAAGGGCCTGAAGCAGCTTATACATAATAGTAAAGCTGAAAAGCAGAAGTGTAGTAATTGTAAGTGTGAACGTTTCGGTCCTTGTGGCTGTACCAAGAGGAAGTAAGTGGACTCTACAGACACTAGTATCCGGATAGGTAGCCGCATGTCTTGCTACATTAAAAATGGCGTAGTTTGCATTAGCATGGCCACTCACGGAAGAGTTATAGATTTTAGTTTAACAGCTCAAGAAGCTTTAGATTTATCTGGGGCAATGCTTGAGTTGGGCACTTCTTTATTAATAGAAAAAGAAGAAGCTGAAGAATATCTAAAGCGTCCCATTAATAGATTGGCTTATCAAGAAGGATTAGACTTCTTGCTTATGGACTAGTGCTACGGTACTCAAGTGGTTTAAGGGGCCTTCCTGCAAAGTCGGTATTTCGCCGGTTCGAATCCGGCCCGTAGCTTATGGAAAAAACAAGAGATGTAATAATTCAACATGCCTTAAGATATTTTATAATTGAAGATGGGTATCTTTTGATTGCATTTCCACAGGGAAAATTTACACGGGTATTTACTTATAATAGATTATATGAACAAGTATATACTAAGAATTTTTTTATTTGTTCTGATACAGGTAGAGTACAAATTAATAAACTTTGTACTTATGTAGTTCATAAAGAAGACATAGAAAAATGGGGCAATGCAGGGAAGATTTAGTTAGATTAGCTTTTACATATTTTCATGTAAAAAAAGATGATACTGTTATAGCTTATCCTAGCTCTATGAACAATAATTATATAATTCTATGCGATATAAACTATAAAACCAAACCTGTTAAATATTTAAGTACTATCTTACATAGTAGAAGACTACCAGAAACTATAAAATTAGTAAAGTACACTACGTATGTAATTCACCAAGAAGACATAGATAAGTACAAAGTTTAAAAAGAATGAACCATATCTTTGCAAAGAAACAGAACAACAATGACTATAAAAGTACCCAACTTTTTAAGGGATTTTTTATCTTCTCCAACCTATAAAAATCCTGTACCTAGAGAAATACTAAAAGATGTAGTTGACCAATTAAATGAAGAACTATATCCTAGATTTTGTGTAACACTAGATACAGAACACTCTGGCTACGGTTTTATAGATACTATTAATATAAAAGAGTCTAAAAGAGACTATTATTTTTACAGCAGTAAACTTTTTTCTTGTAGCTATAAAGAGTCTATGTATCCAGTTACAGTAGAATTTAAGATAAAGAAACGTAAAAATGTTGTAACGTATAAAGATAGTGTTTCTTTGGCTAAAGGTTTGGATGAATATCTAAACAGTGAGGATTTTAAAGTTTACATATATGGGTTATTAAGAATGCATATATTAGAAACTCCTCAGCTAGAGCCAAAAAATTAAATAGGGCTTAAAGCTTTAGTAGTGAAGCACTTCTCTTTTAAAGATGTGAATTGGGTGCATGTCCCAATAAGCCCATACTTAAACAATTTATGAGAGTTCGATTCTCTCCGGGCTCAGTTAGAAAGAGAGTGTAATGCAAAAGCATTTATCAAACATTTATACAATAGAAACTGAAAATATAACTACACCAGGTAGTTGGGGCAAAACTCTAGTTAAAGTACTAAAAGAAGGCGTTGAGATTGGTAGATACGAAAGAAACTATTCTACTAATTTTAACGACTTTTTTCCTTTTGTATGTAATGGTGTAGAGTTAGCACTATACTCCCGTGACTACACGTGTACTAGAATAATGAGATTGCCTGATTGTGTAGACATTGGTGGGGAAGAACCTAATAGTTATGGTTTTTGCCCTACTGATTATTTAGTACCTTCTTACTTTGAATGTATATATAATACAAAAGATAAAGAAGGTAACGAAGTACAGCGTAGTTTTTATATGGATTGTACAGAGGGTATTACAGATGACCAATTAAGAGAACCTGGTGTTATTTATCAGCCTTATGGTTTTGTAGCCGGATGTATATGGGGCGAGGATTCTTCGTGGAAAATAGAACACTTAGACTTATCTAAGGCAGACCAAGGTATTTTGGTTAGAAGTATGAAGTTCGGTTATATAGAACTTCCAGATAAGATAGGGCTTAAAGAGGCTATTAACACTAGTGGTATGACAGGGCCAAACTCTAAATGGATTGAGATTACTACCAAGGCTACATATAATCTTGATACTGGAGAGAAGAATGATTAAATTTTTCTCTAGTAATTATAAAGGGGGCCTATATGGGTAGTTTTAATGTTTCATGTTCTATCTCAGGATTACCTATTACTAGCGGAGATGAAGTAGCATTTTTGCTTACTCTCCCCGCTAGATTTTCTATGGGGTGAACGTTCAGGTAACAAATCTCCATATTATAATGATAATGCTTACTTTGTAAGCAGTGTGGGATTTACTGCATTCTATGTTCCGGTTGCTCTTCCTATATTTGGTACTTACGAAGATTATGGAAACATAGAGATTATAGAAGATGAAAATACTAAACTTATTTCTACTTATTTCAAGAAAACTATATATGAAATATTAGAACATGTTACGGATTATAAGGAAGAAAATAATAGTAAAAATCCCACTGTATATAGTCTATTAAATGGTACGTATATTTTAAAGTCTATATATGATTCTCTTATTACTAACTATAGTAGAGGTACTAGAAATTATTATAATCCTCAACAATTATCACTAAAGAATATAGCAGATAGAGATAAATCTCAAGACTCATATTTCTGGGGACTTAATTATTATAATTTACCTGGACCTTTTATTTTATCTATAATAGGTAAGACAGATACTAAAAGAAATTACTTCTATCCTCCAGTTAGTATTTACAATTGCGATTTTGGTAACCTTTATAAGAGACTTAGAGAATTTAAAAACTTTTGTACTAATTGCTCTTGTATGTATAAATACCTTGGATGTTCTCCTTACACAACACAGGAGTTTTACTATAAACCCTGGAAATCCTTATTAAGGACTATGACTAAAATTGCGAACAAAGAAGAAAAAGACCAAATATTACAAGCTAAAGAATGGCAAGAAGAAGAAGATTGAATACTATAAGCTGTTTTCATTATAGGTTGAGTGTTGTAGCTACTAGGTCCAAACGCTCTAAGTATAAGGGCTTTGTTAGTTATTTCTGGTATTCAACAGAACCAAAAAACGTGTTTAACTTTATAGCTCCAAACGAGTATATGGCTATAGACTATTTAAATAAACATTTTATGCCAGAAGATAATAGAGAAGTACAATCTCCAGCTTCTCTATTAAAAAGAGCGACTATTAACGTGACTAGTATAGCAATAACTGATGGTATATTAGATGTACTGGTAAAGACTATCTAATTATGGTATAGTCCTAGTGAATATATTTATTCAAGAGGATAAAACCATGATGCCAAATAACGAAAATTTAACTGAAGAACAAAATCCAGAAATATATCCTACTTATGTAGACGGAGAAAATCTTCCACTGCCAAATAGTCCTTTAGAAAATCTTTTACCGGATGATGAATATGATGATGACTTTGGTTTTGAAGAAGACTTTGAACCCGTTGTAGAAGTACCAGAAGATTAATTTATATTCCGGGCTGGTCTTATCGGAGGAGATTTTGGCTTTGACCCAAAAGAACCTAGTTCGAATCTAGGGCCGGAACCATTTACAGGAGATAGTTATGCCCAACTCAATTTCATTTTCACAGGCTTTAGTCCCTGTTGTTCTAAAGTTAGCCTCTGCTATTGATACTCAAGCTATTGTAGGCAAAGACGGTAATACTATTAACGTTAGTTTACCTACACACAAGAAGGTCTTTAAGCTTGTAATTCAGGACCACAGTAATGATACTAAGGAGACTTACAGAGAGGTTCAGTCTCCAGAGCCTTCAGAAGATACTGAAGAGAAGCCTCCTACTAAACCTAAGACAGGAAGATAGAAAGAAAAGACACTGAGTAATCAGTGTCTTTTTTGTTTTATATGAATATACAAAAGACAAACATTATAGAACCTAGTGGATATAAAGAGCTAATAGACAAAGACACACCTTCTTTGAATAAAAATGGTAGACCTAGTTGGGAATGGGTTAGAGGCACATGTCCTATTTGTGGCGAAGTTCTTGTATCTAATATGTATTATATAGAAAGAAAAGGATACTTGGTAGTCTGGGAATGTTGGGCCTCCCTTTCCGAACAACCATCATGTGAATATAGAAAAATTCTATGAGTGAAAAATTACTTACTGAGCACACACTATCAAAAGAACTTGGGCGTATTGGTGTTTTTTATAAAGAACCTATGGGATTAATGTTTAGGTTTCGGAAAAAAGACATACCCAATATAGTATATGATTACAGCGGCAATGCAGAATTTTATATAGATTTTAGAAAAAACCCTATTGAAGTATGTTGTTACGGAAAAGCTGTTCCCGACTTTGTAAAAAAAGCTATTACAGATTATGTAGAAAATATGCCTTTAGACCACGTAAGAATGTTTCAAGAGCAGTTTGATAGTTATAAAGAAAGAGAAATAAAAAGCAATAGGATGAGCCAAAATAATTACCAAAGTTCTCTTGTATATGTATCAGAAAAGTTAAATAAGCTTTACAGCTACAAATTTCCTCTAGGAGATAAGATTGCAAAAAAATAGTAAAGAACTGTTAGCAGAAATTCCTGAATATATTAGAACTAAAGCTGTTAGCTATTTATCCGAAGTAATTTCTAGTGAAGATAAAAAAGAATGGGCAAAACTTTATGAACAATATGGCGAACACCAATGGTTTCACCATGTTTACGATGAAAATAATGCTAGAGAGATTAAAAAGATAGAGGAAGAGTTTCCAGAGAGAGTTGGAGAAATTTCTAGATTGTTAAGAGCACCACATTTTACTTTAGGTATGGGTTTTTTAAGAACCCAGGGTTTAAAAGATAAGCGTTTACCCTCCGGTAATTGGGATGATTATTATATACCAGTAATAGAATTAGCGTTAGGATTTATTAATGAATAGGGTTCAACCACCATTTGATAATTACTTTTCAGATAAAATTGAAGTCAAGGAACCGCATGAATGGCAATACAATGAAGTATTTGTGTTCGGAGCAAATGAATCAGGAATTCACGGTAGAGGAGCCGCAGAGTTTGCCCTAAAACACTGTGGAGCTAAATTGGGCCAAGGATATGGTTTGCAAGGACAAAGCTTCGGTATACCTACTAAAAACTTTAAGATAAGAACTTTGCCATTAGAGCAAATAAAGTCCTATATAGATAGGTTTTTATACTATGCTAAGTCACATCCGGAAACTAAATTCTTTGTTACGGCTTTAGGCACAGGATTAGCTGGATATAGTCATAGCGAGATAGCCCCATTGTTTAAAGGTGTTACATCTAACTGTCGCATGCCTCCAGAGTGGTTACCATACTTATAGACTGTTTTAATTTACAAAATGACCCAAAAAGAAATACTTAAAGACCAACTAGTAAAATCTTTGACTAATTACAAAGATGTAACCCAGATTACACTTACCTGCACGGAACTACAACCAGTTCCGGAAAATTACTACGGAAGTATTAATCCTAGATTTATAATAATGAGAGTTTATTACAAAGATACAATTTTTAGAAAAGGCTACATATTAAAAAGCGTACTTCCTTATCACGTAATGGAACAACTGATTAAACATAAAGTAGTAACAAGTAATTTTCATAGTTTTTGTCCCTAGTTTAGATGAGCATACTTCTGCCTCAGGAAATACATGTGTAGGAGTTATTTATGATTTTAAGTTTCACAGCAGAAGATTTAGAGGAGATAATAGAGTGTGCTAAGAAGATAAAAGCTATAATGCACATAGAGAATCTAAACCTACATCAGACGGAAATTCATATACTGAAACCTTTCATATATACATAAACTGGTTTGGTCCCAGTATATTATGGGGCGCACAAATCCAGTCATCTTTTTTGGATGTGTCTTTATTTACAATAAAAATAAGGCCTAGAACTAAGGATTTTAAATGGACTGTTATAGTGATGCAAAATTATTATTGAGCAAAGCACAAAACAATTATCTATTAGAAGAAATAACAAAGATTTGGAAGCTAAACCATGAATATAACAATTGACAATATGGATGTTCTCAATATAGTAGACCTTGCTAAGTCTATAAAGATAGAACTATCTAAAAAGCTAGATACACTTGTTACTGTACAAAGAAGGAACACGACACAAGTCCACATGCTCCTTATTATATTTATCCAAAGGTACCAGTAGACAGTCGCAGAGCTTATATTTATTATAGTAGAAGTAACAATAAGTGGAACTTTAGGTATAATCTCAACGAAAGCAATGCTATTGTTATTTGGGAAATTAAACTTAGACGCCGGAAGAACGACTTTAAGTGGGACTGTTAGAAATAGAATGAGAAACTTGACCCAGCCGGTCCCTACTTTTGATGAAATTACGGCTCACATATTAAAACTATAGAAGAGTAAAATGAAAATAACGCTTAACGATAAAGATATAGAAGATATTAAATGTCTAGTAGAAGCCGGAAAAGATAAAGCTGTAGATGAAATTACAAATGGAATAACTACTAGGTTTCCTCAATACAGATTAAATCAACCACATACTAGAACAGACTACCCAAAAGTATCTAGATTCCATGTGTATTTTAATCATCGAAGTAATTACTATACAAAAGATTTAGATGTTTGGGTTAGCGATGTTATGAAACACGAAACTGGCCGCACTTTATTTTTTCTTATAGAGTTTCATAAAAGAGTTAAAGAGAATAAGTGGAAAATTACTTATGCTGTAAAAACGTCTTTAGCACCAGCTGACTTTAGTAGACTAGATGAGACTATAAAAGAAATATTGGAGGCTTAGTATGCCTGTACTAGATAGACCACAAGAAAAATAATAGAAGATGAACCTTATATGCCGGTAGGTTTACCCAGGCTAATAGGTATACCAGGTTTAAATGATAATATAGTTCCTAATGTGTCTAGCCCTTATGGTGTTCTTGTATTCAATGACGAAGAACATAGCTACGAAGAGGTTATTTATATCCTTCAGCAGGCCTGTGGCTACTCTGTTGAGAAAGCTTTCTATTATGCCGACACTATTAGTAAAGAAGGCGAAGCTATAGTTTTTGCTGGTACTAAAGAAGACTGCGAAAAAATAGCTACTGTTATAGAGAAAATAAGAATTAGATTAAAGGTGGTTCAGATTTGATTGGTTACTTAAAAGGTTTATTCAAGAAAAAAGTAGATTATAAATCTCAGCTAGATAGATATGTGGCTTCATCTATTATGGTAGTAACCATTATGGATTTAATAGCTGATGAAGTTGAAGAAGAAAACATTAATAAGTTGGCAGTTTCTTTTTTGTACTCCCAGCTTTATGAACAACGTTCTAGGTTAATAAAAACTCTAGGGATAGACAACATTAACGAAAGCAAGTTAGCACTTGTAAAAAGTAAGTTTAAAGAACTTTTAGATGAAGGCAAAGCTTTCTCAGTGCGGGCCCAAGAAGACAATACCTAATGAGTGGGGAATTTGCCACTCTAGGAGCGTCTAATGACTGTTAATCAGCTAACTAGCGAACACATAGAAAAAGTCCTTAGGGATTATCAAATAAGGATTAAGCGACACGGTTTGTCTGCCGGCATATATTGGGGCTATTACTCAGAGTCTTTAGAAGCCATGTCTCCAATAGAATTAGAAAGTCTTCCGGATGATTGGTGCCTGATTCATAAGCATAATCCTGCTGAAGATATACGAGATGTCAAAAAAATAGTAGAAGATTATGTTAGCACTCAATTTACTATGCGCCTCTTGCCTGATACAGAAGAGAGTGTTATACTATAATTCCTTAGCATGAGTCTGCCACCATTTTAGAAATAATTTGGTGGCTTATTTTACATATGTAGGAGTCGAGTCTTATTATTTTGGCCCCTCTTACTACCTACCACACAGTGATAATGCGTAAGATGAATATATAAAACGATACACCTACAATAATAGCGTATGCTTTAATCTCACAAGAGTAAGAAAGCAGCGGCTTTTGCTATCTCTAATCACTGTTAAGATTTATACTTTTTCACCAATTTAATTTACTTCCGGAGACTATGATGACTAGTTCTACTTATACCTTTCCCCATATGAACAGGTAAGTTTACCCACCACAACACAGCAATATATACACATATCTAAATACTCTAAGTGGAGATACGAAGATAGCCGAGAGAAACTTGGTACGAGACAGTAAAAAGATACTGTGATTTTATGTATATCGTACAGAAAAGCTTTCTCTTGATAAGTACGGTGATAAAAGAGCCGCCTGGACTAAGAAGAATTTGAAGACATACTATTCATCTATTGCTTTTACTATATAAGACTATGCTGCTATGAGAGCTGACTGAAGCAGCGGGATTTCAGCAGAGCGTGATAAGAACCTTAATATCGACATAT